>JBBGZY010002670.1:72500-155800 GCA_037952925.1 Lithobates clamitans
GAGAGGGCTATCCAGACGAGCAAAGAGTGCGTCCCATGAGGGGAATGCATTCCACATAATTATCTGAAATATTACAGGGACATTTGTCGCTAAGATTCTATAAAAAGATATTTGAGTTTCTCCTGAAGGTTTCCTTTTCCGCCTCTTTCCTGCTACTTCCTAAAGTTTGACTGTTTAATAAAGCATTGAAAACGTACTCCAGTGTTGGTGCGTGTGTCGTCCAGCAGTAAACTCTACGGAACCCCTAGACCCGGTGCCGGTGAAACAGAGGGAAGCAAAGTGAAGGTAACAGACCCGCTTAAACCAGCAGCTCCACCTTGAGTTAGTGCTACATGTGGGGGCTCGTCCGGGATTTGTTGACCGACAATTATTGCAACCCAGTGGAGTGTTCCACCGGGAGTTTACAGAGAGAGCTGGACTTTGAAAAAATCTTTTCAGGAAGAGGAAAGGTTAAACTTCAGGACTTTGCTTTTGGGTGCGTAGACACTGGCCGCCAGAAGAGGCCCGTGAGCTACGTGACTGAAAGAACAAGTGGGAGGAGTTACCCTACTTGCTACCGCGTGGGACGCGTGTAGTGTGCTTGGCGCCAGAGGAGAAAAGAAGCCTCGTGATCGTGTTGAAAAGATCAGAGTGTGGCCATGTCTTTTCCGGCGTTGCAATCGGTTGTGGGGCCCAGAGTGTTCCCTGCAAGCACCGTGATGAATACTGTGCAGTCTGGAACTCTGCTCACGGATACTGGAGTTCGAATGAAACCGCAGGGGAAGTTTGTCCTGTATACCGCGGGAGATGTTGAGGGACTGGGCATGACCTGCCACCGATGTGGAGGATTGGCAGTACATCTTCGTCCATTCGGCCGATGTCCGCAGTGTGGAGAGTATTTGTTTGTAGTGCAGCCACCTACCATGTCGCCTCGTGCCTACCGGATGGATTGGGTGACAGGTATCGCTACAGTGGAAGCTGCTATCGCTACAGAGAGGGAGCGACGGGCCTCCACTTCGCCTGTTACTACCGACAATGTTTCGGAAAGAGACACTGCTGCTGCCGTCTCATCAGGAGACATTACTTTGATTCCTGAGTCCACTACACCTGTTCCTGTGGTGCCTACTCAGAAGAAGGTGGGCTATGTGAAAGCTTCTCGCGGCCGTGGTCGAGGCCTACCGCAGAGGTTACCTGAGACGGAGCTACCAGAGTCTACGTCTGGGACAAGTAAGCCATTGTTGGGGACTGTAAATAAGTATTTGCCAGCAGAAGAATTGAGAGACCCGGAAACAGAATCCATGCCGGATCTTTCCGGGAATGATGACTTGTTCGAAACCATGTCGCAAGAGCTATTGTGGTCACAAGGCGAGGATGTTGCCTCCACAATGACCCTTCCTGAATGGACTGCCATGAGTTCTGGGAAGACGTCGCCCTATGTGGAGACACACAGTGCTGTTGCGGGGACTTTGTCAAAAGTTATTGATTCGCTACAGACACCGGCTGGGTCTATGGTGAAAAAGTCATTAGACTCCTGTGTACCGCCTGGTATGGGAAAAGACAGATCTTTGCCAAAACTTGCTCGCTTGCAAAGGATGTTAAACAAGCGTGTGACCGCAGGGTATGGATTAGAGTTCCCCTATGTGCCCCAGGATGTCATGCGGGAGATTGAAGCTAATCGGGAACTTTGGTACAATGAAGCTATTTGGGACTACTTGTCTGTGCCTAAGCCCTTTAGAAAGACTGGATGTTCTGTCCGGATGGATGAACGTTTTAACGGATGCTTTGTACATTGGAACTATGGTCGGCATATCTATGCTGATAAAGTGGTGATCTGCAGACCGGGAAAGGACAATGCTGTGTATTTTATCACCACTGTGGATAAAGAAGGAAAGTATGTGACTCTTCCAGATCCTCGGTTTTACTGGTAATTATGGACACTATTACTTTGAAGTTAGCTACTTAGATAGCGACAGGGCAGAGAGATCTACAGATCCTGTTCTGTGTTTATATCCAAAGACTTCTGTTTGCTAGCCGGATTTCTTTTATGAGAAAAGTTCTTGTGCAGGGATGGACTCCAAAAGTTTTTTTTCCTAATATAAATAATAGGAAGAGAGTCTCATTTTAAATGAGGCTTTGCTCCTGGTGTGTGTAGTGTATATATGTGTGTTTAAATATGTTTCCTTTTCAGGGATCATCGGATCATATGTATAGCTGGGAGGCTTTTCGGCTAGTTAGTTAGTGAGGTTGTGTACAATTATATTGTGGTTTTGTTTGCGGCTGTGAACATATTGTTTTATAGATGTAAGTCTCATAATGTCTTTAAACTGTCCTTTCTCTCTCTTTACCTATCTAAAGTTATAAGAAACTCAAATGCTACTCTCAGGCTTCAGAGTTACTGTTACTGTGTTCAGGACAGACGTTGGGGACAACGTCTATTGTAGTGGGGGGAGTATGTAGATAGATTTACAATCTACCACAGATTAGGTAAATTTAGTGAATTGTGTGTTAGGAAGGTTAAAAGTTTGCCTCTGTTCCAGCTTGGCTGATGTTGTGTGTGCTTCTGTGCTGACCGGTGGGTGTCGTTGTTACCATTAGTCAGTGTTGGAAGGGCAACGTGTCGAAGCATATGGATGCTCCTCTGTCTCGGAGACAAGCTCTGTGGAGGTGGTCCTCCAAGTTGCATTCTGGGAAGGGGGTATTTATGGGACAGACGCCATGTTCTAAGGTCGTTTTGCAGCCACCTGCTGGCCCTCCGTTAAGGAGCTACCTCGTGGTCCTCCACGCCGGAGGCCCACGATACTACGGCGCAGGGGTGGGTCCAGAGGCTTGTCTGGGGCCTACCACCGCGGCCGAGGAATGGTCCTGAGCTGTCGGTCCTGTGTGACGAAGTTGGACAGCCAAGGAGATCCCAGGCGAGGACCCGTCTTGGAGAGATCACGCAGCATGCTGGTCTGTAGAGGGGCCTGGTGACTTAGTTGGAGGACGTATCCAAAAGAAGTAATCATACAGCATAGTGTCGCCGGTTCGACTTAAAGGTTCAGGCACTGTGACTGACTGTTCACTGCAGAAGATCTGATACATCCTGTGGCAGAGGATCGTGCAGATTTACCCCCCCAAAGTAGGTCTGTGACAGAGACTTTTGATTCGTGCTGCGTACTGGCTACTAGACCGGTGAGAGAGGGCTATCCAGACGAGCAAAGAGTGTGTCCCATGAGGGGAGCGTATTCCACATAATTATCTGAAATATTACAGGGACATTTGTCGCTAAGATTCTATAAGAAGATATTTGAGTTTCTCCTGAAGGTTTCTTTTCCGCCTCTTTCCTGCTACTTCCTAAAGTTTGACTGTTTAATAAAGCATTGAAAACGTACTCCAGTGTTGGTGCGTGTGTCGTCCAGCAGTAAACTCAACGGAACCCCTAGACCCACGGAACCCCTAGACCCACGGAACCCCTAGACCCAGTGCCGGTAAAACAGAGGGAAGCAAAGTGAAGGTAACAGACCCGTTTAAACCAGCAGCTCCACCGAGAGTTAGTGCTACACATGTCTTTATGGACCTTTTTTTGTGCACTGGTAAAAATCATTTGGTATAGGGGGGATTATGGCGTTGGGGGGGTAGGGATTATGGTGGGGGTTGTTTTTCAGGGGTTGGGCTTGGCTTCTTAAGTGGAGGGCCACCCTGAAAAAAAAAAGTCACCAAAAATCCCCCCAAAAAATTAAAAAAAACATTAAAAAAAAAAAAAAAATTAAACCTACCTAAACCCTTGTTGCTAGGCAGTCTTCCTAATCTGCCTCTTCCTATTCCGCAGCGTGTCCTGCTCCGCGGTGAGCGGCCCCGTTGTCTTCTGGGAACTGTGTGTGTGACACCACAGGGCCATTCACAGAGAGCCGCGCCGCTTGCGCGTGCGCAGTAGGAAACTGGCAGTGAAGCCGTAAGGCTCCACTGCCTGTTTCCCTTACTTAGGATGGTGGTGCCGGGACACGAGAGCCGAGGGACGGGTCAGCCTCGGGCGGCCGACATCACGGGCACCCAGGACAGGTAAGTATTTCTTTAAAGCCAGCAGCTACAGTGTTTGTAGCTGCTGACTTTTACATTTTTTTTTTAAGGATGGAATCCAACTTTAGTTCCAGTGAAGGGAACTCTTAAGGCGTCAGCATAACAAGAAGACATTTTGGACAATTTCATACTCCCAACTTTGTGGGAACAGTTTGGGGACGGCCCCTTCCTGTTCCAACATGACTGCCCACCAGTGCACAAAGCAAGGTCCATAAAGACATGGATGAGTGAGTTTGGGGTGGAGGAACTTGGACTGGCCTGCACAGAGTCCTGACCTCAACCCGATAGAACACCTTTGGGATGAATTAGAGTGGAGACTGCGAGCCAGGCCTTCTCATCCAGCATCAGTGCCTGACCTCACAAATGCTCTTCTGGAAGAATGGTCACACATTCCCATAGACACACTCCTAAACCTTGTGGACGGCCTTCCCAGAAGAGTTGAAGCTGTTATGCTGCGTACACACGAGCGGACTCTCCGGCAGAAAAGGTCTGACGGAACGAATCCGTCGAAAATTCTGATCGTGTGTGGGCTTCATCGCACCTTTTCTGTCGGAAAATCTGATGGACCTTAGAAATAGAACAAGTTTCAAACCTTTCCGACGGACTCGATTCCTATCGAAAAAAACGTTGGTCTGTATGCTGGTCCGACGGATCGAAAACGACGCTAGGGCAGCGATTGGCTACTGGTTATTAAACTTCCTTTTCTAGTCCCGTCATACGTCATCGTGGTGGAAACGATCAGACTTTGGTGTGATCACGTGCAGGCAAGTCCGTTTCGTCGGAACTCCGTCAAAAAGTCCTTCAGTGTTCAGGCGGATGAGAAGTGCGCTCGCGTGTATGCGGCAAAGGCGGAGCCAACTCAATATTGAACCCGGTGAAATAAGACCGGGATGTCATTAAAGGTCACGTGTGTAAATGACTGAGATCACATGACACACAGGTGGACTCTATTTACTAATTAGGTGACTTCTGAAGACAATTGGTTCCTCTAGATTTTAGTTATCAGAGTAAAGGGGGCTGAATACAAATGCCCCTCCCCCCCCACACTTTTCACATATTTATTTGTATCATTTATCATTTTCCTTCCACTTCACAATTATGTGACACTTTGTGTTGGTCTATCACATAAAATCCCAATAAAATACATTTATGTTTTTAGTTGTAACAAAATGTGGGAAATTTCAGCCAAAAATATGCTGCAGTATTCACCCTTAACCCAGAGATTTCCCTGCAGTGCATTTTCAGCCACTAGATGTCCTCAATCAATTGGCCAGAATCATTCAACCCACTACATCTGAGCCCAGGTTATCCTAGACCCGCCCCTAGCCTGTGACTGGACAGTGAAAGGAGAAACAGCACAATGATGAGCTCATCTCTCGGTCACTCTGTTCTCCAGTGGCGGCTGGTGCTCAAAATTTTTGGGGGGGCGCAAAAAATTTTGAAAAAAAATCAATTGCTGTCACTGTGCCCATTAAATGCCCCCAGTGTGACCCCCGCCCACTCGCCGTCTGCCCATCACTTACCCTGTCTTGGTGACGGCAAGGAGCGGGGTCCTTCGCATGTCTCCTGCCGTCCTCATCTCCTGTTCTCTCCTCCTGATAGGCGTTCAATAGCGGCGCCTGTTGTTTCAGCCAATCAGGTGACGGGTAACAGATCCTAGCACCTGATTGGCAGAGAGGCTGTTTAGAGTCAGGAAAAGGAATATTCATTCGCTTTCCTAACCAAACATGGCGCTCACAGGTCACCTTTTTTGACGCCTATTAAAGCTTATGGCTCTAATCTGGTGCTTCAAAAACACCCCGCCCCCGCTGTAATTCAGGTGCCTGACTAGGGGGTGGCAGCGGCGACCATAGATAGATTCATGCAATGCATCAGTCTATCTATTGGTGATAGAGGGGGGTGGCAGGAGAGAGGGGGCGGCGCCTGCCCTTATGGCCACACCTCCACTGCTGTTCTCCCTTCTTGTCAGCACACGGACTGATTGGCTGCTTGTGCTGCTTCTTCCTCTCACACTCCAGCTCTGCTGTACGGGGACTGCAGGAGGCTGATATCAGGTCACATTCAGGGACTTGCACGGATTGTATTTAATGATAATGTATCAATGATTGGAGAGTTGTAATAATTTGTTTCTTTTGTATCAGATTGAATCCTTCTGGTCACCTCGGGAGCACATTGATTTTTGACGACTCTCCCTAAAAACCGGGAAATGAATGATATGAAGAATGACGTCAGCGATCGGTATTGTTACTTCCAGACATGAACGATGATGAGAAGTATTGAGGTGATTCCCGGAGGGGGGAGGAGTGGTCTGTTCTCTGGCAGAGAAGACGATCGATCTTTCATCACACGTTTGAACAAGCGGCAGTAGAGAGGGGCGCGGTGCGCGGTGCCAACCCAGAAACCCTCATTTATATGCAGATACAACGCCAGCTTCCCTCCCCGAACAATCCGCGTTTTCTCATCAAAAAAGACAAATAAACATTTACTGGGAGGGGCGGGAAAACGCCCGACACCAAAAACACAAATCTGCTGAAGAAGACACAATCGCTGATCGTGATGGGAGCGCTACAATGTGACATTGTCATTTCTCCAAACCAGTACTGGCCAACTTGGAAATAATAGAGACCCTCATCTGTGGCCCCTGACACATCCAGGGGGGGGGGGGAGGGGGGCCCAATAGCAAAATATTTTCATGCATTGAGGTGCCTCAACGCCCAAAAAATGCCAGTCCTGCCGCATCCCTTGCAGAATACATTGCTGATGACTTATGATGGGCTACAAGAAAATGGCCGCGGTTGTAGTCTCAAGAACTTCTACTAAAGAAAATGTCCGCCATGTTGTTTTAATTGTAGGACTTCAGGAAAATTCTCGCTTGTCAGCACATAACATTAACGTCTTCCTGTAGCCGGCATTCGGCTATAGCGCGGACCTACTTACCGGGAGGGCGTCCATAGACGTTCTCCCGTGCCTGAGCGGCCTGTGCGCTCCCTGCAGGTCACACGCGGCGCACTCGGTGATCAGTGAGTCTATGAGACTCGGCTGATCCCAGATCGGAGTAAGGGGTCAATCCCAACCCCTTACCATGTGATCAGCTTTCAGCCAATGACAGCTGATCATGTGATGTAAACAGAGCCGGTAATCGCCTATTTGTTCTCCTCACACCGACAGCATGAAGAGAAAAAAAGAAAAGCCGATCACCGGCGGCTCTCAGAGGGACATCAGTCCGATCAAGGAGAGCTCCCGCCAGCTCATCTGTGCCCACCTGTGCCACCTGCCAGTGCTGCCTACCAGTGCCCACCAATGTCACCCATCAGTGCCCACAGTGTAACTTATCAGTGTTCACCAGTAACACCCATCAGGGCCCATCAGTGTCATCTTATCAGTGGCCAACAGTGCCGCCTTATCTGTCTCCATCGGTGCAGCCCATCAGTGCCCACAGTGACACCTATTACTGTCCACAGTGCCACCTATCAGTGTCACCAATCAGTGCCTCATCAAAACTGCTGCCCACCAGTGCCACCCATCAGGGCCCATCAGTGACGTCTAATCAGCGTTTATCAATGAAGGAGAAAAATTACCTGCTTGCTAAATTTTGTTAACAAACTCTGAAACATGATTTTTTTTTTTTCAAAATTTTCCATATTTTTTTGTTTGTTTAGCAAAAAATAAAAATCCTCAGCTGTGATTAAATATCACCAAAAGAAAGCTCTATTTGTGTGAATAAAATGACAAAAATCTCATATGTGTACAGTGTTGTATGACTGAGTAATTGTCATTCAAAGTGTGACAGCGCTGAAAGCTGAGAATTGGTCTGGGCAGGAGGGGGGGAAGTGCTCAGTAAGCAAGAGGTTAAACCTATTGAAGGACACTTCCAGTGCTCATATGTATCCCCTGATGAAGTCACGTGATTGTGACGATACGCGTCGGAATAGACGGGCACTGGAAATGACGTCAGGCCGCGAGCTGTTCATTCATGTTTCACCCGGTTTTAAAACTGCTTTATGTGAGTTTCTTATTTTCGCTGTACTCGTTTTTACTAGTTTTATATACTTTACTATTGGGGTCCCCCGTTCTCCTTTATTCTCCATCTGCTGATGTGTTCACCTGAGAGGATCTCCACTGCTAATAATTCCATATAAAGGAAACCTAGATATATAAGAAGCATTCACCGGGGTCCATACAGATCGCCATCCATGAGGAAATACTCAGGGAGAGCGATCGTAGGACCCTCGGATCACCACTGCTATCTTTATGCTGTTACCTTACAGTAGTAAGGGGAGGAGCCACCGAATCGCACTGAAGAAAAGGATCACTCAAGTCACATGAGAGCTGAAATCCAACACTTACCACTATAATCACCAGCAGATAAATATTCACTGGGAACTTTTACGGCACTTTATTCCGTTTAGATCTGTAATGTCTTCGGGGACCACATTGGAATATTTTTACTTATGTAATATCCATCACTTGTTAATCATTCATCACTGTAGATTTGTTATGCTTTGTTTTTAGTGTATGAATGGAATTAGTATTTCTGAATTACTTTTAGTGTTTGTGATCTTGTACACGTAGCACTGTATATCAACTACTATTAGCACTTCATCAGTGCCCATCTATGCAGCCTCATCAGTGCCCATCTATACAGCCTCACCAGTGCCCATCTATACAGCCTCACCTGTGTCCATCTATGCAGCCTCACCTGTGCCCATCTATACAGCCTCACCAGTGTCCATCTATGCAGCCTCATCTGTGCCCATCTATGCAGCCTCACCTGTGCCCATCTATACAGCCTCATCAGTGCCCATCTATACAGCCTCACCAGTGCCCATCTATACAGCCTCACCAGTGCCCATCTATGCAGCCTCACCTGTGCCCATCTATACAGCCTCACCAGTGCCCATCTATGCAGCCTCACCAGTGCCCATCTATGCAGCCTCACCTGTGCCCATCTATACAGCCTCACCAGTGCCCATCTATACAGCCTCACCAGTGCCCATCTATACAGCCTCACCAGTGCCCATCTATGCAGCCTCACCAGTGCCCATCTATGCAGCCTCACCTGTGCCCATCTATACAGCCTTACCAGTGCCCATCTATACAGCCTCACCTGTGCCCATCTATACAGCCTTACCAGTGCCCAGCAATGCAGCCTCATCAGTGCCCATCTATGCAGCCTCACCTGTGCCCATCTATACAGCCTTACCAGTGCCCATCTATACAGCTTCACCTGTGCCCATCTATGCAGCCTTACCAGTGCCCAGCAATGCAGCCTCACCAGTGCCCATCTATGCAGCCTCACCAGTGCCCATCTATGCAGCCTCACCAGTGCCAATCTATGCAGCCTCATCAGTGCCCATCTATGCAGCCTCATCAGTGCCCATCTATGCAGCCTTACCAGCGCCCATCTATGCAGCCTCACCAGTGCCTATCTATTCAGCCTCACCAGTGCCCATCAATGTAGCCTCATCAGTGCCCAGCAATGCAGCTTTACCAGTGCCCATCAATGTGACTGGGACACTGTCTCTGGATCCAGTCTGTCCCCGGTTTTGTCCACAGATTGCAGGGGTGGTGCTAGGTGCAGGGTCAATATTAGGTGGGTGCTGAGGCAGAGGGGGAGTGTGAAGCCAGTGGTATACCAATGGGGGGCAGTCCGGCCCGGATGCCACACACTGGAGGGGTGTCAGGCCGGTGTTGCCCACTGTGACAGCTTTATTTTGATTTGCCGGGCGCCTGCTGTCACACAGGTCCCGCCTCCTGGATCGGCAACTACCCATGATAGACAGCACATGTCCCGGCATTGGACAAGTGTGCGGTCTATCAAAGGAGCCAAACCAGGAGGCCAGACTTTGTGTGACAGCGGGCGCCGGTGATTCAAAGTAAAGCTGTCACAGCGGGCAAGGCTGGCCTGACACCCCCCCAGTGTGTGGCATCGGGGGCAGACTGCCCCCCATTGGTATGCCACTGGCTTCGGCGCTCCCCCTTTGCCTTGGCACCCCCCCAGGATCGGTCCTGCACCTAGCACCACCCCTGCAATCCGGGGACAAAACTGGCGACAGGCTGGATCCTGAGACAGTGACCTCAGTCTGGGGACTGTCCCCAGGAACCGGAGACGTCTGATCCCCCTAATTTAAAGGGGAATGATTTCGATGGGCTTTTGTTGCTCTGGAAAGGTGCTTTTTAGCGTGGCAAAGGAGCACCCATGTGAAGGGCCCTCAGTGATCACTTTCCCCTGGAAGCCCTTCACCGGCTCTAACAATTCATACCGAGATCAGAGCGGGCCTCTGTTAACCATAAATGTTGTGCTAATATCCAAATATGAAAAATTTCTGAAGTTCAAAGTATAAAACATAAAATAATAAATGTGCTCATTAAGTGAATAACCAAATCCAAGCGAAATAAAATGAAAAGTGCCGTCCAAACGTGAACATTATCCGGCATCAGGTATAAACCACCATGCAGGTCTTCATGTTGTCATCATCAATGAAAGCATCCCGATCATCCCAAAGTATTTGTCAAGCCCCGTACACACGATCGGAAATGGCGCCAGCAAAACTCCGATGAGAGCTTTTGGTCGGAAATGGCGACCGTGTGTACGCTCCATTGGCCTTTTGACGCATGCTCGGAAACAATTCGACGCATGCTTGGAAGCATTGAACTTCATTTTCTCGGCTCGTCGTAGTGTCGTACGTCACCGTGTTCTTGACGGACGAAAGTTCAGAGAACTTTTGTGTGACCCGTGTGTATGCGAGGCAAGCCTGAGCGGAATCCCGTCGGAAAAACCATCCAAGGTTTTTCTGACGGAAATTCCACTCGGGGAAGGTGGTTAAAGGCAAGCATACTGGTAGACCAAGGAAGACATCAAAGAGTCAGAAATCCAATCATCCACAGTCCACCATTGCCTTTCCTTAGCCCATTGTAACCTTGTTTTTTTGTGTTTAGGTGTTAGAGATGCTTTCTTTTAGCTTTTCTCTATGTAAATCCCATTTCCTTTAGACGGTTTCTTACAGTTCGGTCACAGATGTTGACTCCACTTTCCTCCCATTTGTTCCTCATTTCTTTTGTTGTACATTTTCTGTTTTCAAGGCATATTGCTTTAAGTTTTCTGTCTTAATGCTTTGATGTCTTCCTTGGTCTACCAGTATACTTGCCTTGAACCACCTTCCCATGTTGTTTGTATTTGGTCCATGTTTTAGACACAGCCGACTGTGAACAACCAACATCTTGTGCAACACGGCGTGATGATTTACCCTCTTTACCTTCATACTAACAAGCAGATTTCATCTCATGCAGGTGTTCGTGTTTGTAATGACAATTTACAGGGTGATTCCATCATTTTTTCCTCAGAATTGAGTGATTCCATAATTTATTCCCTGTGCTTGTTCTATAAATCTAACTGTTACCGGCCACCACAATTCTTTTTCTTGATTTCTTTTAGTGTTTCTTAAAGCCAGAAAGTTGCCATTTGAAATGCCTTTAGTTTTTGGCCATGTCTGTGATCTGCTTTTTTTTCTACAACAATAAACAACTGAAGGAACATCCTCAGGGACTGGTGATTCCATCATTTTTGCCGGGGGTTGTAGAATTTGCAAATAAAGTAAATAATCTTTCTTCATAAATTTAGGTCGGAATGTTATTCTGCTCCATTTCTTTGGTGAAAATAACCCAAATCAGTGGATATTATTTAGTCTGTAGGAAAGTTATAGAGTCCTCTAACTATACATATATATCTGAAAATCGATCAATCCTGATGTACTGACAGCCGATCTCATTTCTAGAGGCCCCGAGAATGCCCGGACAGTACAAATATCCCCCCAAATTACCCCTTTTTGGAAAGCAGACAGTCCAGGGTATTTAGTAAGAGGCACGGCAAGTTTTTTGTCATAATTTTTTTTTGGAAAATAAGAAATGAAAACAATGTTTTTTATTTTTGTTACAATCTGTCACCAGTGCAGTACAGCGTCATCATATGATTGGTGTGGCTGTGATCAGGGACACTGACTGGTAACAGTACGAACAAAAAAAAAAAAATATTATTTTTTTCTTTTATCTTTTTATATATATATTTATTTTTTTATTTTTATTTTTTTGATGAATTTTTTTAACACACTGTGACCAGAGCAATATAAGGTTACCATAGTAACTTTGTACTAGTCTGGGGAAGTGATCAGGATTTTTATATATTTTTAGAACGTTATGTTTCCCTTTGGCAATGAATTTCATTGCTACTAGCAAGCATTTCACTGAATTAAATCGATGAATTCATTTTGTTTTGTTGTGATTAGCTGTGATTGGCCACAGCTGATCAGATGGGCTGTGTTTGGCCCAGTCTGTACCATGTGATCACTGTGACCAATCACAGCTAGTAACATAACTGTATACGGTGGATGGCTTGAAAGGAAGCCATCCATTGTTTTCAACTGTCATGTGACCTGCTGTGATTGGTTACAGCGGTCACATGGTACCGGCAGCGAGCCAGTACTCTGATCAGTCATTGGCTGTGTCTGGTCGTCACAGCCAGTGACAGATCGCGCCGCAGTGCGGCTCCATGGGTGCATGCAAGGTGCGATCTGGGGGGACGTCATATGATATCCACCCGGATCGACGAGAGGCCTGCACAGCCGTCAATGGACTATAGCAGGGGTTCTCAACTCCTGTCCTCGGGACACACTTACAGGCCAGATTTTAAGTATTACCTTGGGAGAGATGCAGACTAGAATACGGAAATCACTGAGCGGCAAATGAGATCACCTGTGATGTATTTCAGTTATCTTGCAAAGCTGCCCTGTTAGTGGGCCCCAAGGACAGGAGTTGAGAACCTCTGGACTGTAGGCTGAGCAGGAATGTGTTAAAAATAAAAGTAGAACACTCACAAAAGTAGAACACTCCGGAAGAGGTTAGTTATGATGAAACGCGTAGGGTGGAGCCTACTGTGACATCATTGCGCACCACCGGGAGTCAGCTGAAAGCTATTTTGGATGCTACCGGCTGGAGTTTTTCACTTGGACTTGGTTATTCGTTTAGTGAGCACATTATCATACGTTTATACTTTGAACTTCAGAAATTTTTAATATTTGGACATTGGCGCAAGATTTTCGTCTATAATTTTGTGACTATGTTTATATCACATGGCATGCTTGCAGCTTTTTCCTTTTATTAGCACCACGTGTACCCAAGCGCAGTTGGCACCTTCTTTGCTACTTGTTCGGAAACGTACCTTGGTAGGCAAGGGGTTAGGCTGCAAAGAATGCGATTCTACACATGCAGCGGGCGCGATACATTGCAAAAAAGCGACCGCTGTGATTGGCTGTCACAGCGGTCATATAATTGGGAGCCAGTCCCGCAGGCTCCTGGTCATTTAGAGGTATCTTTGGCTTTGTGCTGGGAGCGTGCAGCGAGCGCACCCTCAGCAAAGAAACCCATTATATGTGCGCCATGTGGCCATGGCCATTAAGGCCCGCCCTCTTACCCCTCGGCACACGTGTTACCTGGATGGCAAGAGGTTAATAAAAGAGAGCGTTGGTCGAGTATCTTATTGTTCTGGATATGAGAACTTGACCTTCAGAGTGATGAAGTCATCCTACCAAGGTGTCTCCTTCCACCTCCAATCTCCGGATCGACTTAGCATAGCGATAAAACGGTCGCTCCTTTTTACGGCGCGGACGCCCCCGGTAGCGTAAAGCGTATCCTGACCCCCCACTTCAAATTCACCAACCTACTAAAACCGCATTGAGGAATGAAGGGCGCAGATGTTTTCACCGGAATATTCGCATAATAAAAATAAACAGCCATTTCCGCGGGTTATTTGTCAGAATTAGTGGCGGTGCTTAAAGTGAACTCCCCCGCCGTAAACAGTACAGTGACAGGATAAATCACAATTCATAGATAACTGGAAATAATGATTCACTTCTATGGGGGAGCCGGCACTTCCCCCCAGAACAAATGATCCGCCGCCTTCTTTTATCGAGAACTTTTTCTCCGTCCTTTAATAGGAGTGAAAATTTCCCGCGCCTGCCATTAATAACGCAAACTTCTTGTCATCCTCCCAATTTACCTGATTATATCTCTCTGCTGTACAGCAGTAAATACATTGGGATTAGCATGACAGCACTTGCAACGCCCCCTCCCCCCATCCCTAACTGAGCCATCAATCTGATTTGTTTATTGGCAAAACTCCTCGCACTGCGCAATTGTTGGGTGTGGAGAGGAGGAAAGAAGAAGAACTTGTTACGTATCTGAGAGAATGATACAAAATAATCACAGGATTCGTTTCCAGGAAAAATGTGTCCTTTTTTTTATAGCTGAAATGTCCTTATATACACCAGATCAGGGGGGGGGCAGGGGTCTCCAAACATTCTAAACAAAGGGCCAGTTTACTGTCCTTCAGACTTTAGGGGGGTCGGACTGTGCCCAGTGGGAGTAGAAAATGTCTCGGTATCCAATGGGAGTAAACCATGCCCTATCTTTGGTGTCAGTTGGAGGGATAGTGCCCCATTGTTGGTGTCAATGGAAGGAATTCTGCCCCATTGTTGGTGTCAGTTGGAGGAATAGTGCCCCATCGTTGGTGTCAATGGAAGGAATTCTGCCCCATTGTTGGTGTTAGTTTTAACGATTTTGCCCTTTCGTTGGTGTCAGCGGGAGGAAAAGTGGCCCATTGTTGTTATCAATGGGAGGAATTGTGCCCCATCATTTGTGTCAATGGAATGAATTGTGCCCTTTTGATGGTGTTAGTTGGTGGGACGGTGCCCCATCATTGATGTCAGCTGGAGGAACAGTGCACCAACGTTGATGTCAATGGAAGGCCCCATTGTTGGTGTCAGTTGAAGGAATTTTGCCCTTTCATTGGTGTCAGTGGTAGGAAAAGTGGCCCATTGTTGGTGCCAATAGAAGGAATTGGGCTCTATTATTGGTATCAATAAAAAGGAATTGTGCCCCATTGTTGATGTCAGTTGGAGGGATAGTGCCCCAGTTATCTAGACCAGCCTTTTTCAACCAGGGTGCCTTCAGGATTCTTCAGGGGTGCCTTGGCAAAATGCTTAATAATTGCCCCAAAATGTTTTTTAAAATAAATAATAAATTGTACACCAGCCAGCAGGTGGATGAAGCTTTTTAGCTGCACAAAGTCACAGGTTTTCATTGTGCACCATTACATAGTTACAAGTCCATCAAGTCCAACCTATGTGTGTGATTATGTGTCAGTATTACATTATATATCTCTGTATGTTGCGGTCATTCAGGTGATTATCTAATAGTTTCTTGAAGCTAACAATGCTTCCCGCTGAGACCACCGCCTGTGGAAGGAAATTCCACATCCTTGCCGCTCTTACAGTAAAGAACCCTCTACGTAGTTTAAGGTTAAACCTCTTTTCTTCTAATTTTAATGAGTGGCCCCGAGTCTTATTAAACTCTCTTCCGCAAAAAAGTTTTATCCCTATTGTGGGGTCACCAGTACAGTATTTATATATTGTGGGGTCACCAGTCCGGTATTTGTATATTGTGGGATCACCAGTCCGGTATTTCTATATTGTGGGGTCACCAGTCCGGTATTTGTATATTGTGGGGTCACCAGTCCGGTATTTATATATTGTGGGGTCACCAGTCCGGTATTTGTATATTGTGGGATCACCAGTCCGGTATTTCTATATTGTGGGGTCACCAGTCCGGTATTTGTATATTGTGGGGTCACCAGTCCGGTATTTATATATTGTGGGGTCACCAGTCCGGTATTTATATATTGTGGGGTCACCAGTCCGGTATTTGTATATTGTGGGGTCACCAGTCCGGTATTTATATATTGTGGGGTCACCAGTCCGGTATTTATATATTGTGGGGTCACCAGTCCGGTATTTATATATTGTGGGGTCACCAGTCCGGTATTTGTGTATTGTGGGGTCACCAGTCCGGTATTTGTATATTGTGGGGTCACCAGTCCGGTATTTGTGTATTGTGGGGTCACCAGTCCGGTATTTGTGTATTGTGGGGTCACCAGTCCGGTATTTATATATTGTGGGGTCACCAGTCCAGTATTTGTATATTGTGGGGTCACCAGTCCAGTATTTATATATTATGGGGTCACCAGTCCGGTATTTGTATATTGTGGGGTCACCAGTCCGGTATTTATATATTGTGGGGTCACCAGTCCGGTATTTATATATTGTGGGGTCACCAGTTCAGTATTTATATATTGTGGGGTCACCAGTCCGGTATTTATATATTGTGGGGTCACCAGTTCAGTATTTATATATTGTGGGGTCACCAGTCCGGTATTTATATATTGTGGGGTCACCAGTCCGGTATTTATATATTGTGGGGTCACCAGTCCGGTATTTGTATATTGTGGGGTCACCAGTCCGGTATTTATATATTGTGGGGTCACCAGTCCGGTATTTGTGTATTGTGGGGTCACCAGTCCGGTATTTGTATATTGTGGGGTCACCAGTCCGGTATTTGTGTATTGTGGGGTCACCAGTCCGGTATTTGTGTATTGTGGGGTCACCAGTCCGGTATTTATATATTGTGGGGTCACCAGTCCAGTATTTGTATATTGTGGGGTCACCAGTCCGGTATTTATATATTGTGGGGTCACCAGTCCGGTATTTATATATTGTGGGGTCACCAGTTCAGTATTTATATATTGTGGGGTCACCAGTCCGGTATTTATATATTGTGGGGTCACCAGTTCAGTATTTATATATTGTGGGGTCACCAGTCCGGTATTTATATATTGTGGGGTCACCAGTCCGGTATTTATATATTGTGGGGTCACCAGTCCGGTATTTATATATTGTGGGGTCACCAGTCCGGTATTTCTCTATTGTGGGGTCACCAGTCCGGTATTTGTATATTGTGGGGTCACCAGTCCGGTATTTCTCTATTGTGGGGTCACCAGTCCGGTATTTGTATATTGTGGGGTCACCAGTCCGGTATTTATATAATGAAATCATATCCCCTCTCAAGCGTCTCTTCTCCAGAGAGAATAAGTTCAGAGCTCACAACCTTTCCTCATAACTAAGATCCTCCAGACCCTTTATTAGCTTTGTTGCCCTTCTTTGTAGTCGCTCCATTTCCAGTACATCCTTCCTGAGGACTGGTGCCCAGAACTGGACAGCATACTCCAGGTGCGGCCGGACCAGAGTCTTGTAGAGCGGGAGAATTATCATTTTATCTCTGGAGTTGATCCCTTTTTAATGCCAATATTCTGTTTGCTTTGTTAGCAGCAGCTTGGCATTGCATGTCATTGCTGAGCCTATCATCTACTAGGACCCCCAGGTCCTTTTCCATCCTAGATCCCCCCCAGAGGTTCTCCCCCCAGTCTATAGATTGCATTCATATTTTTACCACCCAAATGCATTATTTTACATTTTTCTACATTGAACCTCATTTGCCATGTAGTTGCCCCTCCCCCATTAATTTGTTCAGATCTTTTTGCAAGATTTCCACATCCTGCGGAGAAGTTATTGCCCTGCTTAGCTTAGTATCGTCTGCAAATACAGAGATTGAACTGTTTATCCCATCCTCCAGATCGTTTATGAACAAATTAAATAGGATTGGTCCCAGCACAGAACCCTGGGGAACCCCACTACCCACCCCTGACCATTCTGAGTACTCCCCATTTATCACCACCCTCTGAACTCGCCCTTGTAGCCAGTTTTCAATCCATGTACTCACCCTATGGTCCATGCCAACGGACCCTATTTTGTACAGTAAACGTTTATGGGGAACTGTGTCAAATGCTTTTGTAAAATCCAGATACACCACGTCTACGGGCCTTCCTTTATCTAGATGGCAACTCACCTCCTCATAGAAGGTTAATAGATTGGTTTGGCAAGAACGATTCTTCATGAATCCATGCTGATTACTGCTAATGATATCATTCTTATTACTAAAATCCTGTATATAGTCCCTTATAATCCCCTCCAAGAGTTTACATACTATTGATGTTAGGCTAACTGGTCTGTAATTCCCAGGGATGTTTTTTGGGCCATTTTTAAATATTGGTGCTACATTGGCTTTTCTCCAATCAGCTGGTACCATTCCAGTCAGTAGACTGTCTGTAAAAATTAGGAACAATGGTCTGGCAATCACCTGACTGAGTTCCCTAAGTACCCTCGGATGCAAGCCATCTGGTCCCGGTGATTTATTAATGTTAAGTTTCTCAAGTCTAATTTTAATTCCGTCCTTTGTTAACCATGGAGGTGCTTCCTGTGATGTGTCCTGAGGATAAACACTGCAGTTTTGGTTACTGAAGCCCCCCGATTCCCTCGTGAAGACTGAAGAGAAGAATAAATTCAATACCTTCGCCATCCCCCCATCCTTTGTAACCAGATGTCCTTCCTCATTCTTTATGGGGCCAATATGGTCTGTCCTCCCTTTTTTACTGTTTACATACTTAAAGAATTTCTTGGGATATTTTTTGCTCTCCTCCGCTATGTGTCTTTCATGTTCTATCTTAGCCGTCCTAATTGCACCCTTACATTTCTTATTGCATTCTTTATAAAGTCTGAATGCTGAGGATGATCCCTCAACCTTCTATTTTTTGAAGGCCTTCTCCTTTGCTTTTATATGCATTTTTACATTGGAGTTAAGCCATCCAGGATTTTTGTTCGCTCTTTTATATTTATTACCCAATGGGTTACATTGGCTAATGCCCTTATTTAATATGCTCTTAAAGCAAACCCATCTCTCCTCCGTGTTCTTACAACCTTCCACCCACTGGAGTCCTAGCAACCAATGTCTAGAAAGAGTGTAACACCTCTCAGACTGTGACAACACAAAGTAACACCTCTCTGAACTACGATATGTGAATAGCAGAAAATTGGTAACTTCGGCACACCCAAAATCCAGGTGCTCTGAGGCTCAGGATGTCCTTCTTACATCCAAACAGGCAAACTTGAAGATAACCGAAGAAAAGCCGGCACTCTGGATATATCATCTGTGGTCCTTATTGTATCATGACAAGTATAAAAAGGACAAGCAAACGCGTTTCGGCACAAGCCTCATTTTGGAAATGCGCTGCAATCACGGGTCGTACTTAATTGTTAATGGCACCCCAAGCACGGGTAGCAGACATGCATTTTGCGAACTGAAAAAAAACGCCCAATGCTCCACGGCCAAAAAAGTTCTGGAGCTACTTTGTTGCGATTGTTTAAGTGAATGGGCTGCTATAGGCGCGGCACACAATAACATATGAAAAATACGCAAAAAAACACGAGTAGGAAATTTAGGAATGCAGATTTTCGCTATGTTCAGGGGGCATGGGGCCTAACATTGGGGGTCCCATGTGTGTGGATGTTGCTGCATTATGTAGAACTATTAGTCAAGTCTTTTATATTTTAGAATGGGGGGCCGCGGGTGCAGAATGGGCTTGTGGTGTGAATCCAATAGTGTCAAAGCCTCCATACAGCATACCGGGGTGATCAACCATGGGTTCGGGGTACAAATAGAAGAATCAAATTCCATTTCGGCTATTCTTCTATTTCTGTGATTTCCTCAGGAATGTTACACAAACTAAAAATGAGCCAAGGTTCTATCGCGGTGAGGGTCCAACGTTTCCCAAGGACAATTATGGTTGTCATGTTTCACATGCTTTGTGATATGCCTTTAAATGTTATTTGTAGTTTTCTGCCCCTGGCCCCTCCCCATAGCTCAACTTCCTGCTGTATAGCTCCACCCTTTGTTCATTTTTCCCAGTAATGCATCTCAGCCTCAAATCTCATGGAGTGGATCACATTGTGTCTCATGGAGTGGATCACATTGTGTCTCATGGAGTGGATCACATTGTGTCTCATGGAGTGGATCACATTATGTCTCATGGAGTGGATCACATTGTGTCTCATGGAGTGGATCACATTGTGTCTCATGGAGTGGATCACATTGTGTCTCATGGAGTGGATCACATTGTGTCTCATGGAGTGGATCACATTGTGTCTCATGGAGTGGATCACATTATGATCTTTTGACCTATCCGACATTCATTGCTGTAAAGATCCTCACAGTTTATGGATTAAACTTTACAAGATATGCAAGGTGTCATCTGGATTGAGTCACTGTCTGCTAATTCAGCTAAGATTGTGGGTTATCGATATCTCATCACAACTGTAAGTTACAGAGATCACACTCTCAAAGCTTAGAGTGGAGAGTCAGTAAAATGGTGACAATGAATGCAAAGGACTCTTAAAGAGGTTGTAACCTTAAAAAAAATAAAAAATAAATGCTCCTGTTCCTTTAAAGCATGATAAACAGCATAGTGCCTCTGCAGTGTCATTTGTCCCTATCTATGCGGAAATATACCTGGTTGATCCTGCCTGTTCCTGTGTCCCACTAGGTGTGCTGACCACGGTAATCATGGCTGCTGATCCATAATACTGTGGTCAGTTTATGTGCCTCAATCATCCCGCTGTGTTCAGAGTCTCTCCCTCTCCCCCTCCCTCCCTGCCTGTCAGCTCAGTAGTCTGTGTAATGAGAGCAGATCTCCTCCCCGCCCCTCCTGCCGCTATTCCGTGTGGTTGTGAAGTCACTGAGGACAAATACTGGAATCCCCTTGGTTATAGAAAGCTATTTAGTAGTGTGTGTGTTTTTGTTTTTAAATTGTGAAGCTACATACCTTATTTCACAGCACCGCTGTGCGGTCACGTGACCTCCTGGCTGCCGTCAGAGGGTAATGTCATCCCCTCCCACTGCAGTCCTTAGATCAGGGAAGGAGAGCGGTGGAAGGAGAGCCGCGCGGCCACGTGACCCCCCACTGCTCTCCTTCTCTGATCTAAGGACTACAGTGGGAGGGGCTGAGATTCCCCCCTGACGTCAACCGGGAGGTCACATGACCGCACAGCCGCGCTGTGAAATAAGGTATGTAGCTTCACAATTTAAAAAAAAAACACACACACTACTAAATAGCTTTCTATAACCAAGGGGATTCCAGTAATTGTCCTCAGTGACTTCACAGCCACACAGAATAGCAGCAGGAGGGGCGGGGAGGAGATCTGCTCTCATTACACAGACTACTGAGCTGACAGGCAGGGAGGGAGGGGGAGAGGGAGAGACTCTGAACACAGCGGGATGATGGAGGCACATAAACTGACTAAAGTATTTAGCTTCACGAAAAACCACAAACACTGTGATGTATAGCTTGCTATAAAAGAGGGGGTTCCAGTAATTGTCCTCGGTGACTTTACAACCACTTTAAGAGAATTTGGAGTCTGTGTAACACTACACGTTACGTTTTGGGCTTCTCCAGAACGTCTCGCCAAGAACTGTAATCAGATTCATGGAGTTCAGCAGAGATACCATCTTCAAGTGTTTCCTCCATCTCAGCACAACCCGTCCCCTGCAGATCCTCCTCCATCAGATCTGTGCACAGGTTACGGAAGAGGAAGAGGTAAGTAAATGGAGCCCACACTAGGCAGGGCCATCTTCACAGCACCATGGGCCCCTGGGCAAGGTATTGCTCTGGGGCCCCTACAGGCCGGTCCCAATTTCCGCACCAATTTTCGCACCTACTCTCAAGAATTAAAGTATAAATAGTTGATAGAATCATTTGATTTGTGATCATATTATTTCTTTCTTACAATTGGTAGAGTGGTGCTGCAACTTCCCCCCCACCGCGTGCAATGCCCGTCCAATGGTTATGGTGGGTGATGCCGAATTTTGGGAGTTAAAACAAGTGGTGAGGAGCTGATATTGCTTCCTCACTGCCTGACAAATGTCTCTAAAAAGAAATCCATGTGTGAATTGTTTTTCAGAGTAGTGGCAGCCTTTTCAGGCTGTATTGGCACATAGTGCAAAGCTGCCGGAATGATTCACCACACCGGCTGCAGCTCTGCATAGCCAACCGCGGGGGGCGGCGTGGTGTGCAATTCAGCGCATCACATGGCTCCCTTTTTTTGTATAAACTTTATTTGAAGTGTAAAAAAACATACACTTCATTCACAGTAATGTACAGCAGTGAGACATGCTGCATTGCCGTGCGATTTGGCACGTGTGCTGCGATAAAATGCTGCATGTCTGGATTTTATTGTAGAATGATGAAGAGCCATATGCTGCGTGTCAATGTGAATGGGACACATAGAAAGTTGTTTCCTGAGTTTTCCTGGTGTGACAATCACGTCACATTTCTGTCACTGCATAAAGTGTACATTGGGCTACGTTCACCCCGATGATTGGGGCAAATTGAAGCAGCAGTTCCTCCTGCAGCTCTCAGCCGCTGTCAGCAGGTAGGGGCGCGAACAAACTGAAAAATTCTGAAAAAACCCCATCAAATGCAGCCACTGTGCCCATCAAATGCAGCCACTGTCCCCATCAAATGCAGCCACTGTGCCCATCAAATGCAGCCACTGTGCCCATCAAACGCAGCCACTGTGCCCATCAAATGCAGCCACTGTGCCCATCAAACGCAGCTACTGTGCCCATCAAATGCATCCCCTGTCCCCATCAAATGCAGCCACTGTGCCCATCAAACGCAGCTACTGTGCCCATCAAATGCTGCCACTGTGCCCATCAAATGCAGCCACTGTCCCCATCAAATGCAGCCACTGTGCCCATCAAACGCAGCCACTGTGCCCATCAAATGCAGCCACTGTCCCCATCAAATGCAGCCACTGTGCCCATCAAACGCAGCCACTGTGCCCATCAAATGCAGCCACTGTCCCCATCAAATGCAGCCACTGTGCCCATCAAACGCAGCCACTGTGCCCATCAAATGCAGCCACTGTGCCCATCAAACGCAGCCACTGTGCCCATCAAATGCAGCCACTGTCCCCATCAAACGCAGCCACTGTGCCCATCAAATGCAGCCACTGTCCCCATCAAATGCAGCCACTGTGTCCAAAAAAATGTTGCCACTGTCCCCATCAAATGCAGCTACTGTGACCCCACCTATCTCGGTGGTGGATCAGGCAGCGGGTGGCGGCGGCGAGCTGTGGGACCTTACAGCGGCGAGCTGTGGGACCTTACAGCGGCGAGCTGTGTCCTCCATGCATCTCCTCCCCTCCTCCTGATAAGTAAAACACAACAGTGATATATTTTGCGCTTACTCTACGCGAGCAGCTAACACAACAAAAAGAATATTTGTTAAATTAACATATAAAACAAAGTGTAGCACTGAAATAAAAAGTGATAAGTATAATATGAAAAATACCCAAGTGAAATAGATGTACTGATTTATCACACAAAAATGTCAATCCTTCTAGTCAATAAGTGAATATGACCATTGTGATCTTCAACTGTGAAACTAATAGAAGTGTCACCATAATAAAAAACAGAAAAAACGGAAAAACAGTCTGAACTATCTTGAACTCCTGAGACAGTATAAACAAAAAATTGTAAGGTGATGGTTGTTGATCAATCAAATGTGGATAAAAGTTTACAAAGATCCGATACAGTTCAGCTAAATCCACCTCAGTGTCATATTCAAAACACGTGTGAAATTCCCACAACCAGTAAAGTTGGAGGCTTACCGAAGGGTTTGAACCCGAAACAGCGTATACTGTAAGGGTCAAACCAGCTTGTATTGCTCACCGGCAATGAGGGGGGAAATCTTGGCAACCTGGAGAAATAAGGGTCCCAACTGTTTTCATAGAAGAATCCTCCCAGCACGGGTGGTCACATATCCCAGAATGCGGCCCCACTTAGAAAAGTTCCACTTGGTTTAAGTTCCTACAGCTTCACAATGAGCTGTGAAGCTGTAGGAACTTAAACCAAGTGGAACTTTTCTAAGTGGGGCCGCATTCTGGGATATGTGACCACCCGTGCTGGGAGGATTCTTCTATGAAAACAGTTGGGACCCTTATTTCTCCAGGTTGCCAAAATTTCCCCCCTCATTGCCGGTGGGCAATACAAGCTGGTTTGACCCTTACAGTATACGCTGTTTCGGGTTCAAACCCTTCGGTAAGCCTCCAACTTTACTGGTTGTGGGAATTTCACACGTGTTTTGAATATGACACTGAGGTGGATTTAGCTGAACTGTATCGGATCCTCCTCCTGATTGGTATCCAATCACAGAGCCTGTCCTTTCAGCCAATCAGGTGACAGGTATCAGACCCGCGCTACCTGATTGGCGGAGAGGCAGGTTCAGTGTTAGGAAAGCGAATATTCATCCACTTTTCTAACACACCTGGGTGGACTCCGAGGGCAATGCTCTGCACTCCAAGTTCACCTTTTTTGAAGCCTATTAGAGCCTATGGCTCCAATCAGGTGCTTCAAAAATACACCCCCCGTCGCTGTAATTCAGGGGCCCGGCGTCCGAAAAGGGGGCGGACACCTGAGTAGGGGGTGGCGGTGGTGGCCATGGATAGATTCATACAATGCATGAATCTATCTATTAGTCATAGAGGGGGGTGGCTGGAGAGAGGGGGCGGTGCCCGTGCGCCCTTAATGGACAGACCTGCCCCTGAGGTGCAGCCACCAGCCCTGTTCACTATAACGGCAGGTCACCGGTGGCTGAACCTCTTCATGGCTCGCTAGCGATTGATTACCTGTGGTGATTGTTGCTGGACACAGACAAAGTGCATCCAGCAGTGGTCACTATAGTGAAGAGGGTGAGCGGCCGCATGTACCCAATGACAGCCGCAGGAGGAACTGCACACCGGCCCTAATCCTCTAATCACCAATGTGAACGGAGCCCCCAATCAGAGACTCAGAGCAGAGGAGGGGCCATTGATTGATTGATTGATTGATTGATTGATTTTATGATCAGCTGTTGTGACGGCAAGACGGCGCCTGCGCACAATATCTGAGGGAAGAAATGTTTGTGTCAGATTGTGCCCCGCGCTGGCGAGGTGTTCATGTCAGTGAGGGGCGGATCATTAAATGATGGGCAGTGCTGCCAAACACGTAGTTACATAGTTAGTCAGGCTGAAAAAAGACACAAGTCCATCCAGTTCAACCATTAAAAAAAATAAAAAAAATAAAAAAAATATCGTACAATCCAATATACCCAATACTATACCCACAGTTGATCCAGAGGAAGGTGAAAAACCCCAGCAGAGCATGCTCCAATTTGCTACAGCAGGGGAAAAAATTCCTTCCTGATCCCCCAGAGAGGCAATCGGATTTTCCCTGGATCAACTTTACCTATAATTGTCACCCAGTTATATTCTGTACATTTAGGAAAGTATCCAGACCTTTCTTATAGCAATGTACTGAGCTGGCCAGAACCACCTCTGGAGGGAGTCTATTCCACATGTTCACAGCTCTTACTGTGAAGAAACCTTTCCGTATTTGGAGATGAAATCTCTTTTCCTCCAGTCGTAAAGAGTGCCCCCCTGTCCTCTGTGATGACCATAAAGTGAATAACTCAACACCAAGTTCACTATATGGACCCCTTATATATTTATACATAGAGATCATATCCCCCCTTATTCTCCTCTTCTCAGTAGTGAATAAATTCAGTTCCTCTAATCTTTCCTCATAGCTGATCTCCTCCATGCCTCTTATCAGTTTGGTTGCCCTTCTCTGCACTTTCTCCAGTTCCCCGATATCCTTTTTGAGAACTGGAGCCCAAAACTGAACTGAATATTCCAGATGAGGTCTTACTAATGATTTGTAGAGGGGCAAAATGATGTCTCTCTCTCTGGAGTCCATACCTCTCTTATACAAGAAAGGACTTTGCTCGCTTTGGAAACCGCAGCTTGGCATTGCATGTTATTATTGAGCTTATGATCTACCAAAACCCCCAGATCCTTCTCCACCATTGATTCCCCCAGATTCTTCTCCACTATGGATTCCCCCAGATCCTTCTCCACCATGGATCCCCCCAGATCCTTCTCCACCATGGATCCCCCCAGATTCTTCTCCACCATGGATTCCCCCAGATCCTTCTCCACCATGGATCCCCCCAGATCCTTCTCCACCATGGATCCCCCCAGATCCTTCTCCACCATGGATTCCCCCAGATCCTTCTCCACTATGGATCCCCCCAGATCCTTCTCCACCATGGATTCCCCCAGATCCTTCTCCACCATGGATTCCCCCCAAATCCTTCTCCACTACGGATTCCCCCAGATCCTTCTCCACCATGGATCCCCCCAGATCCTTCTCCACTATGGATTCCCCCAGATCCTTCTCCACTACATCTTAAATAATAAAATGTTTTAAAAAACGTACTACACCATCTGGAATCCCCCCTTCTTCTTCCCCATATACCTGATATGGGGAAGAAGATGGGGCACTATTCTCCCACCGAAACCAATGATGGGGCACTATTCTCCCACCGAAACCAATGATGGGACACTATTCCTCCCAGTGATACCAATGATGGGACACTATTCCTCCCAGTGATACCAATGATGGGACACTATTCCTCCCAATGATACCAATGATGGGGCACTATTCCCCCCACTGACACCAATGATGGGGCACTATTCTCCCACTGATACCAATGATGGGGCACTATTCCCCCCACTGACACCAATGATGGGGCACTATTCCTCCCACTGTCACCAATGATGGGACACTATTCCTCCTACTGACACCAATGATGGGGCACTATTCCTCCCACTGATACCAATGATGGGACACTATTCCTCCTACTGACACCAATGATGGGACACTAATTCTCCCACTGACACCAATGATGGGGCACTATTCCTCCTACTGACACCAATGATGGGGCACTATTCCTCCCACTGATACCAATGATGGGACACTATTCCTCCTACTGACACCAATGATGGGGCACTATTCCCCCCACTGACACCAATGATGGGGCACTATTCCTCCCACTGTCACCAATGATGGGACACTATTCCTCCCACTGACACCAATGATGGGGCACTAATTCTCCCAGAGACACTGCTTATCCCCTTAATACCTACGAGGGGACACAGTTTACTCCCACTGACACCGGGACATTTTGCTTGGCTCTCCTACATTTTGAAGGACAGTAAACTGACCCTTTGTTTGGAAAGTTTGGAGACCCCGGCACTAAACTTAGATCTCAAAATTGTTATAATTTTTCCCAGCTATCTTCTAAAAATGACAAAACAACTTCTCTGTATGGAAAATGAGGAGGGGGGTTTATAGTCCAAATCAGGAGATCAGCGTTAGGTGAATAATAGTTGCCACCCTGGGACAAGAAGTTTGTTACTGGCAGGATCACCAGGTTACAATTAAGGGGAAAAAGCCGGGAATAAATAAATGCCACCATCACATAGAAGGACTGGTATGTCTGGCAGCTCACCATTTAAATGCCTTAATTCCAGTTTATGAAGCTCCCCATTGTACAGACTTTCCCACCTGGTGTATGCAGCTCCAATGCAATTCACTCTTTCACGCATTTCACTCAATGTGGAGCTTACCCCCTACGAGTCGCATCAGTGCTTACATATACAAGATGGAACAGTTTGTTCGATGGAGGAGTGGTGCCTGCAAGAGATGGAGGAGTGGTGCCTACAGCAAATGGAGGAGTGGTGCCTGCAGCAGATGGAGGAGTGGTGCCTGCAGCAAATGGAGCAGTGGGGCCTGCAGCAAATGGAGATGTGGGGCCTGCAGCACATGGAGGAGCAGGGCCTGCAGCACATGGAGGAGCAGGGCCTGCAGCAAATGGAGATGTGGGGCCTGCAGCACATGGAGGAGCAGGGCCTGCAGCAAATGGAGACGTGGGGCCTACAGGAGATGGAGGAATGGTGTCTGCAGCAGATGGAGGAGTGGGGCCTGCAGTAGATGGAGGAGTGGGGCCTGCAGCAAATGGAGTGTGGGGCCTACAGGGGATGGAGGAGTGGGGCTTGCAGGAGATGGAGGAGGGGTGCCTGCAGCAAATGGAGGAGTGGTGCCTGCAGGAGATGGAGGAGTGGGGCCTACAGGAGATGGAGGAGTGGGGCCTACAGGAGATGGAGGAGTGGTGCCTGCAGGAGATGGAGGAGTGGGGCCTACAGGAGATGGAGGAGTGGTGCCTGCAGCAGAACCTTGTACCTTGCCTCTTAGCACAGTACCAAATTGAACTACTAATAGTGCTAAATGTAAATGTTTCTTACCCTGTTTGCTGGAGAGCAGGTTCACTAAGTGCAGAGGTGGAGATCGACGTTGGGAGACGTAGCTGGACTCTCGGTCTACGGTCTGAGTAACATCTTCGAACGAAAGGTTGGGGATTTGCTGCACTTGTTGCAAGACTTCTGCGCCGGTCATCATACTGGCGTCCCGATAAATTGTGTTTCAGTACAGAAACTGAAGCTTGGTTGGGTGCAGTTTCTGGACTATTTGTGCAAGGTGGAGAAGCAGGTTTTGTTTCGAATAAGGATGAAGACGATGGACAAAATATTGATTGTGCATTGCCGAACATTTTTGGGGAAGCCTGTGACTCATCTGAACTACGTCTTAACCCCCCATGCGTAAAGGATGGAGAAAGCGGAGGAGAAGGTGTGAAATGTGAAGGGGGACTAGGTTCGCGTCGACTGCTTGGTGGGCTTGATGCTCTAGGTTGGCTTGGTGGACTTTGTTGCTTTTGTGTTTGAGGGGGACCTGGCAGCCTGTGCTGACCTGGTGGACTTTGTTGCCTTCGTATCTGAGGAGGGCTTGGCATTGTTTGATGAGTTGGTGGACTTTGTTGTCTCCGTATATGAGGAGGGCTTGGCAGCCTACGCTGACTTGGTGGACTTTGTTGTCGTCGTATCTGAGGGGGGCTTGGTGTTCTTTGATGACGTGGTGGGCTTTGTTGTCTCTGTATCTGAGGAGGGCTTGGCATTCTTTGATGACTTGGTGGACTTTGTTGTCTCCGTATCTGAGGAGGGCTTGTTAACTTGCGCAGGGTTGGAGGACTAGACAGCTTGGATTGATTTGGAGGGCTTGGTACTCTGGAAGAATATGAAGAACTGGTGCTTTTCTGAACTGGTGGAGGACTAGGATGTACCTGGGAGCGAGTTTTAATTATAGCTCTGCCAGTTGGAGGGCTTACTGTTTTTCTCTCTATTGGTGGGGAAGAGGCTTTTGCTTTTGTTGGGGAGGAGGCTGTTGCTCTTGTCGGGGAAGTTCTTCTCTGCGTTACTGCGCTCTTTTCACTCCGCTGTAACATAGGAGAACATTGCTTTTGCTTAAGTAAAATACTCTGCTCCACAGAATCAGTATGGGGGATTGACTTCAATGTTTCACCATCACCTGGGTTCTGTAAAGGAATTATTTTATGTGACTGCCTGTATAAATTTGCAACGTCCTCAAATTCATTTTTCCTCATATGGTCCAGTCCTAGGTCTTTTACTCTGTTGTGTTGATCAGACTGCACCGAGAATTTTGTAAGTCTAGTGACTAGCTCTTTTTTACCAGAAGTCTTAAAGGCAGGCATAAATGATTCAGTACTATTTTTATTTGGTAACAAGTCTTTTATGTTCATAGATGTTTTAATTTTTGAAGCTGTGGAGGCATTCCTCATTAGACAAGGTAAGTTGTTACGGTAAGGGCCATCACACTGAAGTGAACTGAAGGAATCATCCATCAGTATTTCGAGAGGAGGAGGAGGCAGGTTCTCCGGGTCTTCAATCCCTGATTCATTGGTGTAAGGCCTGTTAGAATCCTGAGCTGCTGAAGATCCCAAAGAAGTGATAAATAAACCTGCTATGATGTTTGGACTTAAATTTGAAGGACTCTCATCAACGGTTGACAAATTATCACTTATGTTATCTAGATCCACTAATCCTTTACAGGCAGGAATTGTGGGTGGTAGGACAGGTACTCCAACTTTTCGAACACATCTAAGCGGTCCCAATGTTTTCCGATTTAGGTTTTTCAATGAATTGTCTTCTGGGCTAAAAGCTTGAATAAGTTTGCGCACAGATTGCCTCGGAGAAATAATACCCTCCAGCCTTTGCTCTACGGTGGTAGGATTGTCTATAATCTTTGTATCCTGTTTAGGTAATTGTGTACTTTCTATATGACTGTCTTGGTTAGTATTTGGGTACTTTGCTACATCAATATTAGGTTTTCTTACTGGAATTAATTCCTGACTAGGCAATATATTAAACCTCTTATCAAGGCAGGCCTTTAATTTGTTGGTTGAAGCAGCACTGATGCATCCTGTATGCCCAAAGGATTTACTACTGCGGTTCTGTGGTGCTTCTTTGTTTCTAGCTCCATTTGATAAATACAGCTGTTCCAACTTTTTGGTGAGTTCTTTTTGAGTCCTCTGAAGTTCCAAAAGAGTAGGATCTTCACCCTGGCTTTTCAGTGACTCTGCAGACCTGGACCTTCTGTGCCGAGCAGTCCTCCTGTTGCTTCCATCTGCTGAACTAGGCCGCACCGGCTCTGGGCTTATCTCCTCTCTAGTCCACACGTCACTATTGGACTTGCCAGGGACAAACTTGATTTTTTCACTGATAGCTTCTTTCATTTTAAGTGTCATTTCCTCATTTTCTGGGTTTTCTATCCATTTAGGAGAGTGTCTAAAAGCACATGTTCCTGCTGGAGAGGTGAGAGGCCTTTGCGGTAAGGTAATCAGACTTGATAAACTTTTGTTATCATCACTTTCTTCATAGCTATCGTCGCTGCAACTTGAATCTTCTGGGTCTTGACTATGGACGCTCTCTTGTTCTAGAGTTGCACAGGTCCCAAGAGAGCTCTCTGAATTATTACTGGTTATGCTGATTTGCTTGGAAACTCTTGGATTGTCCACTTGTTTTGGAGAATCGTCCATGTTGGTTGCACAGGCTGACCCTCCTTTTGATATGGTTCCTTCACTTTTTTCCGAACTTATACATCCTGATGTGGCAATGCTTGCTCGGCTTTCCGTTTTTCCAGATCTGTATCCTCTGATGGATTCCCCGTCACCCCCAAATCCACTGTCCTCGGAATAAAGGGTCATATCATTTGGACGGGGCTGTGTAGAACCAGCTGTGGAGTCCTCCAGTGCCTTGATCATCTTTAGAAGGCGTTCGTCATGGTGTTTCTTTTTATTAAGCTTTTCCTGAAAACTGTCCACAGTGGACTGTAAAAAATGACAGGTCTCCTGCAAGGCATTGGTGGTTAATGATGACACAGTGCCATTTACAGACTGCATTCTGTTTATTGTATACTGGAGCAGCTGTTGCAGTAGGTCTGGATGTTCTGTAAGGTTGTCTTTTGCGCTTGGCCAGGTAAGGTTGCCTCCCACATCTTTCAAGAGTTTTTCCCCATCTTCCACAATTTCTCCCAAATACTGGTTGATCTCATCAAATCTCAGGGCCATGAAACTAACCATCTGCTGCATGATAAGCTGGGTCTGGGTTGCCTGGTTGGCCATGGAAATGATGCCTTCATATTTCGACAGATTGGGATTCAAGAAAGTGTAGGCATCCTGGTGAGCCTTGACGAGTAGTTCTGGAAAGTCAACTTTCTTTTCTGTTTCAGGAAAAACTATCTGACCCTGCTTTGCATGGCGGCCGTACTTCCCAGACTTACGGCTTTTCGATTTCTTGCCTCTCTTGGGGTTGCCCTCTCGTTGTGCATCTTGTGGCAGCTCTTGCTCTGAGCAGGTTGAACTGTATTTTCTTACACTTCTTCTCCTTTGGTATGTCAGATTGACCATCCCTTCATCAGCCGTACCGAGTGCTTCATACTTCCTTTGGTCTTCTGACAATGACCCATTCCTAGACGGCCCACCACTGCCATCAGAAAACCCCCGTTCCAGATGGATAATTTCATGATCAGAATCTTTCGGTCCGGTTTTGTGTTTATTTTCATTGCTGAGGTCATGGCAGCTTGGAAATTGATCGCTGGCCAAAGGAATTGTAATTCCATTGATATGATCCTCAGGTGGAAGTATGGCTTTGTTTTTCTTCAAAGGTTTGGCTGCATTCTTTGCGAGAATTTGAACGATCCCATTGTGAGAAGGTGTGCAGCCCATAGTATGACTCTAAAAGTACCAGCTCAGCAAACAAGTCAATGGCCGGAACATTCTGTTGTCTCTTGGAGCTCCACCATCCTCCTAATCCTCCAGAGTCCCTACTTGAAATATTCCGTCTTCTTCAGAATAGTTATTATATTGCAATGTAAGGTTTTTTTTCAGCAGTTACCAGTCAGCACAGCAGCTCCATAGGAGACGGATTGAAGGCTCTCTCTTTGTTTTTCCCATTCAATGACAGATGTCAAGTGCAAATAGGATTTAGAGCTTATAGATTAACAATACTTTATCCGAAGAAACAAACCGACACGTAAGAGATTCCAGCACTTGTCACAAATGTGTTGCTGGGAAGTATTTCCCTAATAGAAATCAAAGTCTGTCACTTCTTAAGTTCAAAGAGAAATGAAATATCCGTCTAATAAAAGTGACATTTTCATCTGTTGAATCATAAAATACAATAAAGACACCGAGGCCCATAAAACGGACACGATTATTGACTTCAAAGCAAAGAGTTCAACAAAAAGGCCAATAAAGTGACAACTTGTAAAATGTGTCATTTAGATTTTGAGCTGTATCAAAAAAATGTGTACATTCACTGGCCCCTTTATTAGCCCCACCTTGCTAGTAGTGGGTTGGACCCCCTTTATTAGGACCCCCTTGCTAGTAGTGGGTTGGACCCCCTTTATTAGGTCTACCTTGCTAGTATCGGGTTGGACCCCCTTTATTAGCCCCACCTTGCTAGTAGCGGGTTGGACCCCCTTTATTAGCACCACCTTGTTTGTCCCAGGTTGGACCCCCTTTGGCCTTCATTCTTGGTGGCATAAATACCACAAGGTGTTGGAAACGTTCCTCAGAGATTTTGCTCCATAGTGACCTGATAGCATCACACAGTTTCTGCAGATTTGTCGGCTGCACATCCATGATGCCAATCTCCAGTTCCACCAGATCCCAAAGGTGCTCTATTGGATGAGATGTGGTGAGTGTGGAGGCCATTGGAGTACAGGGACCTCATTGTCCAGTGGTGAGATGATTGGAGCTTTGTGACATGGTGCATTATCCTGCTGGAAGGAGCCATCAGAAGATGAGGACACTGTAGTCATAAAGGGATGGACATGGTCAGCAACAACACTCAGGTAGGCCGTGGTGATTAAACCCCATCCCCCACACCATTACACCTCCACCACCAACCTGAACTGGTGATATCCCATCCCCCACACCATTACACCTCCACCACCAGCCTGAACCGGTGATATCCCACCCCCCACACCATTACATCCCCACCACCTGCCTGAACCGGTGATATCCCATCCCCCACACCATTACACCCCCACCACCAGCCTGAACCGGTGATATCCCATCCCCCACACCATTACACCTCCACCACCAGCCTGAACTGGTGATATCCCATCCCCCACACCATTACATCCCCACCACCAGCCTGAACTGGTGATATCCCATCCCCCACACCATTACATCCCCACCACCAGCCTGAACCGGTGATATCCCATCCCCCACACCATTACACCTCCACCACCAGCCTGAACTGGTGATATCCCATCCCCCACACCATTACATCCCCACCACCAGCCTGAACTGGTGATATCCCATCCCCCACACCATTACATCCCCACCACCTGCCTGAACCGGTGATATCCCATCCCCCACACCATTACACCTCCACCACCAGCCTGAACCGGTGATATCCCATCCCCCACACCATTACACCTCCACCACCAGCCTGAACCGGTGATATCCCATCCCCCACACCATTACATCCCCACCACCAGCCTGATCCGGTGATACCCCATCCCCCACACCATTACACCCCCACCACCAGCCTGAACCGGTGATATCCCATCCCCCACACCATTACACCCCCACCACCAGCCTGAACCGGTGATATCCCATCCCCCACACCATTACACCCCCACCACCAGCCTGAACTGGTGATATCCCATCCCCCACACCATTACACCCCCACCACCAGCCTGAACCGGTGATATCCCATCCCCCACACCATTACACCCCCACCACCAGTCTGATCCGGTGATACCCCATCCCCCACACCATTACACCCCCACCACCAGCCTGAACCGGTGATATCCCATCCCCCACATCATTACACCCCCACCACCAGCCTGAATCGGTGATATCCCATCCCCCACACCATTACACCCTCACCACCAGCCTGAACCGGTGATATCCCATCCCCCACACCATTACACCCCCACCACCAGCCTGAACCGGTGATATCCCATCCCCCACACCATTACACCCTCACCACCAGCCTGAACCGGTGATACCCCATCCCCCACACCACCAGCCTGAACCGGTGATACAAGGCAGGATGGATCCATGCGCCAAATTCTGACCCCACCATCTGAATGTTGGAGCTGAATTCCAGACTCATCAAACCAATCTTCTATTGTCCAGTTTTGGTGATCCTGTGCCAATTGTGGCCTCAGTTTCCTGTTCTTAGCTGACAGGTGTGGTCTTCTGCTGCTGTAGCCCATCTGCTTCAAGGTTGGATGTGTTGTGTGTTCAGAGATGGTATTCTGCATACCTTGGGTGTAACGAGGGGTTATTTGAGTTACTGTTACCTTTCTATCATCTGGAATCAGTCTGCCCATTCTCCTCTGACCTCTGACCTCAACAAGGCATTTTCCTCCACACAACTGCCGCTCACTGGATATTTTCTCTTTTTCCCACCATTCTCTGTAATCCCGAGAGATGGTTGTGTGTGAAAATCCCAGAAATACTCAGACCAGCCCGTCTTCCACCAACAACCATGCCACGTTCAAAGCCACCGAGATCCCCTTTCTTCCCCCATTCTGATGCTCGGTTTGAACTTCAGGAAGTCGTCTTCACCACGTCTAGAGACATAAATGTATTCAGTTGCTGCCAAGTGATTGGCTGATTAGCAATTTGTGTTACCAAGAGATTGAACAGGTGTACCTGATAAAAGAGAAACATTTTTTTTAAAAGGATATTTGTCATCTACAAACAATGGGACAAAGAATTTTTTTTATGGACGGGGGTTTTCTTGGATCCCTTGGCCTGCTGGGAGAACCTATATATTTGGGTGGAGTCAGGTGATCGGGTTCTGTGCCACCTGGATGGCTGTCTAGGTGGATGTGTGTTGTACTGGCCGGGCTGCTAGGCTGGAGATTGGGTCTATCCCGGGGACATCTGGCTGCCGGGCTGTCTGAGGGTCTATCCAGAAGCAGGAGAGCAGCGCAGGGTTGGGATTGTGGCTTGAAGTCCAACCAGAAGTGCCGGTTCTGCCGGCCGGAGAACCTGTCGTGGTTGGAGGTAGAGGAGAAGCTGTCACCACTAAGGGACCAACAACCTTATTACCAGGGACCACCGTGAGTAACTGAAGCAAGTACCGGAGCAGTATTCTCACCAACCGGGGACGGTGGAGAATCAGGAAACTTCAGCAGATGTCAAGCCAGGGACCCAACCAGCGGAGGTGACACTTGCAGAGCATTACTGTGTGCCAAGCCAGGGACCGTGCAGGCCAGTGGGGTGACACTTGAGGAGTATCTGTGAGTGCCAAGCCAGGGACCCAGCAGGGACACGGAGGTGACACTTGAGGAAGATCCTGAGTGAGAAGGTTGGAAGAGCTCAGGAGATCCAGTGTCCGTGGATCAGGAAGTGTAAGTGATAGACAATAGGAGGTTGTAGAATGAGTGGAGAAGTTCATTACAACCTTTGTTAGAAACTGTTATAAGACTGTTGCCATAGGAGACAGCGGTCTACTCATTCAGATGTGGTGTCTGGCTGGATGCCTTTCCCTGCATGGTTGTCTATTAACATTGCAACTACGGTACTTAAGGGTGTCCTGGCCCTAAACCCTCTCTCCCACAGTTCTGTTCAAGAGACAATAAATCTCTTTGCATTCAAGAAGTGTCTGGCGCCCATTAATCCAACTTGCATCACACCCACCATGCCTTGTAACCCCCTCTACACAGAAGGATGTCCGCTGTCCCTGACTCTGGAGGTCACCATTAGGCCTCAGACGACCCCGCTACATACACATGAGCCGGAAGTGACTGCTGATGACGTCTTTCTGGTTCACTTGTTGATTTCCCAGTGCATCCTGGGATATCTCATACCTGCTAACGCTGAATAAAAGCCCCTCAAAAGCTGCAGGTGCTGCTAGCAAGTGCTGTCATAAACTTCTATGGAGGCTTTGGTTGTCATAGACTTCTATGGAGGCTTTGGTTGTCATAGACTTCTATGGAGGCTTTGGTTGTCATAGACTTCTATGGAGGCTTTGGTTGTCATAGACTTCTATGGAGGCTTTGGTTGTCATAGACTTCTATGGAGGCTTTGGAGATGCTTTGAAGCATCAAGAAAGTGAGATGGGGGATAATATTTGAAATGAAGCAAAGACAACGTGTGACCAGAACTGTAGTTTTGCCATTTTATTTAGTAGGAGGGGCTTTGGTTGGCATTCAGAGCGCTTTAAAAAAACATCCAATGTCACATTCTGCAGCAAGTATACGCCAACCCTTAGATTGCAGATCTCTTCTAGTTACAGTTCTGGGTTTCTTTTTAACCCTTTCTGGACAAATCCTTAGTGCTTTGACGTTGTATATAAAGCTCAATAACTGAAAATCCAAATTGCATACACGGCTTCATGAATCAGAGCCTATTAGCCAGGAGAACAATGAGAAGACAAGTATTGTCATCGACAAATATCACTCCAGATCTGGTGAGACCGGTAGTCACAGGCAGCAGTGAATCAGGGGATCTCACGCTGCAGATGAGGTGTTCAGCACACACATACCATACATGTAGTCATATAGTAAAGGGATGGGGAGTGATAATTATTATTACAATTATTGTTGATGAGGTAAGAGTTTGCTAGCCGGTATGGAATGAAAAACACCCCTATCCCAAAAGTGAATTCTTCCCGCAGTAACTTGCTCCATCCAGAGAGATGCATTTCTTTGAGTCCCGGCACAGAACAAAGTCCTCAAGATAATTGCAACAGATGACAAAAATCCACCAGAGTAAATATTACAATGAAGAGCCCCATTCATGTCACAGCGAGCGTAGAGACCCTCCAATCCAGAGCGTAGAGACCCTCCAATCCAGAGCCTAGAGACCCTCCAATCCAGAGCGTAGAGACCCTCCAATCCAGAGTGTAGAGACCCTCCAATCCAGAGCGTAGAGACCCTCCAATCCAGAGCATAGAGACCCTCCAATCCAGAGCGTAGAGACCCTCCAATCCAGAGCATAGAGACCCTCCAATCCAGAGCGTAGAGACCCTGAAATCCAGAGTGTAGAGACCCTCCAATCCAGAGCGTAGAGACCCTCCAATCCAGAGCATAGAGACCCTCCAATCCAGAGCATAGAGACCCTCCAATCCAGAGCGTAGAGACCCTCCAATCCAGAGCGTAGAGACCCTCCAATCCAGAGCATAGAGACCCTCCAATCCAGAGCGTAGAGACCCTCCAATCCAGAGCGTAGAGACCCTCCAATCCAGAGCATAGAGACCCCCCAATCCAGAGTGTAGAGACCCTCCAATCCAGAGCATAGACACCCTCCAATCCAGAGCATAGAGACCCCCCAATCCAGAGCGTAGAGACCCTCCAATCCAGAGCGTAGAGACCCTCCAATCCAGAGCATAGAGACCCTCCAATCCAGAGCGTAGAGACCCTCCAATCCAGAGCGTAGAGACCCTCCAATCCAGAGCGTAGAGACCCTCCAATCCAGAGCATAGAGACCCCCCAATCCAGAGCGTAGAGACCCTCCAATCCAGAGCATAGAGACCCTCCAATCCAGAGCGTAGAGACCCTCCAATCCAGAGCGTAGAGACCCTCCAATCCAGAGCGTAGAGACCCTCCAATCCAGAGCGTAGAGACCCTCCAATCCAGAGCGTAGAGACCCTCCAATTCAGAGCGTAGAGACGCCCCAATCCAGAGCGTAGAGACCCTCCAATCCAGAGCGTAGAGACCCTCCAATCCAGAGCATAGAGACCCCCCAATCCAGAGTGTAGAGACTCTCTAATCCAGAGCGTAGAGACCCTCCAATCCAGAGCATAGAGACCCTCTAATCCAGAGCGTAGAGACCCTCCAACCCAGAGCGTAGAGACCCTCCAATCCAGAGCGTAAAGACCCTCCAATCCAGAGCCTAGAGACCCTCCAATCCAGAGCCTAGAGACCCTCCAATCCAGAGCATAGAGACCCTCCAATCCAGAGCCTAGAGACCCTCCAATCCAGAGCCTAGAGACCCTCCAATCCAGAGCCTAGAGACCCTCCAATCCAGAGCATAGAGACCCTCCAATCCAGAGCCTAGAGACCCTCCAATCCAGAGCGTAGAGACCCTCCAATCCAGAGTGTAGAGACCCTCCAACCCAGAGTGTAGAGACCCTCCAATCCAGAGCCTAGAGACCCTCCAACCCAGAGCCTAGAGACCCTCCAATCCAGAGCATAGAGACCCTCCAATCCAGAGCGTAGAGACCCTCCAATCCAGGGCATAGAGACCCTCCAATCCAGAGCATAGAGACCCTCCAATCCAGAGCGTAGAGACCCTCCAATGCAGAGCATAGAGACCCTCCAATCCAGAGCGTAGAGACCCTCCAATCCAGAGCGTAGAGACTCTTCAATCCAGAGCATAGAGACCCTCCAATCCAGAGCGTAGAGACCCTCCAATCCAGAGCGTAGAGACCCTCCAATGCAGAGCATAGAGACCCTCCAATCCAGAGCGTAGAGACCCTCCAATCCAGAGCGTAGAGACCCTCCAATCCAGAGCATAGAGACCCTCCAATCCAGAGCGTAGAGACCCTCCAATCCAGAGCGTAGAGACCCTCCAATCCAGAGCATAGAGACCCTCCAATCCAGAGCGTAGAGACCCTCCAATCCAGAGCGTAGAGACCCTCCAATCCAGAGCGTAGAGACCCTCCAATCCAGAGCGTAGAGACCCTCCAATCCAGAGCGTAGAGACCCTCCAATCCAGAGCATAGAGACCCTCCAATCCAGAGCGTAGAGACCCTCCAATCCAGAGCATAGAGACCCTCCAATCCAGAGCATAGAGACCCTCCAATCCAGAGCATAGAGACCCTCCAATCCAGAGCGTAGAGACCCTCCAATCCAGAGCGTAGAGACCCTCCAATCCAGAGCATAGAGACCCTCCAATCCAGAGCGTAGAGACCCTCCAATCCAGAGCGTAGAGACCCTCCAATCCAGAGCATAGAGACCCTCCAATCCAGAGCGTAGAGACCCTCCAATCCAGAGTGTAGAGACCCTCCAATCCAGAGCCTAGAGACCCTCCAATCCAGAGCATAGAGACCCTCCAATCCAGAGCGTAGAGACCCTCCAATCCAGAGCGTAGAGACCCTCCAATCCAGAGCATAGAGACCCTCCAATCCAGAGCGTAGAGACCCTCCAATCCAGAGTGTAGAGACCCTCCAATCCAGAGCCTAGAGATTCTCCAATCCACCATATAGTCCAACCTATAATACCCACCGAAGTCACTTCCATGCATGTAATAAAGTGTGTTATAATCTAGACCTGAGCTTCTATCATGATGAAGAATGAATGAATGATTGAGTGTTCACCAGCTAAAAACTTCACAAGAAATACAGAGCCTTGAAAAAGTATTCATACCCCTTGAAATTCTCCACATCTTGTCATGTGACAACCAAAAAACGTAAATGTATTTTATTGGGATTTTATGTGATAGACCAACACAAAGTGTCACATAATTGTGAAGTGGAAGGAAAATGATAAATGATACAAATAAATATGTGAAAAGTGTGGGGGAGGGGCATTTGTATGGCGCCCCCCGGAGTCAATACTTTGTAGAACCCCCTTTCTCTACAAGTCTTTTTGGGGGTGTCTCTACCAGCTTTGCACATCTAGAGAGGACATTTCTGCCCATTCTTCTTTGTAAAATATCTCAAGCTCTGTCAGATTGGATGGAGAGCGTCTGTGAACAGCAATTTTCAAGTCTTGCCACAGATTCTCAATGTGATTTAGGTCTGGACTGTGACTGGGCCATTCTAACACATGAATATGCTTTGATCTAAACCATTCTATTGTAGCTCTGGCTGGATGTTTCGGGTCGTTGTCCTGCTGGAAGGTGAACCCCCCCCCAGTCTCAAGTCTTTTGTAGACTCTAACAGGTTTTCTTCTAAGATTGTCCTGTATTTGTCTCCATCCATCTTCCCATCAACTCTGACCAGCTTCCCTGTCCCTGCTGAAGAAAAGCATCCCCACCACATGATGCTGCCACCACCATGTTTCACGGTGGGGATGGTGTGTTCAGGGTGATGTGCAGTGTTAGTTTTCCCCACACATAGTGTTTTACTTTTAGGCCATAAAGTTGAATTTTGGTCTCATGTGACCAGATCACCTTCTTCCACATGTTTGCTGTGTCCTCCACATGGCTTCTCACAAACTACAAACAGGACTTCTTATGACTTTCTTTCACCAATGTCTTTCTTCTTGTCACTCTTCCATAAAGGGCAGATTTGTGGAGAACACGACTAGTAGTTGTCCTGTGGACAGATTCTCCCACCTGAGCTGTGGATCTCTGCAGCTCCTCCAGAGTTACCATGGACCTCTTGGCTCTTCTCTGATGAATGTTCTCCTTGCCCGGCCGGTCAGTTTAGGTGGACGGCCATGTCTTAGTAGGTTTGCAGTTGTGCCATACTCTTTCCATTTTCCGATGATGGATTGAACAGAGCTCCGTGAGATGTTCAAAGCTTGGGAGATTTTATTATAACCTAACCCTGCTTTATACTTCTCCACAACTTTATCCCTGACCTGTCTGGTGTGTTCCTTGGCCTTCATGATGCTGTTTGTTCAGAAAGACATGGATGAGCAAGTTTGGAGTGGAGGAACTTGACTGGCCTGCACAGAGTCCTGACCTCAACCCCATAGAACACTTTTGGGATGAATTCGAGTGGAGAATGTGAGCCAGGACTTCTCATCCAACATCAGTGCCTGACCACACAAATGCTCTTCTGGAAGAATGGTCAAACATTCCCATAGACACCCTCCTAAACCTTGTGGACGGCCTTCCCAGAAGAGGTGAAGCTGTTATCGCTGCAAAGGGGAGGGGCCAACTCAATATTGAACCCTCCGGACTAAGACTGGGATGCCATTAAAGGTCATGTGTGTGTAAAGGCAAGGCGTCCCAATACTTTTGGCATGGTGTATGATACCATAAGTTAATTGATCAGAGGCGCCATAGATTGGTTAATATTTTTTGGTCTATTTTGCAAAGATTTTATACTACAAGTGCAAAAAAAGATATAAAATCACTTTAAAAAACCTGAACTAAAACATTTCCACAATGATAATTTCCCTATAAAGGGGATGTGATGGGATTTGTGGCGTCTGTATAATGTTCCCTGGAGCCCGGAGAGTATTTCCTGCCTCGTGCGCTCATTGCGCAGATTTTCCGGCGTGGTCGAAGTTTTCCAGGTAGATATTTCCATCAATAATGATGTGGTGATGGGAATTCTGCCACATTTCTCAGAGGTATCAGAAGAAATGAAGTCATTTGTTCTGCACAGACGGCGTGTGACCTGATAAGACGGCGCTGGCCGCACACCAGATGGCCGCTTCCCGTGATGTCATCGCATCCCGCCGCCTATTTAATGCTCCCGCCTCCTCCATTCTGTCTCTTACAACATGCTGCGACTGGTGGTGTCACTTTTATTGGCAGCTGGGGGTGAGTGATCGATCGTTATTGATATTACTATATCAATATATTCCAGAGGTCTATATAACTAATTTATCAGACTGTCCCATGGAGCTTACAATCTAATCCCTACATTGTGTCAGTTACACTACCCTGGGTGCCCCATCAGACACGTCATCATTATTTGGGTATCTCTGTAAGTCTTCTGCCGGCTCCATTCACATCCCGGGAGCAGCGGGCACAACGGTGGGCACTATTGTTTTGTTTCAGAATTCAGCCAATCATTGGAAGGTTCTCAGTAACGGATCTGTTGGGATGGTTGTGCGGTTTATTCTGTGTCTGTCCTCCATGGAGCTCACATGATCTCTTCTCTTCTTCTCCAGCATTTGGCTGTGGGGTGCCCACCTACCCGCTCAATTCCCGTATTGTAGATGGAGTGAATGCGGCTCCATACAGCTGGCCCTGGCAGGTAAGTGTCCCTCAGGTCCCCCCCCGGGAATGGAGGCTCCTCCAACCCATTGCTCTCAGTCCAGCCGTACCAACCTCTATTATTCCGCTTCATACTAAATGTTACCCCCTCCCCCCCCAGTCTGTGTGAATGGAGAGCGATTGTATAAAGCGGACAGATTGGTAAAATGTTGCATTGTGGGAAAAAAAACATTTCATTATCACGAGGCGCAAAATATCTTCTATACACCGAGAGGAGAAAGTTCCCGATGTCGGGATTGATACATAGCACATGAGATACAAGGGGGGGAGGGGTCAGTCTCATTCCCCTCTAGGGGGCGATATATGAAGATTGGAGAAGATGAGATCCCAGTGTCCTCCGCTCCCCGCCTTCTGTATCTGACCCTTCTACTCTACACTCTGATTGGCTTCTCTCCTCTCTGATTGGTTGATCCTCATTTCCTAGAAGGGTGGATTGGGCGATGATCACCTGTTGTCTGTGTCCGTCTCTCATACAATCTTCTCTTCTTCATCAGGTGTCCCTGCAGGTCAAAGTTTCCGGAAAGTTCCAACATAACTGTGGGGGGAGCCTCATCGCACCCCGCTGGGTCCTGACCGCCGCCCACTGCTTGTAGTGAGTTCCCGGGAAGACTCTCCTCTCTTTCTTTGGGCTTTTGTGTGTCATAAATGTTTTTTTCTCTTCCTTTCTTCTCCTATCTTCCCCTCATCTCTATTCCTCTTCCCTCTATTCTCCCCCCATCTTGTTCTTTTCTCCCCTTTCTCCTCTCACTCCTCTCCTCCCCTTCCCTCTCCTCTCCCTCTTTTCTCTCTCCACTCCTTTCTCTCCCCCTTCTCCTCTCTCTCCTCTCCTCTCTCTTTCTCCTCTCCTTCCCTCTTTTCTCCCTCTGTTCTCTCTCCTCTCTCTCCCCTCTCTTCTCCTTTCTCTCTCCTTTCCTCTCCTCTCCTCTCCTCCCCTCCCCTCCCCTCTCCTCTCCTCTCCTCTCCTCTCCTCTCTCTCCTCTCTCTTCTCCCCTCTCCTCCCCTTCCCTCTCCTCTCCTCTCCTCCCCTCCCCTCTCATCTCCTCTTTCTTCTCTTCTATTCTCTTCTCTCCCCCCCTCCCTTCCACTCTCCTCTCATCCCCTTCCCTCCTCTCTCCTCTCCCCCATTCCCTCTCCTTTCTCTTCTCTCCTCCCCTCTCTTCTCTCCTTTCTTCTTCTCTCCTCTCTTCTTCTCTCCTCCCCTCCCCACTCCTCTCCTCTCTCTTCTCTCCTCCCCACATCTCCTCTCTTCTTTCTCCTCTCCTTTCTTCTCTTTTCTATTCTCTCCTCCCCTCCCCACTCCTCTCCTCTCTCTTCTCTCCTCCCCACATCTCCTCTCTTCTTTCTCCTCTCCTCTCTTCTCTTTTCTATCCTCTCCTCCCCTCCCCACTCCTCTCCTCTCTCTTCTCTCCTCCCCACATCTCCTCTCTTCTTTCTCCTCTCCTCCCTTATCCTCTCTTCTCCTTTCTATTCTCTCCTCCCCTCACCACACCTCCCTTCTCCTCTCTCTTCTCTACTCCCCCCTATTCTCTCTCTCTCTCTCTTCTCTCCTCTCCTCCCCCCTCCTATAAATGTATTAATAAGAAGAGATAGTGATATTTCCTTGATTGGTAGAGACCAAAGATTCCCCTATGGCGGGATTTTGAAGGCACTACCATAAAATAGAATATAGGTAAAATATATACTTTTATTGCATAGCCAAGAAAAAAGATAACAAAATATATACAAATCAATACAAACAATATATACAAAAAATACAAAAAAATAATACATATGGAGCAAAGTACATGTAGTTATGAATACAGATGGAGGTATAGTGGAAAAAGGACCATAGGTCAAAGTTGATAAGCCTCACTGAACCGACGCGTTTCAGAGAATCCTTCATCAGGGTTCACAAAGTGAGAGTTAACATCTGGGGGATTACAAAGTCAAAGGGATAATTAACATCACATACAGATATAATGAAGGCCCCCCCAAAAAGAGCAAAACAAAAACAAATCTACATATAAACCACACTTACTTCCAAAATACAAATGCGTAATACAAAATACATCGGTATCCATGGCATAAAAACAGCTCCAGGAAAGTCTCCAGGCAGTGAACACTTGAAGATTGACTAGAGAGTATCTCTCCTTAGTAGTGTAGCGGATAATTGGTGTGCCAGGGAGAAAGGAGTACCCCAAATGGCGCTGAAAATCGCTGCACCCAAAAAACTGGGCGCGGCGTTTGTGTGCAGGCTGGGGTCCAAGCGGCTGTGGACCTGAGGACAGAAACACAACGGATGGAGATAAGGAGTGTTGGGGAAAAGGTAACAACTGGTTAAATCAATAGTGTCTATTCCTACAGGATGCAGGAGGGTGAGATTTGTATATAAAAGCCAGTAGAGGGGAACATACCTGTTACCAAGATTCGAAGGTACGACCCTCAGCTTGTCAGGTAAAGGAAAGGAAAGGGACTGAGGGTCCGGGCTTTCAACCAATCGGCTGTAAACAAATGTGGGAACTTCATTAGAAAGAACAAGAATGAGTCTAATAAGGGGAGATGTACTACCAAGAGATGAAGAGGAAAAACCAGACAAACATCTCAGATGAGCATAGAGGTAGACGGAATAAAGCCCTGAGCGTGGGCTGCTCCCCACCCCCCCGCAGTGCCAGCCCCGACGACGTACTGCGCACGCGCGCCAGCCAAGCTGGAACGCAAAGCAGCAGCGAACGTCACGGCGACGCTCCGCAGTCCACTCCCACCGGCACGGCAAACCTGCCCTGGAGACAGTCAGGAGGCTGTGCCGGTGGGAGTGGACTAACTTTGCTCCATATGTATTATTTTTTTGTATTTTTTGTATATATTGTTTGTATTGATTGGTATATATTTTGTTATCTTTTTTCTTGGCTATGCAATAAAAGTATATATTTTACCTATATTCTATTTTAGATTCCCATAGGGGAATCTTTGGTCTCTTTTAGATTTATGGGATGTGGCACACCTTCCTAGTCTACTCTGTCAGATTCTCTTGTTTCCCCGATTGATGGATGAAATGTGTATTGATAACATTCTACTCATACAGTATATAGTAGAAGGAATATAAAATATCACTTTACAGACCTGAGGTAAGGAAAGGAGATAGGGACGACCCCGGTCCGCTATGCTCTCCCTGTACTGACGCGTTTCGTATTGCAGTCCGGGTGGTTCGTATTCGTACCAGGTGGTTCTGGGAGAACACGATCGTAGTGTGGAGGAGGGGTCGGAGCAATACTTCCCCATCGAGGATGACAACATCATTCTACACCCCAAATGGAACAGCTACTGCCCAGAATGCGGGTGAGTTTTATTTTCACACAATCCATAAATCGGGACTCTCAGGGGCCCGGGGGGGGGGAGGTGCAGATTTGGGTGGAGGAAATTTTTAGGGTGGATTTGCATGTTTGGGGTGAGTTGCGGTGCGTTAGTAAAAGTACATTTCTGCACATTGTGTGATGGCGGCCCGTTCATTATCTCTCCTCCTCCCCCTCCAGATATGACATCGCCCTCCTCAGGTTATCTGGAGACGCTGAACTGAATGACAAGGTCCAGCTGGGCTGCCTCCCCCCTGCGAGCCGCACTCTCTACAATAACCAGCAGTGCTTTTCCACCGGGTGGGGGCTCCTCTACAGTAAGTGACCATTACTGGTGTCTCTAGATGACTTATCATGGGGTGCACAGGTAACACGGGTGCTCAGATGATGAGGGGTGCACTGGAGTCATGGGGTGCACTGGAGTCATGGGGTGCACAGGTAACACGGGTGCTCAGATGATGAGGGGTGCACTGGAGTCATGGGGTGCACTGGAGTCATGGGGTGCACAGGTAACACGGGTGCTCAGATGATGAGGGGTGCACTGGAGTCATGGGGTGCACTGGAGTCATGGGGTGCACATGTGACATGGGTTGCTCAGATGCTTAGGGGTGCACTGGAATCATGGGGTGCACTGGAATCATGGGATGCACATGTGACATGGGTTGCTCAGATGCTGAGGGGCGCACTGGAGTCATGGGATGCACATGTGACATGGGTTGCTCAGATGCTGAGGGGTGCACTGGAATCATGGGGTGCACATGTGACATGGGTTGCTCAGATGCTGAGGGGTGCACTGGAGTCATGGGGTGCACATGTGACATGGGTTGCTCAGATGATGAGGGGTGCACTGGAGTCATGGGGTGCACTGGAGTCATGGGGTGCACATGTGACATGGGTTGCTCAGATGCTGAGGGGTGCACTGGAGTCATGGGGTGCACTGGAGTCATGGGGTGCACATGTGACATGGGTTGCTCAGACATTGAGGGGTGCACTGGAGTCATAGGGTGCACATGTGACATGGGTTGCTCAGATGCTGAGGGGTGCACTGGAGTCATGGGTTGCACATGTGACATGGGTTGCTCAGATGCTGAGGGGTGCACTGGAGTCATGGGGTGCACATGTGACATGGGTTGCTCAGATGCTGAGGGGTGCACTGGAATCATGGGGTGCACATGTGACATGGGTTGCTCAGACATTGAGGGGTGCACTGGAATCATGGGATGCACATGTGACATGGGTTACTCAGATGCTGAGGGGTGCACTGGAGTCATGGGGTGCACATGTGACATGGGTTGCTCAGATGCTGAGGGGTGCACTGGAGTCATGGGATGCACATGTGACATGGGTTGCTCAGACGTTGAGGGGTGCACTGGAGTCATGGGATGCACATGTGACATGGGTTGCTCAGACATTGAGGGGTGCACTGGAGTCATGGGATGCACATGTGACATGGGTTGCTCAGACATTGAGGGGTGCACTGGAGTCATGGGATGCACATGTGACATGGGTTGCTCAGATGCTTAGGGGTGCACTGGAATCATGGGGTGCACATGTGACATGGGTTGCTCAGACATTGAGGGGTGCACTGGAGTCATGGGATGCACATGTGACATGGGTTGCTCAGACATTGAGGGGTGCACTGGAGTCATGGGGTGCACTGGAAGAACTGCAGTAGGGGGCTTGGCTGAAGCATAGCGATGCTTAACTTTGCAGTAAAAGGCACCAATCAGTAGGACTGTCTCATAATTGGCCCTGCGCTGGTGTTTGGGTGAAACCTGAAAGTGCCAGCAGCTGGCCACCAGGGAGAAGACCTGGCACTGGATCCCAGGAGAGGTAAGTGGGATATGAGTTTCCTAAACTTTTATAAAGTAAAGGCAAATATCATGTGGATTATGAGGGACAAAGGAATGTGGTCTTGAGATTTTATAATTAAGATTTCCATCCATTTTGTGTACAGCTGGTGGTCCTCTTGCCATCGTCCTGCAGCAAGCCGTCCTTCCAGTGGTGGACCATGAACAATGCACCAAGCCGGACTGGTGGGGAAATTCCCTTAATCCGTCTCTACTCTGTGCTGGAGGATACGGCCCGGACTCCTGCAGTGTGAGTGTTCACTGTCTGTTCCCCCATCCAAAGGGCCTCATTTTTATATACTATATGGGCAAAAATATGTGACCCCCCTCCAAATATTTGAGTTCAGGTGTCTCCAGTGAAAGGTCTTGGTGTCAGGTGTATCCTGTGTACAAAGCCAGCTCCATAAAGACATGAATCTTATGGAAAGTCTTTCTAGAAGGTTGGAGGATGTAATAGCCACAAAGAAGCGCAACTCCATATTAATGGCCTCTTGGGGTGGCAACTCCATAATAGCCATGGTTTTGTAATGGATGTCCAACAAGCTGGTATAGATGTGATGGGTGGAGGAGCTCAAGTGTCCTGCACAGAGCCCTGACCTCATCCCTATTGAACACCTTTGGGATGAATGCAAATACAAGAGAACAAGGGGGTGGGGGTCAATATTATTGGCCATTGGGGTAAGTTTTTGCAGATCCATATTATTGGCCATGTTTGTGGAATGGAATGACCAACAAGCTGGCGTAGAGAGGATGATCAGGGGGCCACAGATCACATAGTGTATGAGGAGTGTCCTGTGTACTATGGTGTATACAATGCTGATTCCTAATACCGGGCTTTGTCTTTGTAGAGTGATTCCGGAGGACCCCTGAACTGCCAGGCGGAGGATGGTAGATGGTACATCGATGGCATAGTCAGCTATGGCGTGGCGAAGTGCGGCACTCTAAAGAAGCCCACAATATTCACCCGCGTGTCCCTCTTCAACAACTGGATAGATGAGGTCAGTATTTGTACCGAGAACCTCTTCTGCCCCCTTCCCCTGACTTTCCTGATCTGTGTAATCACTTTGAGCGAATGAGAATACTAAAGCCAGAGGCTCAGCAGAATAGCCAGGCAATTAGCATTATCAGGAGGTTGCCCAGTGATGGTAACCCCCGTATTTCTCTTCTCATGGCTTCACCTTATAATTGTGTTATCAGACTCATCAAACATTGAAATAGAATTATCTTCTGATGAAGGGTTAAACCCCCCCCCCGAGGGCCGACCATCGCTCACATGGCCGGGATACAGATATATATATATACAGATATGAGGGGGGAGGGGACACCCCAATATATATATACAGTATATGAAGCATGATAAGGATGCACAGGATACATTGTTGATTCTTTGTTACATTGGAGAAGTGCAGCTCTATACAAATATCACACCGATCTTCTTCTCATATCTGAATATCATTTCTTAGGTTATCGCCAACCATTGATCGTCTCCTGGAATCTTCTGGATCCTAAGAAGAAGACTTTACTCCCTCCCCCCCTAGCCGCTCCACCATGTCTGCCCCACTTCAATGTGGGAAATAAAATCAACTTAATTAATTAATGTCTCTTTGTGTTTCTTCATCTTTCATATCCTATGGTGGATCTCGTCCATCCCGCACTCCTCCCCTGCCGGGCGCAGGTCTGCAACTGTGCAAGGGGGTGTTAGAACAATCCTCAAATTGGCCACTAGGTGGAGCCCTGCGGTGTTGTCAGAATCAGACTGAGACAGAAGTACAGTTAAATCACACTTGTTTAATAATAATAAAAAAAAGGTAAACAGAGTAAATGTAGTCAAAACATAGCCAGAGTTCAGGAACCGGAAAGGATAGTCAGACAAGCCAAAACGTCAGGGAGCCAGAGATGAGCGTAGTAGAATAGCAAGCAGGATCTGGAGCCAGAAGGGATGTCTTCCAAGCAAGTCTTTAACAGGAACACAGGAGAGCGTCTCTAGAGATGTGACCAAGGTGAAGGCAGAGATCATCTGGTCTGGATGGTTTAAAGTGGTTGTAAACCCTTACAACACACTTTTTGCTACAGGTAAGCCTATAATAAGGCCTATAATAAGGTCTTACCTGTAGCTACCCTGGATATCTCCTAAACCTGCATGGTTTAGGAGATATCCCTGTATTTGCATGCATTTTAATTTGTTTTTATTGGGTTTACAACCACTTTAAGTAGTCAGAACTGACGAGCAGGATATCATCAACAGGTGAGTCACTGTGGAGAGAGATAGGAGCTGGCAATTAGCTGACAGCTGAGCGGCCAGCTCAGAGAAGGAAGGGCTGAGCCCAGCCCTGACAGGGGTGAAGTGTTGGGCGTTGTAATGTACATGTGATGGGGAACTGTACACTTTATATGCTCCTGGGCAGGGCTGGTGCAAGAGTTTTTGACACCCTAGGCGAAACCTAATTTTGCCGCCCCCCCCTTTGCCCTGCCCATGTGTACCCCACCTTCTTAATGAAGCGCCCATCAAATGCAGCCTCACCAGCGCCCATCAATGCAGCCTCACCAGCACCCATCAATGCAGCCTCACCAGCGCCCATCAATGCAGCCTCACCAGCACCCATCAATGCAGCCTCACCAGCACCCATCAATGCATCCTCACCAGCGCCCATCAATGCATCCTCACCAGCACCCATCAATGCAGCCTCACCAGCGCCCATCAATGCAGCCTCACCAGCGCCCATCAATGCATCCTCACCAGCGCCCATCAATGCATCCTCACCAGCACCCATCAATGCAGCCTCACCAGCACCCATCAATGCATCCTCACCAGCACCCATCAATGCAGCCTCACCAGCACCCATCAATGCAGCCTCACCAGCGCCCATCAATGCAGCCTCACCAGCGCCCATCAATGCAGCCTCACCAGCGCCCATCAATGCAGCCTCACCAGCGCCCATCAATGCAGCCTCACCAGCGCCCATCAATGCAGCCTCACCAGCGCCCATCAATGCAGCCTCACCAGCGCCCATCAATGCAGCCTCACCAGCGCCCATCAATGCAGCCTCACCAGCGCCCATCAATGCAGCCTCACCAGCGCCCATCAATGCAGCCTCACCAGTGCCCATCAAATGCAGCCTCACCAGTGCCCAAATGCAGCCTCACCAGCACCCATCAATGCAGCCTCACCAGCGCCCATCAATGCAGCCTCACCAGCGCCCATCCAATGCAGCCTCACCAGTGCCCATCAAATGCAGCCTCACCAGCGCCCAAATGCAGCCTCACCAGTGCCCATCAGTGCAGCCTACTGGCACCCATCAATGCAGCCTCACCAGCGCCCATCAAATGCAGCCTCACCAGCACCCAAATGCAGCCTCACCAGTGCCCATCAGTGCAGCCTACTGGCACCCATCAATGAATGTTTGCTTGCTTCCATTAATTCGGGAGTCGGGACACAGACACAGCCCTCCAGGCTTTCTGCTGATGCTGAGACTTATGCCCCGTACACACGATCGGATTTTCCAAAAACAAAACCGTGGATTTTTTCTGACGGATGTTGGCTCAAACTTGTCTTCCATACACACGGGTCACACAAATCTTGGCGGAAATTCCGATCGCCAAGAACGCGGTGACGTACAACACGTACGACGAGCCGAGAAAAATGAAGTTCAATAGCCAGTGCGGCTCTTCTGCTTGATTCCGAGCATGCGTGGAATTTTGTGTGTCGGAATTGTGTACACACGATCGGAATTTACCACAACAAGTCTTGTTATCGGAAAATTTGAGAACCGGCTCTCAAACATTTGTTAGCGGAAATTCTGACAACAAATGTTCTATGGAGCATACACACGGTCGGACTTTCGGACAACAAGCTCACATCCAACATTTGTTGTCAGAAAATCCTAATGTGTGTACGGCCTATTAGTTTCTTGCTGCAGAGAGAAGAGAACACCAGTGGCCAGGCACCCTAAGCAGCAGTGTGCCCTAGGCAGCTGCCTAGTTTGCCTAGTGGTAGCACCGGCCCTGCTCCTGGTAGGGCGGGAGGCTTGTTAGTGGTAACCATTGTGCCAATCTTTTCTTGGCTCCTCCTACCACTGTACATACCAGGATCCTCTGTCCACAGGGTATAACTGGTATAAGAGCCGAGTTTACAGCAGGCTTATATAACCCAATTGTCAGGAATCTTTGTTGAAGCATTTAACCCCTTGTCTGGCCGGTGAGTGTATATAAGGTGGGCGTATATGATATATATACAGTATATACACTGCTCAAAAAAAATGGAAGGAACACTTTTTAATCAGAGTATAGCATCAAGTCAATGAAACTAGCGGCGGCACAAATGGTCATAGATTGCATGTGCTGCTGTAGGCGGAGCGGGCCTCGGCCAGCCAGGCCCCTTGGGACGCTTGGGTCCCTCACTTGAGTACTGCCTGTACCCCCCTGATGGCGGCCCTGGGGTCAGTGTCACTACTGGTAGCATGAGGCCATACCTGGACCCTATAGGGTGAGTGTCACTACTAGGAGCATGCGGCCATACCTGGACCCTATAGGGTGAGTGTCACTACTGGTAGCATGAGGCCATACCTGGACTCTATAGGGACAGTTTCACTGCTGGTAGCATGAGGCCATACCTGGACCCCATAGGGTCAGTGTTACTACTGGTAGCATGAGGCCATACCTGGACCCTATAGGGTGAGTGTCACTGCTGGTAGCATGAGGCCATACCTGGACCTTATAGGGTCAGTGTCACTACTAGGAACATGAGGCCATACCTGGACCTTATAGGGTCAGTGTCACTACTGGGAGCATGAGACCATACCTGGACCCTATAGGGTCAGTGTTACTACTGGTAGCATGAGGCCATACCTGGACCCTATAGGGTCAGTGTCACTACTGGTAGCATGAGGCCATACCTGGACCCTATAGAGGTTGCACAGGCAGTCCAACTCCCCCAGGATGGCACATCAATATGTGCCATTGCCAGAAGGTTGGCTGTGTCTCCCACCACAATCTCAAGAGCACGGAGGAGATTCCAGGAGACAGTTACTCTAGGAGAGCTGGACTGGGCCGTAGAAGGTCCTCAACCACTCAGCAGGACCGGTATCTGCTCCTTTGTGCAAGGAGGATCAGGATGAGCACTGCCAGAGCCCTACAAAATCACCTCCAGCAGGCCACTTGTGTGAATGTCTCTGACCAAACAATCAGAAACAGACTTCATGAGTGTGGCCTGAGGGCCCGATGTCCTCTAGTAGGCCCTGTGCTCACTGCCCGGTACCGTGGAGCTTGATTGGGATTTGCCATTGAACACAAGAATTGGCAGGTCCATCACTGGTACCCTGTTTTTTTTACAGATGAGAGCAGGTTCACCCTGAGCACATTTGACAGACGGGAAAGGTTCTGGAGAAGCCGTGGAGAACGTTCTACTGCCTGTAACATCGTTCAGCATGACTGGTTTGGTGGTGGGTCAGTGATAGTCTGGGGAGGCATATCCATGGAGGGACACACAGACCTCTACAGGCTAGAAAATAACACCCTGACTGCCATAAGATATCGGGATGAATTCCTTGAACCCATTGTCAGACCCTACGCTGGTGCAGTGGGTCCGGGGTTCCTCCTGGTTCACGACACCGCCGGGCCTCATGTGGCGACAGTATGGAGCCAGTTCCTGGAGGATGAAGGAATTGATAACTTTGAATGGTCCCCCACGCTCGCCTGACCTAAATCCAATAGAACTCTTCTAGGACATTATGTGTCGGTCAATCCAACGCCGCCAGGTTGCACCTCAGTCTGTTCAGGAGCTCAGTGGTGCCCTGATCCAGATCCGAGAGGAAATACCCCAGAACAGCATCCATCATCTCATTAGGAGCATGCCCCAACGTTGTCAGGCATACAAACTACTGAGGACCACTCTGATTTGCTGCAATGAAATTTCAGCAAAATGGACTCGCCTGCTGCATCATTTTTTCAATTTGATTTTTGGGGTGTCTTTGAATCCAGCCCTCTGTAGGGTGATAATTTTAATTTCCATCAAACGATGTGGCATCCTTTCCTTCTTAACACATTACCCAGTCCATACCAGTATAGATCCCAACATGTTACCCAGTCTATACAAGTATAGATCCCAACACATTACCCAGTCCATACCAGTATAGATCCCAACACATTACTCAGTCCATACCAGTATAGTTCCTAACACATTACCCAGTCCATACCAGTATAGATCCTAACATGTTACCCAGTCCATACCAGTATAGATCCCAACACATTACCCAGTCCATACCAGTATAGATCCCAACACATTACCCAGTCCATACCAATATAGATATCCAGCATGACATTTTTCCACTTTGAGACCTGATATGTTTTCAAAGTGTTCCTTGACTTCAACAACAAAAACTTTAGGGACATCTTCCTATATACAGTCTCTATATGCAGTCTTTATATAAAGTCTCTATATACTATCTCTATATACAGCTTCAACTTCTCCCTTCAGCACGCTCTTGCTTGTCAGCTCCAGCTGGATCACTGTTGGTAAATCTGAAAGGTCCTCAGTCAGTTTTTAGTAGAAAACCCATTACAATCAGGAACCCAAGGCCCCTTGGTTGTGTCCAGCTTTTGTGTCCTGTCACTAGTGATCCCAGCACCACCTCTTCAGGGACTTCCTACCCACCTGGCTGCAGCTGCCCCTTTCTCTAGCCCTCCTGGCTAATCTTCCACAGTCCTCCAGACTAACTCTCAGGAGATCTCCCAGGGAAGGGTGAAGATTCAGCACACCACGTTCCTCACGGAGAACATGTGGCAGTCTCCCCCCTTGTAAGTCTTCAGTAGTGCTGACCACTTCCTGCTGTCCTCTCTCCTTGCTCTGGTGCCTCCAGGAAGGGCTTCCTCCGTGTGTTTTGGCAGGATTCTTCCAGCACCTGAGCTCCCGCTCCAAGGTCACCCTCAATCAAACTAGGGGGTATCCCTGAGGGCCTCCTCAGCACTTCATCTCCATCTTCCACTCCCCCTTGCTGGCATGGCCCGTGCTTATTTATGAGGTGAACCTGCCCCCTGCAAGTCCAGTCCTGGGGTTTAGCCGAGTCCTCATAAATACTCCATGCAGCTCCTCCTAAACTCCTGCCCACTATGTCTAGAACATTCTCCAATGTTCGAGAAAACAGGGGGAGGCACCAAAGGGCTGTTAGGATGAGTCATCCAGCCCCGAGTCACTGAACCCTGACCCAGATTCACAGCTCAGCCCCGAGCCAACTAAATGTTCCTACACTCCCAACAAACCTTTACTACAACTAGGACACTAGAGGGTGCTACACTTTTATATACTGTATATATATATATATATATATATATATATATATATATATATATATATATATATACATACACTCTCAGGGCACTTTACTAGGTATACCTTGCTAGTAGCGAGTTGGACCCCCTTTGGCCTTCATTCTTGATGGCATAGATACAACAAGGTGTTGGGGGGGCGTGGTCTGAGTATGGCCGGAAGTGGAAGATTCCGGAAGTGAACGAGCGGACGTGCTGGACCATTCGAGGGAGAGCCCATCCACGCTGACAATACAGACAGCACAAACAACACAGACGAAGAGGGTGGTAAGGATGAGCTTGGAAGCCCTGCAGATTACCCCACAGATTACCCCACAGAGCCCCCAGATGACGGCTGTGGTGGCTGGAAGACTCCCCCTGCAGAGTGGGGAGGTGGAGTCCGGGAGCCTGAAGGTAGAGGACTTGAAAGCGCTCATACAGGCTCTCCGTACTAGAGCAGATATCGAAGCCCTCATCACCAAAGTAGAGGAAGCACACTACAAAGAACCTCAGCAGGTGCGGGTCAGGCTGCAAGTACTAACGGAGCGTGTAGCAGATGGTGAAGCAACTTCGCAAACTCTGGAGCAACAGGTAACCGTCCTGGAGAGAGATAGACTTGCCCAGATGGATACTACAGTAGCATTACAGATACAGTTGGAGGACCTCGAGGACCGAAGCCGCCGCAACAACACGCGACTCCGGGGAATTCCAGAAGCTATGGGTCAGGAAAATCTTCATGATGCGGTAATATCTATTTTTCAAAAGATACTAGAGCACGCTATACCCCGAACTTGGAGCTCGATAGAGTCCATAGAGCCTCGGGTCCTAAGTCTAGTGACCCGAGTCGCCCCCCGTGATGTGATATGCCGTCTTCACTATTTTTCACATAGGGAGGCTATACTGAGGAAAGCGTGGGAGGTAGGAGCAATAGACTTTAAAGACGTGCAACTGAAGATTTTACCTGACCTATCGAGAGCCACATTGCAGCGCAGAGCATTGCTCCCTCCAGTCTTAGAATAGGATACGGGACTGGGGTGGTACTTATCGCTGGAGATTTCCAATCTCGGTCTTAATACGGAAGGGGGGCTCCTAATTTTGGCTTCTTTCTAAGGCAGATCTCCCAGATTTTTTCTTGTTTCTGGGCGCTGAGACATTCCCGGTTCCAGACTGGTTGCAGATACTCCCACAAAGTTTTTTGATTATGTCTTGTATGTCCTTGCTTTTATCTGTTTTTTTCTTTTCTTTTTCTGAATGTGTATAGCACATTATCCCTCCATGAGGCATCTCCCATCAAGAGAACCTTGAGGAGGTTATAGTGTGAAGCTGTTTCTTTAATCATAGTTGCATTTTATACAATTTTTGGAGCACGTTCCCAACATGGATTTAATAAATTTTGTATTTTTATAGAAACATAGCCAGGTCAGACTTTTTGTTGCCGAAGTAGCCACTATTTGATCCTGGTAGGAATACCAGGATTTGTTGATTTGTATACTCCCACAAAGGCCTAACCATAAAGAGATCATACCAACATGAACAGGATAGTTAAGCTTATAGGTTTACCAGAGGAAATTGATGGATATTGATGTTTTTGGGGAGACTGGGGGGGGGTTGTTCCTTTTTTTTTTCCCTCTACTTTTTTGCGGGCCCCCCACCCCTTTTTCCTTTATTTATTTTTTTTTTAGGGGGGGGGTTGGTCTGTTCTGGGTCTATTTTTTAGAGACCTGACAATCTATATGTAGAAATAAATATATGGTTGGGCAGTGTGGAGGGCAGATATAGATGTATAAAAAGTTTATGTAAATGTATATGTAGCGCTGGTAGATTTTTTTAATCTACTGCTGATAGGTAAATCTTGTGGGTTACTTGTTAGGTGAAGTTAGATTTGCCTCTGTTCCAGCTTGGCTGATATTGCGTTTGGTTCCACACTGTGCCTGTGGGTGTCGTTGTCACTATGGGTCGGTGTTGGAAGAGCAACGTGTTGAAGCGTATAAGTGCTCCTCTGTCCCGGAGATAACTCGGTGGAGGTGGTCCTCCGAGTTGCATTCTGGCAGAGGGTATTTATGGGACAGACGCCATGTTTTAGGGTTCGTTTTCAGCCACCTGCTGGCCCTCCTGGCTGACAGGTATGTGTTAAGAGTACCACCTCGTTGTCCTCAGTTCCGGAGGCCTGCGTCGCTGTGGCCTGTGGGTGGGTCCAGAAGCCTGTCTGGGGCCTACCACAGCAGCAGAGGAATGGTCCTGAGCTGTCTATCCTGAGTGAAGAAACTGGACAACCGAGGAGATCCCAGGGGAGGACCCGTCATGGAAGGATCATGCAGAGTGCTGGTCTGGAGAGGGGCCTGGTGACTCGGTTGGAGGACGCATTCCGAAGTAATCTAACAGTATAGTACTGCCGGGTTGGCTTAAAGGTCCAAGTACTGTGTCTGACATTCATCACAAACCAATACATCCTGTGGCAGAGGATCGTACGGGTTTTATTCCAAACAAGTCTGTGGCAGAGACTTTTGTTCGTTCTACGTACTGGCTGCTAGGCAAGTGAGAGAGGTCTATCCAGGCGGGCAAAGATTGGGTCCCGCAAGGGGAGCGCATTCAACCGCAAGTGTTCAATTCCAGAGAATGTTCTAAAGAATACTAAGGAAAGGTATTTGAGCTTCCCTGCAGCTTTCCTTCTGCCTCTTTCCTGCTACTTCCTTTATTATTTGTTCATTAAAGCATTGGAAAATCTACTCAAGTGTCCGGTGTCTACATCATCCAGAGGTAAACTCAACGGGACCCTAGATCCGGTGCCGGTGAAACAGAGGTGGTGAAAGTGAAGGTAACAGCCTGCTTTACACCAGCAGCTCCACCGAGAGTTATTGCTACATATATGTGTATGTAATGTGTATGTGTATGTAATGTGTATGTAATGTGTATGTAATGTGTATGTAATGTATATGTGTATGTAATGTATATGTGTATAACCACTAATGTGGGTAGAGGTGGTGGTGGATTATAGCGGGGCCATTAGTGCCAATAGAGGTGATGGTATTTAGGATAGCTATATTCTTGTCTGTGACCCCTGCCCCCCCCCCCCCCTTCACTTTTTCTTTTTTTTGGGGGGGATGTAAAGAATTGTGAAGAATACCAATGAAATAATATGTGGAGATAGCCCTGTATTTAGGGATATATGACCTGCTGCCCTCTCCCCCCCTCTCACGTGTTCGATATTTATATAGGTAGAACACTTGGGGGTAAGGAGGCTTTGCTTTGTTTTTTGTTTGTTTTTATTTATTTGGGTTTTCTTTTTTTTGGTGGGTTTTGCTTAGCGAGTGAATAGAGAGATACATGAATACACAGATCTACACCAATTCTTATACCTGGGGAGGAATGTGGGGGGGGGGGGGGTGGTATGGGGTATTTTTTTTTTATAAGATATAAGAATATAAGAAGACATTATAACACTAGTCAGGGAGATAATGTAAGATACTACATACAACACAATACAATACACAATATAAGAGTGCACTAAAATACAATAAACTCATGAATATATTACACTATAATGCACTGATACATGAATACACAATATATAGATGGATCATTTGGGTAATAGGAAGAGGGAGATGAGGAGGGCAGGGAGTTGTAGCTATAAGAACTGATGGAAGAGTCGGGAGCTAGTAATAAATAGTAATATTGGTATCATAGAATACATAGGGGAATGAGGGATGGGGGTCCCCCCTCCCCTTTTTTTTTTTTTTTGAAAATAAAAGAGATCTGGATACTTGATGGGCCTATGTGTCCGGCCCCTGACCTATACTCAGGGCATTAGATACATGAATCTCAATGGGGTTGTGTTTTGGGCGGTTTTCCCTTTTTCTTTTTCTTTTTCCCTTTTGATTTTCGGTTTGGTGGGGTTCTAAGGGGGGGGGGAGTGCGAATTGGGAGATAATGAGTAAACAAGGTAGACATGATATGGTTCTAGTCGTAATTTGCGATTAGCCCCCCCTCCCTGTTTCCTCCTCCTTTTTTTTCTTTCTTTTTTTTTATTCCCGCCCCCCCAAGTTATACCCTCTGGAGACAGATATAATTTTCTTTTTATTTGCTCTTTTCTTTTTTTATGTTTTGTTGTTCTTTGCTGCACTATGGGGTTTGTTTTTTCCTGATTAAAGTGGTGTTCCGGCCGAAATTATACTTTTTAAATAAAAATACCCCTATAATACACAAGCTTAATGTATTCTAGTAAAGTTAGTCTGTAAACTAAGGTCTGTTTTGTTAGTTTATAGCAGTAGTTTGTTATTTTATAAACTTACAGCAGGCCGTGGCCATCTTAAGTGTGGGCATCTGAAGCCAGACTGTGTTTCTTCCTGGATCTCATCCTTGCAGATCTCGCACATGCTCAGTGCAGCACAAGCAGTGTAATAGGTTTCAGGTCTGGTTTCCATAGCAACGGCAGTTTTAGAGGAAGTTGCCGCCCCTTCCCAGAAGGCTTTGCAAACAGGAAATGATGCGATGGGCCGCGGCCAGGGAGGAGGAAGTGAAAAATGAATACAGCAGGTATACAGGAGGTGCTGAGAGAAAAAAATTAAAAAATATCCAATTTGTTTACAGTGCACAGTTTAGTGAGGGATGCTGAAGAGTTGTAAAAGTGGGTGGAGCTCCACTTTAAAGTAATGTGAATTATTATGAATAAAGGTGAATGTATATGTAGCTATTGAAAAGTATTAGATATATAATATTACAGGACTGTAACTAGAGTATAAATAGGCACTGAAATGTAGAGTAGAGGAGCTGGTGGAGGTAGCCGGGGACTCTCCTCTCTGGGTCGTGCTCAGCCATATCCCCCCATTAGGTAAGAACTCATATAGGAGAGAGGTTGTAGGGGGGTCGAGTGCATAAAGCTAATTAGCTTTGAACCCCCTTGGAGAGGTTGCAGAAGAGCGCCCTCTTTAGGAAGTCTTAGTTGGGGGGGGGGTTGTTTTTGTTTTGTTTTTTCTCTCTTTATGTCCTCTCTCTCTCTCCCCCTCCTTTACCCCCCCCCTTTTTTTTTGGGGTGTCTGGTGTGGGAGGTAAAAGGAGAGAAGGAAAGAGAAAAGAGAAAACATGGATACTCTCTCAATAGTGTCAATTAATGCTAAGGGACTAAACACTCCTGAAAAGCGACGTATACTTCTTCAGGATCTGAAATGGCTAAAAATTGCATTTATTCAGGAAACACATTTTAGGGAGAATTGTCTCCCTTTACTTAGAAATAGATCCTTCCCAATAGGCTATCATGCTACTAACCATGTTGCCAAGACAAGGGGGGTGTCTGTTTTGATTTCTAGTAAGATTCCATGGTCATGTACAGAATCCTTGGTGGATGCCGGGGGGGGGGGGGCAATACCGGCTTTTAAAGGGTAAGATTGGGGGAATAGGGGTAACAATTGCCTCTTTCTATGCCCCTAACACACAACAGGATACTTTTTTTTAGGAAATTCTTGGACAAAACTATGGATTTTCTGGAGGGTCAGCTGATCCTGGGGGGAGATTTGAATACCCCCTTAGTCCCAGGAGAAGATACTTCTGCGGGGGTCTCAGTCATACCCCCGGGTGTCCGGAAGAGAATCTCCAAGTCGCTAAAATTAGTGGATACTTGGCGTCTTTTTCATTCTGGAGAGAGAGATTCTCCTTTTTACTCAGCCCCACATAGGACATACTCTCGTATAGACTATTTTTTTACTCCACATATTCAATTGCATGCCATAGATCAGGGATCTGCAAATAGTGGACCTCCAGCTGTTGCAAAACTACAAGTCCCATCATGCCTCTGACTCTGGGTGTCATGCTTGTGGCTGTCAGAGTCTTGCTATGCCTCATGGGACTCGTAGTTGCTGGAGGTCTGGAGGTTCGCTAATTGCATATCCCTGCCATAGAGGAAGTAAATATTGGAAAGATCACCTGGTCTGATCATGCACCAATTTTTTTAAAATATACTCCATCAGATATTCAACCCCCCGGTCCTGCGATGTGGAAACTTAATGAAAGCCTCCTACAGGACCCCTCGGCTATGGAGGAGATCCATAAGGAGGCGACATGCTCCTTTCAGATTAATGACACTCCGGAATGTAACCCTGGTGTGATTTGTGAAGCCCACAAAGCAGTGATATGGGGAGTTTTGATTAAGCATGGGGCTAGGATTAAAAGAGAGAGAGAAGTAAAATTAACATCCCTAATGGCAGATATACATCGTTTAGAAACTTTGCATTAATGAGCCCCCACCACGGTTGTGGAACGGGACCTTCTGACGGCGCGTAGACAGCTCATAGACTTACTGTCATGGTTATGCAATAGAGTTTCTCTGTCAGCTTACCCGTCTCCATGTGTTCATCTCTAAAGACCAGCTGCCTCTCACCTGGCTGGTTTTATAACCTCTCCTCTAAGCATGGCCCCACCCCAGGCCCTATCAGGGAACCCCATATTAACCTGTGCACTGCAAGCCAGCAGTGCTGATCAACCATTGTGTGTCAGCCTCTGTGTGTACTTGCTATGTTTGCCTGTGACCCTAAACCTTGGCGTGAACTCTGTTGTCCTTGTCTGCTTGTGGCCCCGACCTTGGCTAATTCCTTACTTTCCTTGTTGTTCCAGCCTGCTGCCTCCTTCCTCTTTCTCCTGTAGTCTACGGTGAGCTGTGAGACCCTGGAGGCCGCGATCTGGAGCCAGACTGCAGCGCAGTCCATCCTCACCACTAGAGGCTCTGGTGAACACCTGCTGGTTCTTAGACTCCGCGCCCTGGGGAATCTATGCTCTAGCTCCCAGTGGGATCTGTGTCAGTGATCCTGTAGACCTGCCTTCCTGAACCTCCCAGAGTTCAATCCGCAGCAGTCAGTCCTAGGGTCCACTACCTTAGCGGTGCACTTCTGACTCCTACAGAGTGTATCTTTCACATAGCCTCAAGGTGACCTGACACTTACTTTTGTATAAAGCCAAAAGAGCAATACAAGTAGGAAGAAAACAGAGCTATGAATGCGGAAATAAATGTGGTAAACAACTTGCTAGTTCCTTAAGGGAACAGCAACCAAGGACTTATATCCCAATGATTATGGGAACTGAAGGCGAAAAAACACACACTGCCCAGAGAAATAGAGCAGAGGTTTGGTGATTTTAATTCATCCTTGTATAATTTATATTCCAACCCCCAAAATCAGAATTGCGGTGGATGAATACCTGGCATCCTCTAGAATGCCTAGTTTGACGTCTACCGCACGGCAAGAACTGGAAACACCAATTACATTGAAGGAAGTCCAAGAAGCCGTGAATTCAGCAAAAATGGGCAAAGCTCCTGGCCCAGACGGTTTTACTGCCCAATATTATAAGCTTCTTTTTCCTATTATGGGGTCTTATTTGGTTAAAATGTACAAATGTACAATGGATTGGGTGACACAAGCTCGTTCCATGCGGAATCCTTGAAAGCGTTAATTACGATTCTACTTAAGGAAGGTAAAGACCCAGCGCAATGCGGGAGTTAAAGACCGATATCCCTTTTAAATGCGGATTTGAAGCTCTTTTCTAAAATTTTGGGGACGCGGCTCCAGCAGTACTTACCCTGGTCAATGAGGACCAGGCACGGTTCGTTCAGATGAGGGAAGCACGGGACAATACTATTAGGACCCTGAACCTAATCCATGCAGCTAACACATCCAAAACTCCATGTTTATTTCTAGGGACAGATGCAGAGAAAGCTTTGATCATATCAACTGGCAATTCATGTTTGCAGTATTACGACAGGTAGGAATAGGAAACAATATCATTCGATGGATTTCAAGTATTTATACCCAACAGACTGCCCAGGTGAAGGTGAACGGAGTCCTGTCCCAGCTTTTTGGGGTCACGAATGGGACCAGACAGCGATGCCCACTGTCCCCAATTTTGTTTGCTTTGTCTTTAGAGCCCTTATTGTGTAAGATTCAATCAAATCCAGATATTGGGGGATTGTTAGCCGGAGGAATGCAGTTTAAGATCTCAGGTTATGCGGATGACGTCTTATTTTCATTGATTAACCCGATAGTTTCATTACCTAACCTTCTGCAAGAAATAGAGACATATGGTTCCCTATCGGACTCTAAGATTCATTTATCGAAATCAGAAGCTATGAGAGTAATGATTCCCAAAGACATATTGAGAACATTGAAGCCAAGTTATACATTTAAATGGTCAGACCAAGCCCTGAAATATTTGGGAACTTTTATTCCTCTGCATCTCTCACACACATATAAGCTCCATTTCCCACCATTATTACAGAGAGTGCAAAGTCTTTTGGAGCAATGGCAGAGGGGGCTTCACTCATGGTTGGGAGTGCAAAATCATTAAAATGATTATCTTACCGAAGTTCCTGTATTTATTTCAGGCATTACCCATCGCTATACCTAAATATTATTTTAAGCAAATACATTCCCTCCTGGCTGGATTCATATGACTGTGCTTTCAATGCATAGAAAACCAGTGAAAGTTCTCTCTCCTTTCCTCCTTCTCTCTCCTCTACTTTCTTCAGCTCCCCGCCTGTCTGCTCCTCCACCTTACACTCCTCATCCTTCTTCTTCTCCTCCATCTCAGCTTCTCCTCTGGTCAGCTGCTCTCCTTCTTTCTCCCGCTCTGCTTTCCTCGCACGACATTTCTTCCATTCCTCCTCTGTTATTCTCCTAATTTCCTCCATCGTTTCTCTAGCTTTGTTCAGGAATTCTCTCATCTCCTTCGCGTCTCTCTCATTCTCCATTATCATTCTCATCACTTCTGGGAATTCTTCGCACTCCGCTACACTAAGGATACTCATCCTTGCTCCTCTTTTTTTCTCTCCTAAAATCTCCTCTCCTACAAACTCCAAACTCCTCTCTTCTCTTGTAACCTCCTCTCTCCTAAAAACTCCTCTCTTCTCTTGTAATCTCCTCTCTCCTAAAAACTCCTCTCTCCTCTCACTGGTAAAAAATCACTTTGAACCTATAAAAATAAACAATAAAAGTTAAGTAGATGTTCAGATTGTAAAGCGAAACTTCACCCCAAAACATTTTCTTTTGGATTTGGATGGAGTGGGGGCGGGGCTCAAACTTTTCTGAGGTTTTCCTTGTTTTCCTGCCTGGGAAGGTTTCCTGCACTTCCTGTCATCCCAGGAGGAAAGGAAGTGAGGGAAAGTCTACCAAACAAATCACAGATGGCAGTAAGAACGCCAACTGAGGTTCGATCCCATCCCCACCCGAAACCCGAAATTCTTATAAAGAGTTGCAGATTATTTCAATGAGGAACATTTTGAAGGTCCTAAATCAGAGTGGGACTAATTAGGGGCGGGGCTACTATTTAAGCGTGTGTGGGGTGCACATATTAGGAGGTAGGGGGCGCACACACCCCAATGACATCAATCGTTCTGGGGCCGCCATTCACAGATAACTCTAAACTGATGGAATGTAAAGGCTTTCAGAGCGCCACCTATAGAGAATTGTGGGTAATGTCGTTGTCAAAGGAAAGTGCCGGGTGAGAGTTCAGCTGGAAATGGGCTTATGTAACGGGCAGATGTATAACCGGAAATAACGGGATCCTTTAAGTCAGTGCCGACGGGTACAAATCAGCCAATCCCGGTGTCAGCAGCAGCAGAAAATTAAATGTAAATTATATATACACATTCCTGGGGCAACCGAACCAGAGAGGCTTCATTCACAAAGCTATAATACAAGGCTGAGGACCTTCATATTAGACAGCTGGCTGCAATTTTCAAATATCATTGGGATCAGCTAAAAATAAACTGCCACTTCCCAACTGTCACTGACAGACACCATTCAGGGAGGTTTGTAACTGCAAATACATGACTGATAAGTAAGATCACCCCTCCCCCCTTGTGTGGGAGCTTTGTGACCTGTGACTCCAGACAGCCTCGTCTTCATGGAACTGAAATCTGATTTTACCTGGAAGTTCAGTTTGGACTAAAATATAGAAAAACCAAAACCCCTCCCCCCTATATACTGTATATACATAATCAATCTATTACATCTATCTATGAATGATAGAAAATGTATATATACTGTATTTAAATATATATATATATAATATCTCTATCATGTTATGGAGGCTCTTAAAAATCTTATATTTAATATTTAAAATCCTCTATATACTGTATATACATAATCAGTCTATCAATCAGTCTATATCTGTCTATTTATGATAGATAATAGATAGATACTGTATTTAAATTATTTAAATATATTTTTTTAAATATAAAAATGTATTTATTTATAATTATATCATGTTATAAAGACTCTTATCAATCTGATATTTATCATATAAAATCCTCTCTGTAATATCAATGCGCTCCAATAACAATGATCAATAATGAGAGATCTGGAGGGATTTTCTTTCCCATCAAATTTATAAAAAAAAAAAAAAATAGGACGGCAGCCATGGAGGTACGGTGGGATCATTCTGTCCCCTCCAACACCTTGTCTATAGGCGGCCCTCGGGGGCCAGGCTCCGCCCCCACTCCCATAGGATTCCTCTAGGTGGAGGACGGCAGCCATGGAGGTACGGTGGGATCATTCTGTCCCCTCCAACACCTTGTCCATAGGCGGCCCTCGGGGGCCAGGCTCCGCCCCCACTCCCATAGGATTCCTCTAGGTGGAGGACGGCAGCCATGGAGGTACGGTGGGATCATTCTGTCCCCTCCAACACCTTGTCCATAGGCGGCCCTCGGGGGCCAGGCTCCGCCCCCACTCCCATAGGATTCCTCTAGGTGGAGGACGGCAGCCATGGAGGTACGGTGGGATCATTCTGTCCCCTCCAACACCTTGTCCATAGGTGGCCCTCGGGGGCCAGGCTCCGCCCACTCCCATAGGATTCCTCTAGGTGGAGGACGGCAGCCATGGAGGTGCGGTGGGATCATTCTGTCCTCTCCAACACCTTGTCCATAGGTGGCCCTCGGGGGCCAGGCTCCGCCCCCACTCCCATAGGATTCCTCTAGGTGGAGGACGGCAGCCATGGAGGTACGGTGGGATCATTCTGTCCCCTCCAACACCTTGTCCATAGGCGGCCCTCGAGGGCCGGAGCTGTAGAGGGCTTTTAATGCAGAAATCTCACCGTCTCCACCCAGAATAGGAATTCCAGTTATAGATCAGAGATTTCTAGATTCAGTTTTAGTGAAAAGTGTTTACAGAATGCAGCCAAAGGAAATCCCAGTTTTTCACCACAGGTTACGTTTGGTTTCCATGGTTACGGTGACCACCCCTGCCTTATTATGGGCTAAGTTCCCCTATTAAGGGGCCCCTGTAGTGTCACATAGAGGGCGCTATTTGTAGAAATATTCTTTATTACAAATGTCAGATCTGTCGGCCTTTCCTGTCCCCCTGAAGCCTGCCTGGATAACTGTTTACATCCCGGCATCCCCGCTAATTTCCAGGACATGGGCTACAACAAAATGGCCACCGAGCGGATTTCTTTCAGGACAACGGAAAGTAGGGTTGCCACCTTTTCTTCAAGTCAAACCCGAACACTTTAGCGGCGCACGGCATGGCACCCCCGACAAATCGCGGCAAAATCACGTAAACAGAATCACGGGATGCCTGTCACCCAAAAGAAGTTTTGCTTCGCGATTGGGGTGCCATTATCCCCACCCCCTCCTATTACAAATCTTCTTCCCCTACCAGCACAAATCCTCCTCCCTCCAATAACCCCCATGGCAGCCAGCAGGGGGTACCACAGGGCCCCAGCACACAGGGGGGCCCGGACAGCAGGGAGATCGGAGGGGGGCAATTACAGAGGAGGGGGGCAAATACAGAGGAGGGGGAATTCACAGAGGAGGGGGGCAATTACAGAGGAGGGGGCAATTACAGAGGAGGGGGGCAATTACAGAGGAGGGGGGAATTCACAGAGGAGGGGGGCAATTACAGAGGAGGGGGCAATTACAGAGGAGGGGGGGCAATTACAGAGGAAGGAGAGGCAATTACAGAGAAGGGGGGCAATTACAGAGGAGAGGGGGCAATTACAGAGGAAGGGGGGCAATTACAGAGAAGGGGGGGCAATTACAGAGGAAGGAGAGGCAATTACAGAGAAGGGGGGCAATTACAGAGGAGAGGGGGCAATTACAGAGGAAGGGGGGCAATTACAGAGAAGGGGGGGCAATTACAGAGGAAGGGGGCAATTACAGAGAAAGGGGGCAATTATAGAGGAAGGGGGCAATTACAGAGGAAGGGGGGTAATTACAGAGGAGAGGGGGCAATTACAGAGAAGGGGGGCAATTACAGAGGAGGGGGGTAATTACAGAGGAGAGGGGGCAATTACAGAGAAGGGGGGGCAATTACAGAGGAGGGGGGTAATTACAGAGGAGAGGGGGCAATTACAGAGAAGAGGGGGCAATTACAGAGGAGGGGGTAATTACAGAGGAGGGGGGAATTACAGAGCAGTCAAAACATAAAGGAGAGAGAGAGAGGTGACAGGCAGCTGCTGGTGCGGAAGTTTTTAATAAATTAAATTGTATAAAACAAGGTTATAAAAAGAAAGAATTGTGTAAAGCAAGAGATGAGAAGGGGGGCAATTACAGAGAAGGGGGGGCAATTACAGAGCAAGGGGGGCAATTACAGAGAAGGGGGGCAATTACAGAGCAAGGGGGGCAATTACAGAGAAGGGGGGGGGCAATTACAGAGCAAGGGGGGCAATTACAGAGAAGGGGGGGCAATTACAGAGGAAGGGGGGGCAATTACAGAGGAAGGGGGGCAATTACAGAGGAAGGGGGGGCAATTACAGAGAAGGGGGGCAATTACAGAGAAGGGGGGGCAATTACAGAGCAAGGGGGGCAATTACAGAGAAGGGGGGCAATTACAGAGCAAGGGGGGCAATTACAGAGAAGGGGGGGCAATTACAGAGCAAGGGGGGCAATTACAGAGAAGGGGGGGCAATTACAGAGGAAGGGGGGGCAATTACAGAGGAAGGGGGGCAATTACAGAGGAAGGGGGGGGGCAATTACAGAGAAGGGGGGCAATTACAGAGGAAGGGGGGCAATTACAGAGGAAGGGGGGGGCAATTACAGAGAAGGGGGGCAATTACAGAGGAAGGGGGGCAATTACAGAGGAAGGGGTTGTGCCGGGCGGTGACGGTGGAATGGGAGAGCCCGGGCGAGCCACGCCCCCTCCCGCAGGTGGAGGACGGCAGCAATGGGGGTACGGTGGGATCATTCTGTCCCCTCCAACAGGCAGAGGTGACAGGCAGCTGCTGGTGTGGAATTTTTTAATAAATTAAATTGTATAAAAAAAGGTTATAAAAGAAAAGAATTGTGTAATGTTAGAGATGAGGCTCGGGTTGGCAAAATAGAGAGAAATGAACTTTTTAGCCAAAACCAAAATAGAAGAAACAAGTAGAGACGTCTTCATAACTGGCTCAGTATAGGAGTGTTGAAAAAAATGATACATAAATATTGGCCAATAATGTTGAAAGACAATAGTTTGAATAAAATACTCCCAAAAAAAAAGTTTTTATTTAAAAAAAAAAACAAACTCCTGAAATAAGAAATATAATAGCCAAAAATATACTGGATCCCCCTAAAAGGACGACTACATTTTTGGAAAGAAAAGTTTTTTCTCAGGTGTGGGAGACGCATTTCTTGTGACAAAAGAAGGAAAGTAGAGAAATTCCGCACTTTGACATTAATAATTTCACAACATACAATTTGTAACATTTCTCCTCACTTGTCCCTGTGGATTGAATTATGTGGGCAGAACCACCAGAGCAGGGGTCGGCAACCTACGGCCCACGGGCCACGCCCGGCCCGCCAGTGCACGTAATGAATTCACGTTCCCCCCCCCCCCCGGCCCACGGACATCCTAACCCCTTCACACCGATTGTACGCAAGTATGCGGCCTCAGCTTGAAGGGGTTGTGCCGGGCGGTGACGCCTGCAGCGGCACGCATCACCCCGGTACCGTTTTTTAGAGCCAACGGTCGGTTTTCTTGGGAAGAACCAATGCGGCTAAAAAGCCGCTCAACATGCCGGCTGGTCGCTCCCGGTGGAATGGGAGAGACGGGTGAGCCACGCCCCCTCCCGCTGCTTGGAATAACAGTCGAGCGGCTTCTCAGCCTCATAGGTTGTTATTCCAAGAAAGCCGACCGCCGGTTCTAAAAAAACGGGGTGATGCGTGCCGCTGCATATCATCCCGCTACAACCCCTTCAACCCGAGGGCCGCATATTTGCGTATGGTGGGCGTGAGGATGTTTGGCGTTTTTGCATTTCTCACACGCGTTTTGCGGTGGAGAGCGGTTTAAATAAAAACTTTTCAATCGCGGTGATTGGACAGTTTTGTAAAGATTTTGTCGCTTCCTATGGACTGTCTGACTTATGTTGATGATTACTGATAGTTTGTTACAGTGCCTTGCAAAAGTATTCACCCCCCTTGGCATTTTTGGTGTTTTGTTGCCTCACAATCTGGAATTAACATGGATTGTTTGAGGATTTTCATCATTTAATCTACAGAACACGCCCACAACTTTGAAGATGTTTTTTTTTTTTTATTGTGAAGCAAACAACAAATAGCACAAAATAACAGGAAGAAAATGAAAAGGCCGTATAGTGTAAATCTGATGTCTGTGGGGTGTTTTTCAAAGTGTTTATCTTGTGTCCCTTCGCAGAAGTGCAGAGTCAGAAGTGCTTCCGCTTATAGAAATCACCACTTTGAGAAAGAGCCCAGTTGTAAATGTGTGCCCCCTTTTCTTCCATCCTCCATCTATCTCCTTCAACATCATTTTGAGTGAGACAACAATGTGCGTTCTGGTCCACACATCTCTCTGGGTACCTGCATCGCCTTGAGTGACAGAGCAACGCGTGGGTCCATCCACCACCATCGCCTTCCCGGGCCATCCTCAGCCACCCATCACCGTATCCGACCCAATCAGGCGTACGCCCTTTTGGGTCCACGTTATTCGGTAAGCCTTCTCATAATTGGTGGTGGTGTGTCTGTTTTTCATCTCAAAATAATATACATCTTTGTTTGGAGCGTTTTTCTGAAGTTTTTTTTTTTTTTTCCCCCACGTACATATTGATGATCCCTCTACAATATTTACATTTGGAACTGTGGTTTTAACGTTTTTTCCATACTGGACGTTTTCTTATTTTTATTAGCGCTACACTTATTGTGTGTTTTTCCTCTGTTTTGCTTTGTTAGTTGTGTTAGCTGCTTTTTTTTCTTTACGGCAGCGCAGAATTGTTTTGTATATACACCTTTTGTGGCTATCACAGCTCCAAGTCGCTTTGGATAAGTCTCTATGACTTGCCACATCTTATCACTGGGTTTTTTTAATCCTCCTTGCTGTCAGACTTCCATGTACCTGACCGATGAGCCCGATATAGCAGGGGAAGGCCTCCCTTACGTATCTTGTTCCTGGCCCCTGGTAGTATGGACAGGAGGCACGGGAGCACAGAATGGTATGAGAGCCTGGCGGGTCAGCAGCAGGAGGATCCAAGTGAAGGTGGTTTGGAGATCACCAGACAACTGAAGCACAGGCGGCAGGTGCAGAGCAGGAGTGGCGCAGGCAGGTCGAGTCACAGGCAGGGCTGGCAACAGGCGGCCAGCGTGGTACAGAGGAGCAGGCAGATTCGTAGTCAGGACAAGCCGGGGTCAGATGCAGGCAGAAGACAAGGGAGAATCCAAAGGGCAAGCCGGGTAATCAGGAGATCAAACGTTCAGACAGGTAAGCAGGTGCAAGGATACAGGGAGCTGCAGATCGGACAGCACCGAGCCACATGTGCTGACAGCTTAAATAGGCAGATTGGCGCCAAGCGCCGTGCGCATGCTGACGCGCACAGGCGCACGCCCACGCACACACGCACACACCCGCACACCGGCACCCGCAACGCCGCGCACGCACCAACGCGCCCCAGTGCACACCGACGCACACCAGCACAGCGTCTGCTCAGTGGAACTCTCTGACAGTGCCCCCCCTCAAGGGCAGCTTCTGGATGTCCAACTGAGCCAATCTGGTGGCGTGGGCACTCCTGAAAGCCCTCAAGAGCTCTTCGGCATGTAGATTACTTTCCGGCTCCCAGGAATTATCTTCCGGTCCATACCCCCTCCACTTGATTAGGTATTGCATCTGATTGTGCCTTTTCCTGCAGTCCAGAATAGCCTCTACTTCAAACTCTTCCTCGTTATTAATGATTATGGGCTCTGGTGGATCAGTATTTCGGCCAGTAAAGGTATTGGGTATAACAAGCTTCAACAGCGATATATGAAAGACCGGATGGATCTTCAGGGTACCGGGTAAGTTGAGTTTGTAAGTTACATTATTAATCTTCTTTTTAACTGAGAATGGACCCATAAACTTAGGGCCCAGCTTCCTTGAGGGGCAAGTAATTCTTAGATTGGTTGTGGACAGCCAAACTTGGTTGCCGGGTTCCAGGATAAGCTCTCCCCGCTTCTTCCTGTCAAACATCTTCTTATTATACTTTTGGGTCTTAGCCATGGTTTCCTGCAAGAGTTTGTTGTTGGTAAGGAAGAAGTCCATGGTTTCCGAGACCGCAGGGATAGCACACACAGGTAAAGACCTGGGCAGGAAAGACGGGTGAAAGCCGTAATTGGCAAAAAATGGCGTTTGCTTAATGGCAGAATGCAAAGAGTTATTGTAGGAAAACTCAGCAATAGGCAGAAGAGAGACCCAGTCGTCCTGTGAGAATGTAGAAAAACAGCGGAGATACTGCTTCAAAGTCTGATTAGTTCTCTCCGTCTGCCCATTAGTCTGGGGATGGTAAGCAGAAGAGAACGCCAACTCAATTTCCAGAGAACCACAGAGAGCCTTCCAAAACCTGGAGGTGAACTGAACACCACGGTCGGATACGATACTTGACGGGACACTGTGCAGCCTTACCACTTCCCTGATGAAAACCCTTGCTGTCTCCATAGTCGAGGGCATGCCTTTCGAAGGCAGAAAGTGAGCCATTTTGGATAGTCTGTCTACGACGACGAAGATGATAGAAAAGCCTTCTGCCTGGGGAAGCTCCACGATGAAGTCTATTGAAATCATCTTCGAAGGTCTTTCTGGAACGGGTAACGGTCTTAGCAATCCCCAGGCTCTTGTCCAGCTATTCTTCCTCCGTGCACAGGTAGTACAGGATTCTACATAGCTTTTACAGTCATTTGCCAACTGAGGCCACCAGAATGTGCGCTAAATTAATTCTGCTGTCTTTAGCACACCGAAATGTCCAGCCATTTTATGGTCATGGCAGAGCTCTAACACTGCCACCCTCAGATCCTCAGGGACCACAATTTTGCCCTTGTGCCAGAATAAGCCATCTTGGGCCCTCACCTCATCTCCGGAAAGCGGGGTCCAATTCAAAGAGGCTTGTTTTATTCGGGATAGAAGATCCCCTTGGAGTAGTAGAAAATTTCCGGGAGGGAGAATAGTGTCCGGATGCAAAGATTTGCCAGAATCAAGGAACATACGGGATAGTGTATCGGTTTGATATTCTTGGAACCTGGTCTGTATGTGATATGGAACTGAAATCTTGAGAAAAATAGAGCCCACCTTGCCTGCCGTGGTTTCAATCTCTTGGCCGTTCTAAGGTACTCCAGGTTCCTGTGGTCTGTGTAGACCAGAATGGGATGTGCTGCACTCTCCAGTAAGTAACACCACTCCTCCAAAGCGGCCTTGATGGCCAGAAGCTCCCGATCTCCAACATCATAGTTTCTCTCCGCTGTGGAGAGCTTGCGAGAGAAAAAAGCCACTGGGTAGAGAAGGGCCTTGGCACCTTGCTGTTGGGACAGCACAGCTCCTACTACTATCTCTGAAGCATCTACTTCGAGAACGAATGGTAAAGCAGGATCCGGGTGTTTCAATATAGAAGCAGAGGAGAATAGCTCTTTGAGTTTTTCAAAGGCGGATTGCGCCTTAGGGGACCAATGTAAACAGTTCCCTTGCTTGGTTAATTCGGTGATGGGGGCAATTATTGCAGAGAAGCCACTGATGAACTTCCTATAAAAGTTAGAGAAGCCAATGAAGCGTTGAACTCCTTTCTTATCAGAGGGAGCGGGCCAATCCAGAATGGCAGATACCTTTTGGGGGTCCATTTTAATACCCTCGACAGAAATGATTAGGCCTAGAAACTGGATGCATTGAAGTTCAAATTGACATTTTTCCAGTTTAGCGTAAAGTCCATACTGCCTGAGTCGAGCGAATACGTTTCGGACGTGCCTGCGATGATCGGTAACTGAGGAGGAGAAGATCAGGATATTGTCTAAATAAACAATAACGTATAAGTCCAGGAAGTCACGGAAAATGTCATTGACAAAATGTTGAAACGTTGCTGGTGCATTGCACAGCCCGAAGGGCATAACTCGGTATTCAAAGTGCCCAAATCGGGTACGGAAGGCCATTTTCCACTCATTTCCTTCCCGAATATTAATATAATTAAATTATAGGCACCACGGAGATCTAATTTGGTGAAAATTACTGCGGATCCTAGCCTTTGGAAGAGCTCAGGCACTAGAGGTAGCGGATAACGGTTTTTGATAGTTATCTTGTTTAGTTCTTGGTAATCAATACAAGGACGTAAGGAATGATCCTTCTTCTCCACAAAAAATATGCCAGCACCAGCCAGAGAAGTGGATGGACGGATAAAACCTTTCTTCAGGTTCTCATCGATGTAGGTTTTTAAGGTATCCAATTCCTGCTCTGTCAATGGAAAAATCTTCCAGCTTGCAAAACTGCTCCAGCTCCTTCAAGTTGGATGGTTTGCACTTGTGAACAACAATCTTTAAGTCTGACTACAGATTTTCTATTGGATTGAGGTCTGGGCTTTGACTAGGCCATTCGAACACATTTCCATGTTTCCCCTTAAACCACTCAAGTGTTGCTTTAGCAGTGTGTTTGGGGTCATTGTCCTGCTGGAAGGTGAACCTCCGTCCTAGCCTCAAATCACACACAGAGTGCTACAGGTTTTGATCATGAATATCCCTGTATTTATCACCATCCATCTTTCCCTCAACTCTGACCAGTTTCCCAGTCCTGACTGCTGAAAACATCCCCACAGCACGATGCTGCCACCACCATGTTTCACAGTGGGGATGGTGTTCTTTGGGTGATGTGATGTGTTGGGTTTGCCCCAGACATAGCGTTTTCTTTGATGGCCAAATAGTTCCATTTCAGTCTCATCAGACCAGAGCACCTTCCTCTGTACATTTTGGGAGTCTCCCACATGCCTTTTCCCAAACTCAGAACGTGCCATTTTGTGTTTTGGTGAAAGTAATGGCTTTCTTCTGGCCACTCTGCCATAAAGCCCAACTCTATGGAGCGTACGGCTTATTGTGGTCCTATGTACAGATACTCCAGTCTCTGCTGTGGAACTCTGCAGCTCCTCCAGGGTTACCTTAGGTCTCTGTGCTCCTCTCTGATTAATGCCCTCCTTGCCCGGTCCGTGAGTTTTGGTGTGCGGCCGTCTCTTGGCAGGTTTGCTGTTGTGCCATGTTCTTTCCATTTGGTTAGGATAGATTTGATGGTGCTCCTAGGGATCATCAAAGATTTGGATATTTTTTTTATAACCTAACCCTGACTTGTACTTCTCAACAACATTGTCCCTTACTTGTTTGGAGAGTTCCTTGGTCTTCATGGCAGTGTTTGGTTAGTGGTGCCTCTTGCTTAGGTGTTGCAGCCTCTGGGGCCTTTCAGAAAGGTGTGTCTATGTAATGACAGGTCATGTGACACTTAGATTGCACACAGGTGGACATCATTTCACTAATTATGTGACTTCTGAAGGTAATTGGTGGCACCAGAACTTTTTATGGGCTTCATAACAAAGGGGGGTGAATACATACGCACATGCCAATTAACAGTTTTTTTCCGAAAAATAGTTTTATGTATTTATTTTTCTAATTTTACTTCACCGACTTAGACTATTGTGTTCTGATCATCACATATAATTTAGATTAAAAAAACACATTGAACTAAAGGCTGTAATGTAACAAAATAGGTAAAAAGCCAAGGGGGGTGAATACTTTTGCAAGGCACTGTATATACTGTATATACCTACCATCAGGATGGGCTGCCATGTGGACAGGCTCTACAATGATGTCATAATTAAATAATATGAGTGTTTGTTATCTCATAAAAGATGAATTCCAGACAAACAGTAAAATATAAATAAAGTTGTTTTATTTGCAGAAGGATTTGTCTTTCTGGCCCCGGTGCTGAGATTTATACTTCCAGGTGAATATCACCCCTTTCTCTCTTATAGTTAAAGAACACAAAGGTGTCAATGCCCCGCCCCCCCAGACTGCTGATTGGACAGTGAATGAGCAGTGGGATACAGATGAGGTCATTCTTCTGCTCACTCTCTTCAGTTGCACCATCAAAATATGGTGCAACAGCCTGTTTTTTTTCACCAATTTGCAGCTGGTGTGATAGAAGACTGTCCTCAGCACATCGGTACTGGGAATTTCCCATCATGCAGCAAAGTCTAGACTGGCTCTAAGAGGACAATTGCAGTTTAGTGTAATAGCTCTTGCCATGAAATTTCATTTGCAAGGAAAACAGGAGGAGAACATCACAGCTGTGAGCCCCTTTCCCCCGCAGCGCTGCCGGCTTCTCCTCCTCTCGCTCCCTCCGGCTGCACTGCAGGGGGATTGGTTCTTGCACATGCACCCCTTCCATCTGCTGCCCGGGCCCCCCTGTGTGCCCCTTTCCCCCTCAGTGCTGCCGGCTTCCCTCCTCTCCCATTCGAAGCTGCTGCGGGCACACAGGGGGGGATGTTTTAAGATGGAGAATGGGGGAAGGGGCCCCTAATTTACTCACCCCCTCTTTTCCTGAATGAACACAGTGAGCGATCGGTACCAATCACTCCTGTGTCTATTGATCACTGAAGCACAGTAAACTGTTTACTATGCTTCAGTTTCTGAAGGAGCAGGAAGCCTCAAAACACTTCCTATTCATTCACCTGTGCAGCTGAGGCTACAGAGAAAGGGGCTGATAAATCGATGTCCTCATTCACTTCCGGCAGGGGGGAGGGGGGCCCTGTCAGGTAGGCTGTATGGGGCCCTGTGATTTATAACAGCAGCCCTGTCACTAGGATAGTAAACTTGTGCATGACAGGTCCTCTTTAACATTCTACCATTCAGTTATATATCAGAGAGGCATCACATCTCGTATTAATAAATTCCCAATCTATAGAAAGAATCAATTCTTCTTCTTCTATTATAATAGTTTTATAATCTTAAATACAGAATTTACACTAAATACAGAGAACGCAGGCTCCGCCCCCATGACATCACAGTGCCCCAACTCTTCTCCTCCGGTGTAAGTGCCGGGCCCGGCGCCGTGGATCGGGTTCAGTATTTATTTATTGGTGCCCAGAATGTCGGCCAGCATTTTGGTGGCGTGTTGGGACTGTCCAGAGGCGTACTCCTCCAGGCTCCACCCCATCACTCGGTGCAAGTTTTTGGTAAGTTTGGTGACGACGTCCTTGAAGTTACCGTTTCGGCCGGGCAGCACTCCGTTCCCGGTTATATTACGCAGGAAGAACCACAAAACGGGCAAAACGTGGCGTTCCACGGCCTGCGGTTTCCGGGGGTAGACAGAGGATACAAGATCTGGGGGGACAATGGGGAAATGTTGAGGGGTTCATTATAGAAATAATAATAATAATGCGGTGAGAACCCGCCACATAATACAGTGCTCGCCTTCAGGGGCTTCTTGTAAATGCCATCAGACGTGGTCTAAAATGTTTTGCTGGAGCAACAGCTCTATGTGCCTCACCTTGTAGACCATAAAAAGTACCTGTGATAGTCTTCAAATCAGTCCCAGCCCCCGCAGAATCCCTAGGATTTTAGACCAAAATTTCTGCCCAGGTAGAGATTAAGCTCCACCCAGTGGCATAACCAAAAGCCAAAGCGGCAAACATAGCACCTGGGGTGAAACGGGGCCCCATAATTTCTAGTTACGCCCTTAGTCACCCTCCTGCCGAAGCTAAGCAGTGCCCTCAGACCCCTGGAGTAGAAAGGGCCCCATAATTCATAGTTACAACCCTGGCCCCACCCCTGCTGATGTTAAGTAGTGCCCCCAGAACTCTGGAGTAGGAGGGGCCCTAGAATTTGCAGTTATACCCTTGACCCCACCCTTGCTAATGTTAATCAGTGCGCCCAGAGCCCAGGAATAGGAGAGGCCCCATAATTCATGGTTATACCCCTGGCTCCACCCCTGATGATGTTAAGTAATGCCCCCAGATCCTTGGAGTGGGTGGGGGCCCCATTATTTCTAATTACACCCCTGGCCCCATCCTTGCTGATGTTAAGCAGTGCCCCCAGAGCCCTGGAATAGAAGGGGGCTCCAAAATTGATAGTTACACCCCTGGCCCCACCCCTGCTGATGTTAAGCAGTGTCTCAAAGATCCCTGGAGTAGAAGAGGGCTTCATAATTTGTGGGTACACCCCTGCTCATACTAAGCAGTGCCCCCCGAGCCCTTGAGGAAAAGAAGCCCCATAATTCATAGTTACACCCCTGGCCCCACCCCTGCTGATATTAAGCAGTGCCCCTAGATCCCTGGAGTAGGAGGGGGCCCCACATTTTATAGCTACACTCCTGGCAACACCCTTGCTGATGTTAAGCATTGCCCCCCAGAGCCTCTACTGCCCAATGAAGTGCTGGCATATGACAGTTTAGGGGAAGCAGCTAATCTGCAGTCATGTGACCGACATTCTGAAAATTGCGCCTCTCCCCGCCCCCGAATACATCATGCTGTCTGACAGCAGAAGAAGGGTTCAAGTCAAACACAACCTTTTCCATTCTAACGCAGTGCTGCACAAATGCATGTGTCCCAATGTAGGGTGCACTGGTCGGCAAGAAAAGGCTTTGATTGAGTTGTTTGCCTGCAATCCAAAATGCACCTCAATAGGACCCCCTGCAAGAAATGCAACGCAAAAGAGGCCAAACGCAGCCTCTGAACTGTCATCTATATGTAGCCACCCTGCCCTAAGCAGGAACATCTATTTAAATGTAAGGCTGTAGTCAGCCTCAGCTAGATTGATCATTCAGTTATTTTGGGTCTCTCTTGGGATCTGGTAATTGTTTGCTTCTGCCTGCTGCTGGGTAGTGTCCTTTCGAATAGTGTGGGAGGCTGCACTAATTATGGAGTGTGGGAGGCTGCACTAATTATGGAGTGTGGGAGGCTGCACTAATTATGGAGTGTGGGAGGCTGCACTAATTATGGAGTGTGGGAGGCTGCACTAATTATGGAGTGTGGGAGGCTGCACTAATTATGGAGTGTGGGAGGCTGCACTAATTATGGAGTGTGGGAGGCTGCACTAATTATGGAGTGTGGGAGGCTGCACTAATTATGGAGTGTGGGAGGCTGCACTAATTATGGAGTGTGGGAGGCTGCACTAATTATGGAGTGTGGGAGGCTGCACTAATTATGGAGTGTGGGAGGCTGCACTAATTATGGAGTGTGGGAGGCTGCACTAATTATGAAGTGTGGGAGGCTGCACTAATTATGGAGTGTGGGAGGCTGCACTAATTATGGAGTGTGGGAGGCTGCACTAATTATGGAGTGTGGGAGGCTGCACTATTCAAAGGTATGACATTGTATGTCTCCGTGGTCCATCACAGGGAGGTGCGCTGCCGGTGGTGCAGGCTGGGAGAGGGAATACATATTTAGGAGTGACCTTGGGAAGTCAGTCTTGCCTAGGGGAGGGAACATAGATAACTGACTGATCCTCTGCCTGAAGAGGGTGACCATTTGTTTGGATAGAGGCCTAGGATTGGGACTTAGTATGCCAAGTGAGGGGTCAAAGCACCAAGGAAGAACCCAAGTTCAATCCGGGTATCTGAGAAACTGGACAGACGCTTTGTCCCTGACTGCAGTGTGGTGGCCTCTCCCCTAGGAGTCGGTAACTGAACTACCGTATATACTCGAGTATAAGTCGAATTTTTCAGCACATTTTTTTGTGCCCCCCTCGACTTATACTCGAGTCAAGCACTTTTCTGCAGCAAAAAATTTCATTTTCCGAACCAACTTTGGGGCCCCGTATCTCAGGGCCACTTGGTGCTAGGAACCCCAAATTTGGTGAGCAAACCCAGTAGAACTGGTACCACAACATATCTAAAGCTGAAGTTCCTAGCACTAAGTGGCCCCGACATACGGGGCCCCAAACTCAGTTCAGAAAATGTAATTCTCTGCTGCAGAAAAGTGCTTGACATTTTCTGAACCGAATTCGGGGCCCCATATCTCAGGGCCACTTAGTGCTAGGAACCTCAAATGTGGGGTGCAAACCCAGTAGAACTGGTACCATAACATATCCAAAGCTGGGGTTCCTAGCACCAAGTGGCCCTGAGATACGGGGCCCCAAAACCGGTTCAGAAAATGTCATTTTCTGCTGCAGAAAAGTGCTTGACATTTTCTGAACTGATTTTTGGGGCCCTGTATCTCGGGGCCACTTGGTGCTAGAAACCCCAGCTTTGGACATTTTATGGTGCTAGTTCCACTGGATTTGCACACCAAATTTGGGGTTCTTAGCACTAAGTGGCCCCAAGATACAGGGCCCCAAATTCGGTCAACTGTGTCCATCTGCAGCAATGTCATTTCGGGACCCTTTGGGTTCAGAGACCCCAAATTTTGGCTGCAGCTAGGGGGCATCTGGGAACCCTTAACTACCAAGTTTGAAGTTCAGGGGACCTATGGCTGCAAATGGGCACAGTGATGCTGCAAATGGGCATTGTTGACCCTCTTTTCCACTTACAGTAGCTGTGCATTTCTCACCCTCGTCTTATACTCGGGTCAATAAGTTTTTCCCATTTTTTTTTGTGGTAAATTAGGGCATCGACTTATACTCGGAACGACTTATACTCAAGTATATACGGTATTTAGTATCTGATTTCACAGAATCCTGGGTTGGCTTAAAGGTTCTCAATCTATGAAGGCTGTATGTACTTTTTGTCACTCTACTGGTGACAGTCAAGTCCATGGGTGTCCTATGTTCCAACCCCCTCCTCCGGGAGTGTTGGGTAAGAGCCAATAAACACCTTATTTGCTCTAAAAACTGCCATTTGTCCCATGCTTCACTCCTGCTGAGGACTAGACCTTGGGATTAAATGCTGGCCTGCCCTACACCTGAGGTTCCTCATATGCCTTTGGGGGTCATGGGCTTTGAAGGTCATGGGCTTGCTGCATAGATTGAGGACTAGACCTAGTGGTTAGATGCAGGTCTGAAGTTTCCCATATGCCTTTGATGGGGTTGCTACATACACTACTCCATTGAGGACTAGACCTGGGGGTGAAATGCTAATCTGAGCTTCCTCAAATGTCTGTGGGGGTCATGGGGTTGCTACATACACTACTCCGTTGAGGACTAGACTTTGGGGTGAAATGCTGGCCTGCGCCGTATTTGAAGATCCTCATATGCATTTGGAGGTCAGTGGGTTGCTACATATACTACTCCATTGAGGACTAGACCTGGAGGTGAAATGTAGGTCTGAGGTTCCTCAAGTGTCTTTGGGGGGTCATGGGGTTGCTACATATTCTACTCCATTGAAGACTAGACCTTGGGATGAAATGCTTTCCTGCCCTACACCTGAGGTTCCTCATATGCCTTTGGGGGTCATGGGCTTGCTGCATCCATTGAGGACTAGACCTAGCGGTTAAATGCAGGTCTGAAGTTCCCCATATGCCTTTGAGAGTCATGGGGTTGCTACATACACTACTCCATTGAGGACTAGACCTGGGGCTGAAATGTTGGCCTGAGGTTCCCCATATGCCTTTGGAGGTCATGGGGTTGCTCCATGCACTACTCCATTGAAGTCAATGAAAATTCATTCATCTGCCTATGACGTGTTCAACAAAGGCCCGTGTACACAAGCAATACGGGAAGCCCCTCCTGATCATCACAGGAAAGACAGAATGCTCACTTCTTTTAAAAGATTTATACAAAGGCATCAAATATGTCTATTTCAGCATCTACTAAACAAAAGCAGGCAAAGATCTGAGATGGTTTGTAGCAAGAGATATACACTAAACCGCCCCTGAATCTCTCTGAAACATAAAAGCCTTTTAAAAAATTCACAGCAAGCACAGCAAGCGACAGGATCAGCGATCCAACGGTGCACCGCGGTCACAGCGCACCTGAAGTGTAAACTGGTGTATCTCTCACCCAACCTTCTAAGGCCCAGCCATCCGATTGGTGTAGTCCTCCTCAGACAGCGGCGTCTAATGTCAGTGCGATGGAATGCCGTGTAACCACGCCCCAGACATGTTTTTGTCAAAAAGACTTCTTCAGGTGGGATTGGTGGAAGAGTAGAAGATTTTTCACACAAGAAGATTGATCATTTATTTCTTGTAATTTATTATCTATAGTGACACTTTTCACTGGGTGTTAAAGAAATTTCTTTTCATGATAAAATTAATATTTTTCATGACACTATTATTATGAATATTTTTATGTATAAGTAGAGGGTGATCGGCATTATGCTGCTCTGACCCATTATTTTACACAATTTATATTAGCGCCGCTATCTCTATCTGTACACGTGTGAGAGGTATAGTTTGGGGATTCTGATCAAAGATCTGAGATGAATGAAGTTTGCTAAAAACTTTCTAATGTAAACCAACAAATCAGAGTAAAAAAAATTGTTTCCAAAAGAATGTGAGAGGAGAGTTTGCAAGAAAAGAAAAAAAAAAACAATAAAGATTACGGCTATAAAGCCAGCAATAATGAATATAGGATGGAGGTGGACGGTCCTCTTCGTCTGGAAGGAAGAGTACCGGATACAGTTTGCAATGACTTTATATTTTTCATGAGTGTGTCCAGGACGGTCACTGCGGCCGTGTAGATACCGGTGTGCTTGGAGTTCAGGTTGTCTGTGATGACGGTCACCATAGGGACTAACACATGGTGCAGACTGTCCTTCAGAATCGGGATCATGACCACCGCAGACTCCAGAGCGTACTGATTGAACTTCTATTTGGCATCCTGCATCCTCAGGTTAAAGGAATCGGATATCTCTGATCATGATTAAAAACAATACAATCAGAGTGAATGCAATTCCGGTTGTTGGAGAGGATCCTGTATAACATGAATCGGTTTCATGAAGTTATGACATTTTGGAACAATGTTCATTTACTAAACATTTCCACAGCCACCTATAATCCCACAGTGACCAGCTTAGGACATTCCTCCTACACACCTCTGTTCTATAGAAGTCTTCTTTCAAAGTGTCCTCAGTGCCCTTGGAGGACAGTAAGGTCACATTTTGGACAGAGAAGATGACTGATTCACAGGAAGCACCAAGGAGACGATCTATGTCCAATTTGAACAACCATCATTGAACAGGAGTGGGGGGGAGGGGGCTTATACACCATTCATCTTCCACATAGTATGCTCTTCTAACATCTCTATCATGGCATTTTAACAATTCCCACTATCAACTGTGTAAATCAAAGAACCAAAACCTATGCAGACTTCCTGTCACCAAGGATGGAAGGATGGGATGATGTAGTAACTAGAAATAGAGGATTACACAACTTCACACCTCCCATCCTTTTCTTGGACAATCAATGTCTACACCAGCCTTATTTTACCCCAGAGGAACCCCTAAAATATTTTTTTAGGTCTCAGGAAACCGATACCACAACCAGTTTATTGTGGGGTCAATGAGAAAAAATGCCCCTCATATTGGTGGTCAGTAGGAAAAACGCAACACTTACTGTGGATCAGAATGTCACCCTTGTACAAAGCTATAAAGATCATTAGTGTAATGCGGCTGGCTTTGCCAAGTGGCCTTGGCCCTGGAACTATGCAGACATTGTCAAATTGAAGGTCAATAAGCCTTAGCTCAAGGTACCCCCTAGAAACCTCTGGAGGAACCCTAGGCTTCACAGAACTCTGGTTGAGAATGACCGCTCTACCCATCCCATGGTGGTTGGATGAAGGTGTTGGTGCTCCCTGTGTGGACATAAATATTTTGTATTTCTTCCATTTGTGAATAATCGCTCCAACAGTTGTCTCCTTCTCACCAAGCTTCTTGCTGATGGTCTTGTAGCCCATTCCAGCCTTGTGCAGGTCTACAATCTTCTCCCCGACGTCCTCTGACAGATCTTTGGTCTTCCCCATGATGGTGAGGATTGGATGGAAGAAAGAGATTCTGTGGACAGGTGTCTTTTATACACATAACGAGTTGTCGTTAGGAGAACCTTCTTACATTGACAGGACTAATCTGTGTACCACATGAGGACCTCCTGTAGTGTCTGTGTATACTCCATATATACATCCCATATATACTATATACTCCATATATACCCCCCATATATACTATATACACTCTCTATATACCCCCCATATATACTATATACACTCTCTATATACTCCATATATACCCCCCATATATACTATATACACCCTCTATATACTCCATATATACCATATACACTCTATATACTCCATATATACCCCCCCATATATACTATATACACTCTCTATATACTCCATATATACCCCCCATACATACTATATACACTCTCTATATACTCCATATATACCCCCATATATACTATATACACTCCATATATCCCCCCTATATATACTATATACACTCTCTATATACTCCATATATACTATATACACTCTCTATATACTCCATATATACTATATACACTCTCTATATACTTCATATATACCCCCCATATATACTATATACACCCTCTATATACTCCATATATACTATATACATTCACTATATACTCCATATATACTATATACACTCTCTATATACTCCATATATACTATATACACTCTCTATATACTCCATATATACCCCCCATATATACTATATACACTCTCTATATACTCCATATATACTATATACACTCTCTATATACTCCATATATACTATATAC
>JBBGZY010002671.1:0-235515 GCA_037952925.1 Lithobates clamitans
CAGGACAACGTACCTACCTCAACCAGGACAACGTACCTACCTCAACCAGGACAACGTACCTACCCCAACCAGGACAGCGTACCTACCCCAACCAGGACAGCGTACCTACCCCAACCAGGACAGCGTACCTACCCCAACCAGGACAACGTACCTACCCCAACCAGGACAACGTACCTACCCCAACCAGCACAACGTACCTACCCCAACCAGCACAACGTACCTACCCCAACCAGGACAACGTACCTACCCCAACCAGGACAACGTACCTACCCCAACCAGGACAACGTACCTACCCCAACCAGGACAACGTACCTACCCCAACCAGGACAACGTACCTACCCCAACCAGGACAACGTACCTACCCCAACCAGGACAACGTACCTACCCCAACCAGGACAACGTACCTACCCCAACCAGGACAACGTACCTACCCCAACCAGGACAACGTACCTACCCCAACCAGGACAACGTACCTACCCCAACCAGGACAACGTACCTACCCCAACCAGGACAACGTACCTACCCAAACCAGGACAACGTACCTACCCAAACCAGGACAACGTACCTACCCAAACCAGGACAACGTACCTACCCAAACCAGGACAACGTACCTACCCCAACCAGGACAACGTACCTACCCCAACCAGGACAAGGCACCCACCCCAAACAGGACAACACACCTGTACCTACCCCAACCAAGACAACGTACCTACCCCAACCAGGACAACACACTTGTAAGTACCCCACCAGGACAAGGTACCTGTACCTACCCCAACCAAGGCAACGTATCTGTACCTACCCCAACCTGGACAACACACCTGTACCTACCCCAAATAGGACAACTTACCTACCCCAACCAGGACAACTTACCTACCCCAACCAGGACAACTTACCTACCCCAACCAGGACAACTTACCTACCCCAAGCAGGACAACTTACCTGTACCTACCCCAACCAGGACAACGTACCGGTACCTACCCAAACCAGGACAACGTACCTGTACTTACCCAAACCAGGAAAAGGTACCTGTACCTACCCCAACCAGGAAAAGGTACCTACCCCAACCAGGGCAAGGTACCTACCCCAACCAGGACAAGGCACCTACCCCAACCAGGACAAGGCACCCACCCCAACCAGGACAAGGCACCCACCCCAACCAGGACAAGGCACCCACCCCAACCAGGACAAGGCACCCACCCCAACCAGGACAAGGTACCCACCCCAACCAGGACAAGGCACCCACCCCAACCAGGACAAGGTACCCACCCCAACCAGGACAAGGCACCCACCCCAACCAGGACAACACACCTGTACCTACCCCAACCAGGGCAAGGCACCCACCCCAACCAGGAAAACGTACCTACCCCAACCAGGACAAGGCACCCACTCCAACCAGGCCAACACACCTGTACCTACCCCAACCAGGACAAGGTACTAACCCCAACCAGGACAACCTACCTATCCCAACCAGGACAACGTACCTACCCCAACCAGGACAACGTACCTACCCCAACCAGGACAACGTACCTACCCCAACCAGGACAAGGCACCCAACCCAAACAGGACAACACACCTGTACCTACCCCAACCAGGACAACACACCTGTAAGTACCCCACCAGGACAAGGTACCTGTACCTACCCCAACTAAGGCAACGTATCTGTACCTACCCCAACCTGGACAAGACACCTGTACCTACCCCAATCAGGACAACTTACCTACCCCAACCAGGACAACTTACCTGTACCTACCCCAACCAGGACAACTTACCTGTACCTACCCCAACCAGGACAACGTACCTACCCCAACCAGGACAACGTACCTACCCCAACCAGGACAACGTACCTACCCCAACCAAGACAACGTACCTACCCCAACCAAGACAACGTACCTACCCCAACCAAGACAACGTACCTACCCCAACCAAGACAACGTACCTACCCCAACCAGGACAACACACCTGTAAGTAACCCACCAGGACAAGGTACCTGTACCTACCCCAACCTGGACAACACACCTGTACCTACCCCAATCAGGACAACTTACCTACCCCAACCAGGACAACTTACCTGTACCTACCCCAACCAGGACAACGTACCTACCCCAAACAGGACAACACACCTGTACCTACCCCAACCAGGACAAGGCACCTACCCCAACCAGGAAAACGTACCTACCCCAACCAGGAAAACGTACCCACCCTAACCAGGAAAACGTACCCACCCCAACCAGGAAAACCTACCTACCCCAACCAAGAAAACGTACCTACCCTAACAAGGAAAACGTACCAACCCCAACCAGGACAAGGCACCTACCCCAACCAGGACAACGTACCTACCCCAACCAGGACAAGGCACGCACCCCAAACAGGACAACACACCTGTACCTACCCCAACCAAGACAACGTACCTACCCCAACCAGGACAACACACCTGTACCTACCCCAATCAGGACAACTTACCTACCCCAACCAGGACAACTTACCTACCCCAACCAGGACAACTTACCTGTACCTACCCCAACCAGGACAACTTACCTGTACCTACCCCAACCAGGACAACGTACCCACCCCAACCAGGAAAACGTACCCACCCCAACCAGGAAAACCTACCTACCCCAACCAAGAAAACGTACCCACCCCAACCAGGACAACGTACCCACCCCAACCTGGAGAACGTACCCACCCCAACCAGGAGAACGTACCCACCCCAACCAGGAGAACGTACCTACCCCAACCAGGAGAACGTACCCACCCCAACCAGGAGAACGTACCCACCCCAACCAGGAGAACGTACCCACCCCAACCAGGAGAACGTACCCACCCCAACCAGGAGAACGTACCCACCCCAACCAGGAAAACGTACCCACCCCAACCAGGACAAGGTACCCACCCCAATCAAGACAACGTACCCACCCCAATCAAGACAACGTACCTACCCCAACCAGGACAACACACCTGTACCTACCCCAACCAGGACAACACACCTGTACCTACCCCAACCAGGAAAAGGTACCTGTACCTACCCCAACCAGGACAAGGTACCCACCCCAACCAGGACAAGGTACCTACCCCAACCAGGACAAGGTACCAACCCCAACCAGGACAAGGCACCCACCCCAACCAGGACAAGGCACCCACCCCAACCAGGACAAGGCACCCACCCCAACCAGGACAAGGCACCCACCCCAACCAGGACAAGGCACCCACCCCAACCAGGACAAGGCACCCACCCCAACCAGGACAAGGCACCCACCCCAACCAGGACAAGGCACCCACCCCAACCAGGACAAGGCACCCACCCCAACCAGGACAGGGTACCCACCCCAACCAGGACAGGGTACCCACCCCAACAAGGACAGGGTACCCACCCCAACCAGGACAGGGTACCCACCCCAACCAGGACAGGGTACCCACCCCAACCAGGACAAGGTACCCACCCCAACCAGGACAAGGTACCCACCCCAACCAGGACAACGTACCCACCCCAACCAGGACAGGGTACCCACCCCAACCAGGACAAGGTACCCACCCCAACCAGGACAAGGCACCCACCCCAACCAGGACAAGGCACCCACCCCAACCAGGACAAGGTACCCACCCCAACCAGGACAAGGCACCCACCCCAACCAGGACAAGGTACCTACCCCAACCAGGACACCGTACCCACCCCAACCAGGACAAGGTACCCACCCCAACCAGGACAAGGTACCCACCCCAACCAGGACAAGGCACCCACCCCAACCAGGACAAGGCACCCACCCCAACCAGGACAAGGTACCTACCCCAACCAGAAAAAGGCACCCACCCCAACCAGGACAAGGCACCCACCCCAACCAGGACAAGGTACCCACCCCAACCAGGAAAAGGCACCCACCCCAACCAGGACAACACACCTGTAACTACCCCAACCAGGGCAAGGTACCTACCCCAACCAGGAAAACGTACCTACCCCAACCAGGAAAACGTACCTACCCCAACCAGGAAAACGTACCTACCCCAACCAGGACAAGGCACCCACCCCAAACAGGACAAAACACCTGTACCTACCCCAACCAAGACAACGTACCTACCCCAACCTGGACAACACACCTGTACCTACCCCAATCAGGACAACTTACCTACCCCAACCAGGACAACTTACCTACCCCAACCAGGACAACTTACCTGTACCTACCCCAACCACGACAACTTACCTGTACCTACCCCAACCAGGACAACGTACCTACCCCAACCAGGACAACGTACCTACCCCAACCAGGACAACGTACCTACCCCAACCAGGACAACGTACCTACCCCAACCAGGACAACGTACCTACCCCAACCAGGACAACGTACCTACCCCAACCAGGACAACGTACCTACCCCAACCAGGACAACGTACCTACCCCAACCAGGAGAACGTACCCACCCCAACCAGGAGAACGTACCCACCCCAACCAGGAGAACGTACCCACCCCAACCAGGACAAGGTACCCACCCCAACCAGGACAAGGTACCCACCCCAACCAGGACAAGGTACCCACCCCAATCAAGACAACGTACCTACCCCAATCAAGACAACGTACCTACCCCAACCAGGACAACACACCTGTACCTACCCCAACCAGGACAACACACCTGTACCTACCCCAACCAGGACAAGGCACCCACCCTAACAAGGATAAGGTACCAACCCCAACCAGGACAAGGTACCCACCCCAACCAGGACAAGGTACCCACCCCAACCAGGACAAGGTACCCACCCCAACCAGGACAAGGTACCCACCCCAACCAGGACAAGGTACCCACCCCAACCAGGACAAGGTACCCACCCCAACCAGGACAAGGTACCCACCCCAACCAGGACAAGGTACCCACCCCAACCAGGACAAGGTACCCACCCCAACCAGGACAAGGTACCCACCCCAACCAGGACAAGGTACCCACCCCAACCAGGACAAGGTACCTACCCCGACAAGGTACCTACCCCAACCAGGACAAGATACCTGTACCTACCCCAACCAGGACAAGGTACCTACCCCAACCAGGACAAGGTACCTACCCCAACCAGGAAAAGGTACCTGTACCTACCCCAACCAGGACAGGGTACCCACCCCAACCAGGACAGGGTACCCACCCCAACCAGGACAGGGTACCCACCCCAACCAGGACAGGGTACCCACCCCAACCAGGACAGGGTACCCACCCCAACCAGGACAGGGTACCCACCCCAACCAGGACAGGGTACCCACCCCAACCAGGACAAGGTACCCACCCCAACCAGGACAAGGTACCCACCCCAACCAGGACAAGGTACCCACCCCAACCAGGACAAGGTACCCACCCCAACCAGGACAAGGTACCCACCCCAACCAGGACAAGGTACCCACCCCAACCAGGACAAGGTACCCACCCCAACCAGGACAAGGTACCCACCCCAACCAGGACAAGGTACCCACCCCAACCAGGACAAGGTACCCACCCCAACCAGGACAGGGTACCCACCCCAACCAGGACAGGGTACCCACCCAAACCAGGACAAGGTACCCACCCCAACCAGGACAAGGTACCCACCCCAACCAGGACAAGGTACCCACCCCAACCAGGACAAGGTACCCACCCCAACCAGGACAAGGTACCCACCCCAACCAGGACAAGGTACCCACCCCAACCAGGACAAGGTACCCACCCCAACCAGGAACAAGGTACCCACCCCAACCAGGACAAGGTACCCACCCCAACCAGGACAAGGTACCCACCCCAACCAGGACAAGGTACCCACCCCAACCAGGACAAGGTACCCACCCCAACAAGGACAAGGTACCCACCCCAACCAGGACAACGTACCCACCCCAACCAGGACAACGTACCCACCCCAACCAGGACAAGGTACCCACCCCAACCAGGACAAGGTACCCACCCCAACCAGGACAAGGTACCCACCCCAACCAGGACAACGTACCCACCCCAACCAGGACAAGGTACCCACCCCAACCAGGACAAGGTACCCACCCCAACCAGGACAGGGTACCCACCCCAACCAGGACAAGGTACCCACCCCAACCAGGACAAGGTACCCACCCCAACCAGGACAAGGTACCCACCCCAACCAGGACAAGGTACCCACCCCAACAAGGACAAGGTACCCACCCCAACCAGGACAACGTACCCACCCCAACCAGGACAACGTACCCACCCCAACCAGGACAACGTACCCACCCCAACCAGGACAACGTACCCACCCCAACCAGGACAACGTACCCACCCCAACCAGGACAAGGTACCCACCCCAACCAGGACAAGGTACCCACCCCAACCAGGACAACGTACCCACCCCAACCAGGACAAGGTACCCACCCCAACCAGGACAGGGTACCCACCCCAACCAGGACAACGTACCCACCCCAACCAGGAAAAGGTACCCACCCCAACCAGGACAGGGTACCCACCCCAACCAGGACAGGGTACCCACCCCAACCAGGACAGGGTACCCACCCCAACCAGGACAACGTACCCACCCCAACCAGGACAACGTACCCACCCCAACCAGGACAACGTACCCACCCCAACCAGGACAAGGTACCCACCCCAACCAGGACAAGGCACCCACCCCAACCAGGACAGGGTACCCACCCCAACCAGGACAGGGTACCCACCCCAACCAGGACAACGTACCCACCCCAACCAGCACAACGTACCCACCCCAACCAGGACAACGTACCCACCCCAACCAGGACAAGGTACCCACCCCAACCAGGACAACGTACCCACCCCAACCAGGACAACGTACCCACCCCAACCAGGACAACGTACCCACCCCAACCAGGACAACGTACCCACCCCAACCAGGACAAGGTACCCACCCCAACCAGGACAAGGCACCCACCCCAACCAGGACAAGGTACCTACCCCAACCAGGACACCGTACCCACCCCAACCAGGACACCGTACCCACCCCAACCAGGACAAGGTACCCACCCCAACCAGGAAAAGGCACCCACCCCAACCAGGACAAGGCACCCACCCTAACCAGGGACAACACACCTGTAACTACCCCAACCAGGGCAAGGTACCTACCCCAACCAGGAAAACGTACCTACCCCAACCAGGAAAACGTACCTACCCCAACCAGGAAAACGTACCTACCCCAACCAGGAAAACGTACCTACCCCAACCAGGACAAGGCACCCACCCCAACCAGGACAAGGCACCCACCCCAAACAGGACAAGGCACCCACCCCAAACAGGACAACACACCTGTACCTACCCCAACCAAGACAACGTACCTACCCCAACCTGGACAACACACCTGTACCTACCCCAATCAGGACAACTTACCTACCCCAACCAGGACAACTTACCTACCCCAACCAGGACAACTTACCTGTACCTACCCCAACCACGACAACTTACCTGTACCTACCCCAACCAGGACAACTTACCTGTACCTACCCAAACCAGGAAAAGGTACCTGTACCTACCCCAACCAGGACAACGTACCTACCCCAACCAGGACAACGTACCTACCCCAACCAGGACAACACACCTGTACCTACCCCAACCAGGACAAGGCACCCACCCCAACCAGGAAAACGTACCTACCCCAACCAGGAAAACGTACCCAGCCCAACCAGGAGAACGTACCCACCCCAACCAGGAGAACGTACCCACCCCAACCAGGAGAACGTACCCACCCCAACCAGGAGAACGTACCTACCCCAACCAGGAAAACGTACCCACCCCAACCAGGAGAACGTACCCACCCCAACCAGGAGAACGTACCCACCCCAACCAGGAGAGCGTACTCACCCCAACCAGGAAAACGTACCCACCCCAACCAAGAAAACGTACCTACCCTAATAAGGAAAACGTAGCTACCCCAACCAGGACAAGGTACCTACCCCAATCAAGACAACGTACCTACCCCAATCAAGACAACGTACCTACCCCAACCAGGACAACACACCTGTACCTACCCCAACCAGGACAAGGTACCCACCCTGACCAGGACAAGGTACCTGTACCTACCCCAACCAGGACAAGGTACCTGTACCTACCCCAACCAGGACAAGGTACCTGTACCTACCCCAACCAGGACAAGGTACCTGTACCTACCCCAACCAGGACAACGTACCTACCCCAACCAGGAAAAGGTACCTGTACCTACTCCAACCAGGACAACGTATCTGTAACTACCCCAACCAGGGCAAGGTACCTACCCCAACCAGGAAAACGTACCTACCCCAACCAGGACAACGTACCTACCCCAACCAGGACAAGGCACCCACCCCAACCAGGACAAGGTACCCACCCCAACCAGGACAAGGTACCTACCCCAACCAGGACAAGGTACCTACCCCAACCAGGACAACGTACCTGTAACTACCCCAACCAGGGCAAGGTACCTACCCCAACCAGGACAACGTACCTGTAACTACCCCAACCAGGACAAGGCACCCACCCTAACCAGGACAACACACCAACCAGGACAAGGTACCCGCCCCAACCAGGACAAGGTACCCACCCCAACCAGGACAAGGTACCTGTACCCACCCCAACCAGGACAAGGTACCTGTACCCACCCCAACCAGGACAAGGTACCTGTACCCACCCCAACCAGGACAAGGTACCTGTACCCACCCCAACCAGGACAAGGTACCCACCCCAACCAGGACAAGGTACCCACCCCAACCAGGACAAGGTACCCACCCCAACCAGGACAAGGCACCCACCCCAACCAGGACAAGGCACCCACCCCAACCAGGACAAGGCACCCACCCCAACCAGGACAAGGCACCCACCCCAACCAGGACAAGGCACCCACCCCAACCAGGACAACGTACCCACCCCAACCAGGACAAGGTACCCACCCCAACCAGGACAAGGTACCCACCCCAACCAGGACAAGGTACCCACCCCAACCAGGACAAGGTACCCACCCCAACCAGGACAAGGCACCCACCCCAACCAGGACAAGGTACCCACCCCAACCAGGACAAGGCACTCACCCCAACCAGGACAAGGTACTAACCCCAACCAGGACAAGGTACCCACCCCAACCAGGACAAGCTACCCACCCCAACCAGGACAAGGCACCCACCCCAACCAGGACAACGCACCCACCCCAACCAGGACAACGTACCCACCCCAACCAGGACAACGTACCCACCCCAACCAGGACAAGGCACCCACCCCAACCAGGACAAGGCACCTACCCCAACCAGGACAAGGCACCCACCCCAACCAGGACAAGGTACCCACCCCAACCAGGACAAGGCACTCACCCCAACCAGGACAAGGTACTCACCCCAACCAGGACAAGGTACCCACCCCAACCAGGACAAGGTACCCACCCCAACCAGGACAAGGTACCTACCCCAACCAGGACAAGGCACCCACCCCAACCAGGACAAGGCACCCACCCCAACCAGGACAAGGTACCCACCCCAACCAGGACAAGGTACCCACCCCAACCAGGACAGGGTACCCACCCCAACCAGGACAAGGTACCCACCCCAACCAGGACAGGGTACCCACCCCAACCAGGACAGGGTACCCACCCCAACCAGGACAAGGTACCCACCCCAATCAGGACAACTTACCTGTACCTACCCCAACCAGGAAAAGGTACCTGTACCTACCCCAACCAGGAAAAGGTACCTGCACTAACCCCAGCCAGGACAAGGTACCCACCCCAGCCAGGACAAGGTACCCACCCCAGCCAGGACAAGGTACCTACCCCAACCAGGACAAGGCACCCACCCCAACCAGGACAAGGTACCTACCCCAACCAGGACAACGTACCCACCCCAACCAGGACAACGTACCCACCCCAACCAGGACAACGTACCCACCCCAACCAGGACAACGCACCCACCCCAACCAGGACAAGGTACCCACCCCAACCAGGACAAGGTACCTACCCCAACCAGGACAACTTACCTGTACCTACCCCAACCAGGAAAAGGTACCTGTACCTACCCCAACCAGGACAACGTACCTACCCCAACCAAGACAAGGCACCCACCCCAGCCAGGACAAGGTACCCACCCCAGCCAGGACAAGGTACCCACCCCAGCCAGGACAAGGTACCTACCCCAACCAGGAAAACGCACCTACCCCAACCAAGACAAGGCACCCACCCCAGCCAGGACAAGGTACCCACCCCAGCCAGGACAAGGTACCCACCCCAGCCAGGAAAACGCACCTACCCCAACCAGGAAAACGCACCTACCCCAACCAGGAAAACGCACCTACCCCAACCAGGACAAGGTACCCACCCCAACCAGGACAAGGTACCTACCCCAACCAGGACAACTTACCTGTACCTACCCCAACCAGGAAAAGGTACCTGTACCTACCCCAACCAGGAAAAGGTACCTGTACCTACCCCAACCAAGACAAGGCACCCACCCCAGCCAGGACAAGGCACCCACCCCAGCCAGGACAAGGTACCCACCCCAGCCAGGACAAGGTACCCACCCCAGCCAGGACAAGGTACCCACCCCAGCCAGGACAAGGTACCTACCCCAACCAGGAAAACGCACCTACCCCAACCAAGACAAGGCACCCACCCCAGCCAGGACAAGGTACCCACCCCAGCCAGGACAAGGTACCCACCCCAGCCAGGACAAGGTACCTACCCCAACCAGGAAAACGCACCTACCCCAACCAGGAAAACGCACCTACCCCAACCAGGACAACGTACCTACCCCAACCAAGACAAGGCACCCACCCCAGCCAGGACAAGGTACCTACCCCAACCAGGACAAGGTACCTACCCCAACCAGGACAAGGTACCCACCCCAACCAGGACAAGGTACCCACCCCAACCAGGACAACGTACCCACCCCAACCAGGACAACGTACCTACCCCAACCAGGACAACGTACCTACCCCAACCAGGACAAGGCACCTACCCCAACCAGGACAAGGTACCCACCCCAACCAGGACAAGGTACCCACCCCAACCAGGACAAGGTACCCACCCCAACCAGGACAAGGTACCCACCCCAACCAGGACAAGGTACCCACCCCAACCAGGACAAGGCACCCACCCCAACCAGGACAAGGTACCCACCCCAACCAGGACAAGGTACCCACCCCAACCAGGACAAGGCACCTACCCCAACCAGGACAAGGCACCCACCCCAACCAGGACAACGTACCCACCCCAACCAGGACAACGCACCCACCCCAACCAGGACAACGCACCTACCCCAACCAGGACAACGCACCTACCCCAACCAGGACAAGGTACCCACCCCAACCAGAACAAGGCACCTACCCCAACCAGAACAAGGCACCTACCCCAACCAGGACAAGGTACCCACCCCAACCAGGACAAGGCACCCACCCCAACCAGGACAACGCACCTACCCCAACCAGGACAAGGTACCCACCCCAACCAGGACAACGCACCCACCCCAACCAGGACAAGGTACCTACCCCAACCAGGACAACGCACCCACCCCAACCAGGACAAGGTACCCACCCCAACCAGGACAAGGTACCCACCCCAACCAGGACAAGGTACCCACCCCAACCAGGACAAGGTACCCACCCCAACCAGGACAAGGTACCCACCCCAACCAGGACAAGGCACCCACCCCAACCAGGACAAGGTACCCACCCCAACCAGGACAACGTACCTACCCCAACCAGGACAAGGTACCCACCCCAACCAGGACAAGGTACCCACCCCAACCAGGACAAGGCACCCACCCCAACCAGGACAAGGTACCCACCCCAACCAGGACAACGTACCTACCCCAACCAGGACAAGGTACCCACCCCAACCAGGACAAGGCACCCACCCCAACCAGGACAAGGCACCCACCCCAACCAGGACAAGGTACCCACCCCAACCAGGACAAGGCACCCACCCCAACCAGGACAAGGTACCCACCCCAACCAGGACAAGGCACCCACCCCAACCAGGACAAGGTACCCACCCCAACCAGGACAAGGCACCCACCCCAACCAGGACAAGGTACCTACCCCAACCAGGACAAGGTACCTACCCCAACCAGGACAAGGTACCTACCCCAACCAGGACAAGGTACCCACCCCAACCAGGACAAGGTACCCACCCCAACCAGGACAAGGTACCCACCCCAACCAGGACAAGGTACCCACCCCAACCAGGACAAGGTACCCACCCCAACCAGGACAAGGTACCCACCCCAACCAGGACAAGGTACCCACCCCAACCAGGACAAGGTACCCCCACCCCAACCAGGACAAGGTACCCCCACCCCAACCAGGACAAGGTACCCCCACCCCAACCAGGACAAGGCACCCACCCCAACCAGGACAAGGTACCCACCCCAACCAGGACAAGGTACCCGTACCTACCCCACATCCCGCCTCACCTTCGATGGAGATGACGTGTTCCCGGATCTGGTTCTGGAGGGATAAGTCGTCCACTCGTTCTATCAGGTCATAGATGGCGTAGATATTGGGGTGCACCGACTCGAATCGCTGGATCTCCCCCCGAATCGCCACCGAATTAGAGAGGACATAAGGGGGGGCCCCGGAGGGTGGGGGGGCCGATCCTGGACCAGTACCAAACTGGGAGGAGGAGGAGCCTGACACCGACACCTGGGAGGTCAGAGAAGACTGGGGGCTCCCCGACAAACCGGGGGGAGGGAAATTCATGGTGGATGGAGATGAGGGGTGCGGTAGGTTGCTCGGTAGGTAGGTGGGGTGTCAGCCCCGGGTGGGGGTCCCGGGTGGGTGGTGTCCGCTCTCCGCCGTACTAACTGATCAGAACCGACCGCGGGAGCGCGCCTCCCACACACACACAGTGCGCGTCCCCGACACACACACCGACGTCACCGCTGCGTCACCGCCCCCTTCTACTTCCGGTCACTGCGGAGCCCCTCAGCGCCGCCACTTCCGGTCACCGGACCCCCGAGACCCCCCGATACTGACCGGGGACACCCCGAAAATCACCGGGGACCCCCGATACTGACCGGGGACACCCGAGACCCCCCGAAAATTACCGGGGACCCCCGATACTGACCGGGGACACCCGAGACCCCCCGATACTGACCGGGGACACCCCAAAAATCACCGGGGACCCCCGATACTGACCGGGGACACCCGAGACACCCCACTATTTACCGGGGACACCCGAGACACCCCGCTACTCAACAGAGACCCCCCGACACTGACCGGGGACCCCCCGAAAATCACCGGGGACCCCCCGATACTGACCGAGAACACCCCAGACCCCCCGAAAATTACTGGGGACCCCCATTACTGACCGGGGACCCCCCGAAAATCACCGGGGACCCCCGATACTGACCGGGAACACCCGAGACACCCCGAAAATCACCGGAGACCCCCCCGATACTGAACGGGGACACCCGAGACACCCCGATACTGACCGGGGACACCTGAGACACCCCACTATTTACCGGGGACACCCGAGACCCCCCAAAAATCACCGGAGACCCCCCCAATACTGACCGGGGACACCCAAGACCCCCCAAAAATCACTGGGGACCCCCCAATACTGACCGGAGACCCCCCAATACTGACCGGGGACACTCGAGACACCCCAAAAATCACCGGGGACCCCCCAATACTGACCAGAGACCCCCCAATACTGATCGGGGACACTAGAGACACCCCAAAAATCACCGGGGACCCCCCAATACTGACTGCGGACACCCGAGACCCCCCGAAAATCACCGGGAACCCCCCAATACTGACCGGGGACACTCGAGACACCCCAAAAATCACCGGAGACCCCCAATACTGACCGGGGACACCTGAGACCCCCGAAAATCACCGGGGACCCCCGATACTGACCGGGGACCCCCCGATACTGACCGGGGACACCCCAAAAATCACCAGGGACCCCCGATACTGACCGGGGAAACCCGAGACCCCCCCAAATTCACCGGGGACCCCCAATACTGACTGAGGACACCTGAGACCCCCAATACTCACCAAGAACACCCCAATACTCCCCGGGGACCCCCAAGACCCCCCAATCCTCCCCGGGGACCACGGAGACACCCCAATACCCACGGAGACCCCCCAATACTTACTGGGGATCACTGAGACACCCCAATACTAACCGGGACCCCCAATACTCACCTGGGATCCTCAAGACACCCCAATACCCACAATCCCTGAGACACCCCGATACTGACCGGGAAAACCCGAGACCCGCTGAAAATCACCGGGGACCCCCAATACTGACCGGAGACCCCCCAATACTGACCGGGGACACTTGAGACACCCCAAAAATCACCGGGGACCCCCCAATACTGACCGGAGACCCCCCAATACTGACCGGGGACACCCGAGACCCCCTGAAAATCACCGGGGACCCCCCAATACTGACAGGGGACACCTGAGACCCCCCAAAAATCACCGGGACCCCCAATACTGACCGGGGACCCCCCGATACTGACCAGGGACACCCCAAATATCACCGGAGACCCCCGATACTGACTGGGGAAACCCGAGACCCCCCAAAATTCACCGGAGACCCCCAATACTCACCAAGGACACCCCAATACTCACCAGGGACCCCCAATACTCACCGGGGACACCCAAGACCCCCAATACTCACATGGGACCCCTGAGACACCCCAATACCCATAGAGACCCCCCAATACTCACCTAGGATCCTCAAGACACCCCAATACCCACTGGGGATCCCTGAGACACCCCAATACTCACCGGGAACACCCAAATTCTCACCGCCGCCACTTCCGGTCACCGCTCACCCGACCGCTCAAGACACCCCAAGTACTCACCAGGGACCCCCCAATATATACCAGAGACCCCAATACTCACCAGGGACCCCCCAATATATACCAGAGACCCCAATACTCACCAGGGACCCCCAATATTTACTAGAGACCCCAATACTCACCAGGGACCCCCCAATATATACCAGAGACCCCAATACTCACCAGGGACCCCCCAATATATACCAGAGACCCCAATACTCACCAGGGACCCCCCAATATATACCAGAGACCCCAATCCTAACCGGGACCTCCCAATACCCACCACACACCCCCAATTTATACCACATACCCCCAATATATACTGCAGACCCCCCAATATATATATATACCAGAGACCCCAATACTCACCAGGGACCCCCAATACTGACCAGGGACCTCGCAATACTCACCGGGGACACGACAAGACCCCCAATATATACCAAAGACCCCAATAAAATACCAGGGACCCCTCACTGATCACCCGGGACCCCCAAAACCCCCCAATACTGACTGGGGACCCCCCAATACTCACCGCGGCCACTACTTCCGGTCACAGCTTAACCGACCGGACCCCCGAGACACCCCACTGATCACTGAGGACCCCCCAATATGCACCAGAGACCCCAATACTGACCGGGGACCCCCAATAGATACCAAAGACCCAAATACTGACCAGGGACCCCCCAATATATACAAAAGACCCCAATATATACTACAGACCCCCGCCATAAATATACTATAGACCCCCATTATATACCACAGACCCCAATATATATCCCATACCCCCAATATATACCACAGACCCCCATTATATACTATAAACCCCTAATATATACCACAGACCCCCAATTTATACCACAGACCCCCCGAATATATACCACATACCCCCAATATATACTATAGACCCCCATTATATACCACAGACCCCATTATATACCCCAGACCCCCAATATATACAACAGACCCCCCAATATATACCACATACCCCCAATATATACCACAGACCCCCAATGATATTCCAGACCCCCATTATATACCACAGACCCCATTATATACCCCAGACCCCCAATATATACAACAGACCCCCAATGATATTCCAGACCCCCAATATATACCACATACCCCCAATGTATTCCACAGACCCCCAATATATACCTTTATATGGGGCCCGCTCATGTCCTGTCCCACAGAACCAACCCGGGACCCACAAAACCTTTATATAGGGGGGTCACTCATGTCCTTTTCCTATAGAACCATCCCAGACCCACAGAACCTTAATATGGGGCCAGCTCATGTCCTGGACCTACAGAACCCCCCACTCCAGGGCCCACAGAACCTTTATATAGGGCCTTCTCATGTCCTGGTCCTACAGAACCACCCTGGAGCCCACAGAACCTTTATATGGCACCCACTCATGTCCTGGTCCTACCGAACCCCCCCCCAGGGCCCACAGAACCGTTATATGGGGTCCACTCATGTCCTGGTCCTACAGAACCCCCCACCCCAGGGCCCACAGAACCGTTATATGGGGTCCGCTCATGTCCTGGTCCTACAGAACCACCCTGAACCCACAGAACCTTAATATGGGACCAGCTCATGTCCTGGTCCTACAGAACCCCCCACCCCAGGGCCGACAGAACCTTTATATGGGGTCCACTTATGTCCTGGTCCTACAGAACCACCCCGAACCCACAGAACCTTAATATGGGGCCAGCTCATGTCCTGGACCTACAGAATCCCCCACTCCAGGGCCCACAGAACCTTTAAATGGGGCCTGCTCATGTCCTGGTCCACAGAACCCCGGCCCCACAGAACCTTTATATGGGGCCTGCTCATGTCCTGGTCCTACAGAACCACCCTGGAGCCCACAGAACCTTTATATGGCACCCACTCATGTCCTGGTCCTACCGACCCCCCCCCCCCCGGCCCACAAAACCGTTATATGGAGTCCGCTAATGTCCTGGTCCTACAGAACCACCCTGAACCCACAGAACCTTAATATGGGGCCAGCTCATGTCCTGATCCTACAGAACCCCCCACTCCAGGGCCCACAGAACCTTTATATGGGGCCTTCTCATTTCCTGGTCCTACAGAACCCCCCCCCCCCCGGCCCACAGAACCGTTATATGGGGTCCGCTCATGTCCTGGTCCTACAGAACCCCCCCCGGCCCACAGAACCGTTATATGGGGTCCGCTCATGTCCTGGTCCTACAGAACCCCCCCCCCCGGCCCACAGAACCGTTATATGGGGTCCGCTCATGTCCTGGTCCTACAGAACCACCCTGAACCCACAGAACCTTAATATGGGGCCAGCTCATCTCCTGGTCCTACAGAACCCCCCACCCCAGGGCCCACAGAACCTTTATATGGGGCCCGCTCATTTCCTGGTCCTACAGAACCCCCCCCCAGGGCCCACAGAACCTTAATATGGGGCCAGCTCATGTCCTGGTCCTACAGAACCGCCACTCAAAGGCCCACAGAACCTTTATATGGGGCCTGCTCATGTCCTGGTCCTACAGAACCACCCTGGAGCCCACAGAACCTTTATATGGCCCCCACTCATGTCCTGGTCCTACCAACCCCCCCCCCAGGGCCCACAGAACCGTTATATGGGGTCCGCTCATATCCTGGTCCTACAGAACCCCCCCCCCAAGGCCCACAAAACCGTTATATGGAGTCCGCTCATGTCCTGGTCCTACAGAACCACCCTGAACCCACAGAACCTTAATATGGGGCCAGCTCATGTCCTGATCCTACAGAACCCCCCCACTCCAGGGCCCACAGAACCTTTATATGGGGCCCACTCATGTCCTGGTCCTACAGAACCCCCCCGGCCCACAGAACCTTTATATGGGGTCCGCTCATGTCCTGGTCATACAGAACCACCCTGAACCCACAGAACCTTAATATGGGGCCAGCTCATGTCCTAGTCCTACAGAACCCGCCACTCAAAGGCCCACAGAACCTTTATATGGGGCCTGCTCATGTTCTGGTCCTACAGAACCACCCTGGAGCCCACGCAACCTTTATATGGGACCCACTCATGTCCTGGTCCTAGAGAACCACCCCAGAGCCTACAGAGCCTTTTTTGGGCCGCTCATGTAAGCTAGCTTAGGACGAAGTTAGCTCAGGACCTGGACGCTATGAAGCAGGAGGAAGCTTCCTCTAAAAAGTACTCTCCCACAACCCCAGAGGTGCTAGAACCCTTTACTCAAGGACCTGGAAGAAGAAAGAAAATGTAGGCAGTATGGTCACTATGGACACATATCTGGTCTGGTCCCAGGAGCCCTTCTAGGTTGTTTTCAAACTACTAACCAGAGGGACAACCCCCGGGACAGTCAGCCCAGAGTCCCAACAAGTGTGAAGGCATGGTCGCTCCAAGCCCATTGTTATCCGCCCTGGTCAATGGACAAGAGGTATCATGCTTGATTGACACTGGGTCCGAGGTCACTGCCATGTAATAAGATTTCTTTGTGCGGAGATTTGGAGCCCAGGAACAGCTGAACCCCTGTTGGCTGTCCCTCTAAGTAGCCAATAATCTGCCTATCCTAACCAAGACATCACTTGGGTGAAGATTCAAATCAAGGATCTGGTGGTAGAGCTGGTCGGAGTAGTCATGACTTGCGGCCAGTTATTCCTTAGTGCCCGTGGTGCTGGGCATGAACGTCATGAAGGACTTGAATCTGCCCCGCCCAGTTAGATAGTTACATAGAAGGTGAGGTTGAAAAAAGACACAAGTCCATCAAGTCCAACCTATGTGTGTGATTATGTGTCAGTATTACATTGTATATCCCTGTATGTTGTGGTCATTCAGGTGATTATCTAATAGTTTCTTGAAACTATCAATGCTCCCCGCTGAGACCACCGCCTGTGGAAGGGAATTCCACATCCTTGCCGCTCTTATGCCCCGTACACACGGTCGGACATTGATCGGACATTCCGACAACAAAATCCTAGGATTTTTTCCGATGGATGTTGGCTCAAACTTGTCTTGCATACACACGGTCACACAAAGTTGTCGGAAAATCCGATCGTTCTGAACGCGGTGACATAAAACACGTACGTCGGGACTATAAACGGGGCAGTGGCCAATAGCTTTCATCTCTTTATTTATTCTGAGCATGCGTGGCACTTTGTCCGTCGGATTTGTGTACACACGGTCGGAATTTCCGACAACACAATCCGATCGGACATTTTCCATCGGAAAATCCGACCGTGTGTACGGGGCATTACAGTAAAGAACCCTCTACGTAGTTTAAGGTTAAACCTCTTTTCTTCTAAATGTAATGAGTGACCACGAGTCTTATTAAACTCTCTTCTGTGAAAAAGTTTTATTCCTATTGTGGGGTCACCAGTCCGGTATTTATATATTGTGGGGTCACCAGTCTGGTATTTGTATATTGTGGGGTCACCAGTCCGGTATTTATATATTGTGGGGTCACCAGTCCGGTATTTGTATATTGTGGGGTCACCAGTCCGGTATTTATATATTGTGGGGTCACCAGTCCGGTATTTGTATATTGTGGGGTCACCAGTCCGGTATTTATATATTGTGGGGTCACCAGTCTGGTATTTGTATATTGTGGGGTCACCAGTCCGGTATTTATATATTGTGGGGTCACCAGTCCGGTATTTGTATATTGTGGGGTCACCAGTCCGGTATTTATATATTGTGGGGTCACCAGTCTGGTATTTGTATATTGTGGGGTCACCAGTCCGGTATTTATATATTGTGGGGTCACCAGTCCGGTATTTGTATATTGTGGGGTCACCAGTCCGGTATTTATATATTGTGGGGTCACCAGTCCGGTATTTATATATTGTGGGGTCACCAGTCCGGTATTTATATATTGTGGGGTCACCAGTCCGGTATTTATATATTGTGGGGTCACCAGTCCGGTATTTATATATTGTGGGGTCACCAGTCTGGTATTTGTATATTGTGGGGTCACCAGTCCGGTATTTATATATTGTGGGGTCACCAGTCCGGTATTTGTATATTGTGGGGTCACCAGTACGGTATTTGTATATTGTGGGGTCACCAGTCTGGTATTTGTATATTGTGGGGTCACCAGTCCGGTATTTATATATTGTGGGGTCACCAGTCCGGTATTTATATATTGTGGGGTCACCAGTCCGGTATTTATATATTGTGGGGTCACCAGTCCGGTATTTGTATATTGTGGGGTCACCAGTCCGGTATTTATATATTGTGGGGTCACCAGTCCGGTATTTATATATTGTGGGGTCACCAGTCCGGTATTTATATATTGTGGGGTCACCAGTCCGGTATTTATATATTGTGGGGTCAGCAGTCCGGTATTTATGTATTGTGGGGTCACCAGTCCGGTATTTATATATTGTGGGGTCACCAGTCCGGTATTTATATATTGTGGGGTCACCAGTCCAGTATTTATATATTGTGGGGTCACCAGTCCGGTATTTATATATTGTGGGGTCACCAGTCCGGTATTTATATATTGTGGGGTCACCAGTCCGGTATTTATATATTGTGGGGTCACCAGTCCGGTATTTATATATTGTGGGGTCACCAGTCTGGTATTTATATATTGTGGGGTCACCAGTCTAGTATTTGTATATTGTGGGGTCACCAGTACAGTATATATTGTGGGGTCACCAGTCCATTATTTGTATATTGTGGGGTCACCAGTCCGGTATTTATATATTGTGGGGTCACCAGTCCGGTATTTATATATTGTGGGGTCACCAGTCCGGTATTTGTATATTGTGGGGTCACCAGTCCGGTATTTGTATATTGTGGGGTCACCAGTCCGGTATTTATATATTGTGGGGTCACCAGTCCGGTATTTGTATATTGTGGGGTCACCAGTCCGGTATTTATATATTGTGGGGTCACCAATCCGGTATTTATATATTGTGGGGTCACCAGTCCGGTATTTGTATATTGTGGGGTCACCAGTCCGGTATTTATATATTGTGGGGTCACCAGTCCGGTATTTGTATATTGTGGGGTCACCAGTCCGGTATTTATATATTGTGGGGTCACCAGTCCGGTATTTATATATTGTGGGGTCACCAGTCCGGTATTTGTATATTGTGGGGTCACCAGTCCGGTATTTATATATTGTGGGGTCACCAGTCCGGTATTTATATATTGTGGGGTCACCAGTCCGGTATTTATATATTGTGGGGTCACCAGTCCGGTATTTATATATTGTGGGGTCACCAGTCTGGTATTTGTATATTGTGGGGTCACCAGTATCCGGTATTTGTGGGGTCACCAGTCCATTATTTGTATATTGTGGGGTCACCAGTCCGGTATTTATATATTGTGGGGTCACTAGTCCGGTATTTGTATATTGTGGGGTCACCAGTCCGGTATTTGTATATTGTGGGGTCACCAGTCCGGTATTTATATATTGTGGGGTCACCAGTCCGGTATTTATATATTGTGGGGTCACCAGTCTGGTATTTGTATATTGTGGGGTCACCAGTCTGGTATTTATATATTGTGGGGTCACCAGTCCGGTATTTATATATTGTGGGGTCACCAGTCCGGTATTTATATATTGCGGGGTCACCAGTCCGGTATTTGTATATTGTGGGGTCACCAGTCCGGTATTTATATATTGTGGGGTCACCAGTCTGGTATTTATATATTGTGGGGTCACCAGTCCGGTATTTCTATATTGTGGGGTCACCAGTCCGGTATTTGTATATTGTGGGGTCACCAGTCCGGTATTTATATATTGTGGGGTCACCAGTCCGGTATTTCTATATTGTGGGGTCACCAGTCCGGTATTTATATATTGTGGGGTCACCAGTCCGGTATTTCTATATTGTGGGGTCACCAGTCCGGTATTTATATATTGTGGGGTCACCAGTCCGGTATTTATATATTGTGGGGTCACCAGTCCGGTATTTGTATATTGTGGGGTCACCAGTCCGGTATTTATATATTGTGGGGTCACCAGTCCGGTATTTGTATATTGTGGGGTCACCAGTCCGGTATTTATATATTGTGGGGTCACCAGTCCGGTATTTGTATATTGTGGGGTCACCAGTCCGGTATTTGTATATTGTGGGGTCACCAGTCCGGTATTTATATATTGTGGGGTCACCAGTCTGGTATTTATATATTGTGGGGTCACCAGTCCGGTATTTATATATTGTGGGGTCACCAGTCCGGTATTTGTATATTGTGGGGTCACCAGTCTGGTATTTGTATATTGTGGGGTCACCAGTCCGGTATTTATATATTGTGGGGTCACCAGTCCGGTATTTATATATTGTGGGGTCACCAGTCCGGTATTTGTATATTGTGGGGTCACCAGTCCGGTATTTATATATTGTGGGGTCACCAGTCCGGTATTTGTATATTGTGGGGTCACCAGTCCGGTATTTGTATATTGTGGGGTCACCAGTCTGGTATTTGTATATTGTGGGGTCACCAGTCCGGTATTTGTATATTGTGGGGTCACCAGTCCGGTATTTATATATTGTGGGGTCACCAGTCCGGTATTTATATATTGTGGGGTCACCAGTCCGGTATTTGTATATTGTGGGGTCACCAGTCTGGTATTTGTATATTGTGGGGTCACCAGTCCGGTATTTATATATTATGGGGTCACCAGTCCGGTATTTGTATATTGTGGGGTCACCAGTCCGGTATTTGTATATTGTGGGGTCACCAGTCCGGTATTTATATATTGTGGGGTCACCAGTCCGGTATTTATATATTGTGGGGTCACCAGTCCGGTATTTGTATATTGTGGGGTCACCAGTCCGGTATTTGTATATTGTGGGGTCACCAGTCCGGTATTTGTATATTGTGGGGTCACCAGTCCGGTATTTGTATATTGTGGGGTCACCAGTCCGGTATTTGTATATTGTGGGGTCACCAGTCCGGTATTTGTATATTGTGGGGTCACCAGTCCGGTATTTGTATATTGTGGGGTCACCAGTCCGGTATTTATATATTGTGGGGTCACCAGTCCGGTATTTGTATATTGTGGGGTCACCAGTCCGGTATTTATATATTGTGGGGTCACCAGTCCGGTATTTATATATTGTGGGGTCACCAGTCTGGTATTTGTATATTGTGGGGTCACCAGTCCGGTATTTATATATTGTGGGGTCACCAGTCCGGTATTTGTATATTGTGGGGTCACCAGTCCGGTATTTATATATTGTGGGGTCACCAGTCCGGTATTTATATATTGTGGGGTCACCAGTCTGGTATTTGTATATTGTGGGGTCACCAGTCCGGTATTTATATATTGTGGGGTCACCAGTCCGGTATTTGTATATTGTGGGGTCACCAGTCCGGTATTTATATATTGTGGGGTCACCAGTCCGGTATTTGTATATTGTGGGGTCACCAGTCCGGTATTTATATAATGAAATCATATCCCCTCTCAAGCGTCTCTTCTCCAGAGAGAATAAGTTCAGAGCTCACAACCTTTCCTCATAACTAAGATCCTCCAGACCCTTTATTAGCTTTGTTGCCCTTCTTTGTAGTCGCTCCATTTCCAGTACATCCTTCCTGAGGACTGGTGCCCAGAACTGGACAGCATACTCCAGGTGCGGCCGGACCAGAGTCTTGTAGAGCGGGAGAATTATCGTTTTATCTCTGGAGTTGATCCCTTTTTAATGCCAATATTCTGTTTGCTTTATTAGCAGCAGCTTGGCATTGCATGTCATTGCTGAGCCTATCATCTACTAGGACCCCCAGGTCCTTTTCCATCCTAGATCCCCCCAGAGGTTCTCCCCCCAGTCTATAGATTGACTTCAGATTTTTACCACCCAAATGCATTATTTTACATTTTTCTACATTGAACCTCATTTGCCATGTAGTCGCCCCTCCCCCATTAATTTGTTCAGGTCTTTTTGCAAGATTTCCACATCCTGCGGAGAAGTTATTGCCCTGCTTAGCTTAGTATCGTCTGCAAATACAGAGATTGAACTGTTTATCCCATCCTCCAGATCATTTATGAACAAATTAAATAGGATTGGTCCCAGCACAGAACCCTGGGGGACCCCACTACCCACCCCTGACCATTCCGAGTACTCCCCATTTATCACCACCCTCTGAACTCGCCCTTGTACCCAGTTTTCAATCCATGTACTCACCCTATGGTCCATGCCAACGCACCTTATTTTGTACAGTAAACGTTTATGGGGAACTGTGTCAAATGCTTTTGCAAAATCCAGATACACCACGTCTACGGGCCTTCCTTTATCTAGATGGCAACTCACCTCCTCATAGAAGGTTAATAGATTGGTTTGGCAAGAACGATTCTTCATGAATCCATGCTGATTACTGCTAATGATATCGTTCTCATTACTAAAATCTTGTATATAGTCCCTTATCATCCCCTCCAAGAGTTTACATACTATTGATGTTAGGCTAACTGGTCTGTAATTCCCAGGGATGTTTTTTGGGCCCTTTTTAAATATTGATGCTACATTGGCTTTTCTCCAATCAGCTGGTACCATTCCAGTCAATAGACTGTCTGTAAAAATTAGGAACAACGGTCTGGCAATCACTTGACTGAGTTCCCTAAGTACCCTCGGATGCAAGCCATCTGGTCCCGGTGATTTAATAATGTTAGGTTCCTCAAGTCTAATTTTAATTCCGTCCTCTGTTAACCATGGAGGTGCTTCCTGTGTTGTGTCCTGAGGATAAACACTGCAGTTTTGGTTACTGAAGCCCCCCGATTCACTCGTGAAGACTGAGGAGAAGAATAAATTCAATAAACATGAACATTCCAGCTGACAGGCACGGGTTGCGGCCAGTATGGCTCAGAGTACTTCAAGTTTTCAGGGCACAATGCAGAGCTACTAAGCGGCAGTCCAAACGGGGGGAGGGGTCTGTACCCCCTAAAGCAAAAATGAATTCTAGCACTGCTGCAAGAAGTGGTCTGGTCCCTGTCAGTGGGGGCCCACAGAAAGCTCCAAGGAGCTACAGGTATGGTAGAACCCTGCATAGATCCCGTAACACCAGGAAAATGGCTGGTGGGCCCTACCCTAGCTAAGGTTCACCGCAGAATGGTCCTGGTACAGCTCATCAACCTGGGAACAACACCAATCTCACTGCCCAGGCACGCTGCGTTGGCATATACACTGTACCTTGCCACTGCATCTCCAATGTCCGACCAGGGGTTGAATTGGTATGTGCCCCCTTGCAGGCTTCTTTGAATGAAACCCAATACCAGTCACTCTTAGAAGAGCTGGATTTTGACTTTAAAGACTTCTCCTTACCTCAACAGAGACTGCTCCATCAGCTGTTGGAAAAGCACTTATTGGTTTTCATCACCAGCCCCGAAGACTTTGGATTCACTGAAGCCATTGACCACCCCATTTGTACAGGGGACACAGCGCCCATCCGAGAGCGGCACCACCACATTTCTTTAGCTATGTGCCAAGAGGTTAAGGAGTTACTCCGCTACACGGTGAGGTGATCCAGGAGAGCCGCAGTTCATGGGCCGCTCCTGTTGTGCTGGTGCGTAAGAAAAACGTCAGTCTATGATTCTGTGTGGACTATCCCAAACGTAAAGCATGCACCCACAGGGACGCCTACCCCCTTCTTCGGATTGAGGTATCCCTAATGGCCATTGGACAAGCCAAGTGGTTCTTTACCCTGTGCCTAGCTACTGACAAGTCCCAGTAGAGGACCAAAACCGGGGGAAGACCATCTTTATTACACCTCTGTGACTGTTCAAATGTATGCCCATCAGGCTCAGGAACGCCCCCAGCACCTGATGGAGAGGTGTCCTGGTGATTTCACTTTTCGAGACTCATTTACCTCAATGATATTATCATCTTCTCCAAGACATTCGAGGAGCACAGGCAACATCTGGACTGGGTGTTGTAAAGAATATACTAATTTATTACCAGAGACCCCCCAATACTGATCTGTCACCAAAAAACTCCCGCCAATACTGATCTGTCACCAGAGAACTCCCCTCCCCCAATACTGATCTGTCACCAAAAAACTCCCCCCAATACTGATCTGTCACCAGAGAACTCCCCTCCCCCAATACTGATCTGTCACCAAAAAACTCCCGCCAATACTGATCTGTCACCAGAGAACTCCCCTCCCCCAATACTGATCTGTCACCAAAAAACTCCCCCCAATACTGATCTGTCACCAAAAAACTCCCCCCAATACTGATCTGTCACCAGAGAACTCCCCAATACTGATCTGTCACCAGAGAACTCCCCTCCCCCAATACTGATCTGTAACCAGAGAACCCCCCAATACTGATCTGTAACCAGAGAACCCCCCAATACTGATCTGTCACCAGAGAACTCGCCCCAATACTGATCTGTCACCAGAGAACCCCCCAATACTGATCTGTAACCAGAGACCCCCCAATACTGATCTGTCACCAGAGACCCCCCCAATACTGATCTGTCACCAGAGAACCCCCCAATACTGATCTGTCACCAGAGACCCCCCCAATACTGATCTGTAACCAGAGACCCCCCAATACTAATCTGTCACCAGAGAACTCCCCCCAATACTGATCTGTCACCAGAGACCCCCCAATACTGATCTGTCACCAGAGAACTCCCCCAATACTGATCTGTCACCAGAGACCCCCCCAATACTGATCTGTCACCAGAGAACTCCCCCCTAATACTGATCTGTCACCAGAGACCCCCCAATACTGATCTGTCACCAGAGAACTCCCCAATACTGATCTGTCACCAGAGAACTCCCCAATAATGATCTGTCACCAGAGAACTCCCCCCAATACTGATCTGTCACCAGAGAACTCCCCCCAATACTAATCTGTCACCAGAGAACCCCCCAATACTGATCTGTCACCAGAGACCCCCCCAATACTGATCTGTCACCAGAGACCCCCCAATACTGATCTGTCACCAAAGAATTCCCCCCAATACTGATCTGTCACCAGAGAACCCCCAATACTGATATGCCACCAGAGAACTCCCCAATACTGATCTGTCTCCAGAGAACTCCCCCCAATTCTGATCTATCACCAGAGACCCCCCAATACTGATCTGTCACCAGAGAACCCCCCAATACTGATCTATCACCAGAGACCCCCCAATACTGATCTATCACCAGAGACCCCCCAATACTGATCTGTCACCAGAGAACCCCCCAATACTGATCTGTCACCAGAGAACCCCCAATACTGATATGCCACCAGAGAACTCCCCCCCAATACTGATCTGTCACCATAGACCCCCCAATTCTGATCTATCACCAGAGACCCCCCAATACTGATCTGTCACCAGAGAACTCCCCCAATACTGATCTGTCACCAGAGACCCCCCAATACTGATCTGTCACCAGAGAACTCCCCCAATACTGATCTGTCACCAGAGACCCCCCAATACTGATCTGTCACCAGAGAACTCCCCCCAGTACTAATCTGTCACCAGAGAACTCCCCCAATACTGATCTGTCACCAGAGAACCCCCCAATACTGATCTGTCACCAGAGACCCCCCAATACTGATCTGTCACCAGAGAACTCCCCCCAGTACTAATCTGTCACCAGAGAACTCCCCCAATACTGATCTGTCACCAGAGAACCCCCCAATACTGATCTGTCACCAGAGACCCCCCAATACTGATCTGTCACCAGAGACCCCCAATACTGATCTGTCACCAGAGACCCCCCAATACTGATCTGTCACCAGAGAACTCCCCCAATACTGATCTGTCACCAGAGAACTCCCCCAATACTAATCTGTCACCAGAGACCCCCCAATACTGATCTGTCACCAGAGAACTCCCCAATACCGATCTGTCACCAGAGACCCCCAATACTGATCTGTCACCAGAGAACCCCCCAATACTGATCTGTCACCAGAGAACTCCCCCCAATACTAATCTGTCACCAGAGACCCCCCAATACTGATCTGCCACCAGAGACCCCCCAATACTGATCTGTCACCAGAGAACTCCCCAATACTGATCTGTCACCAGAGAACTCTCCCCAATACTGATCTGTCACCAGAGAACCCCCCAATACTGATCTGTAACCAGAGACCCCCCAATACTGATCTGTCACCAGAGACCCCCCCAATACTGATCTGTCACCAGAGAACTCCCTCCAATACTGATCTGTCACCAGAGACCCCCCAATACTGATCTGTCACTAGAGAACTCCCCCAATACTAATCTGTCACCAGAGACCCCCCAATACTGATCTGTCACCAGAGAACTCCCCCAATACTAATCTGTCACCAGAGACCCCCCAATACTGATCTGTCACCAGAGAACTCCCCAATACCGATCTGTCACCAGAGACCCCCCAATACTGATCTGTCACCAGAGAACTCCCCCCAATACTGATCTGTCACCAGAGACCACCCAATACTGATCTGTCACCAGAGAACTCCCCCCAATACTGATCTGTCACCAGAGAACTCCCCCAATACTGATCTGTCACCAGAGAACTCCCCAATACTGATCTGTCACCGGAGAACTCCCCAATACTGATCTGTCACCGGAGAACCCCCCCAATACTGATCTGTCACCAGAGAACCCCCCCAATACTGATCTGTCACCAGAGAACCCCCCAATACTGATCTGTCACCAGAGAACTCCCCTCAATACTGATCTGTCACCAGAGAACCCCCCAATACTGATCTGTCACCAGAGAACCCCCAATACTGATCTGTCACCAGAGAACCCCCCAATACTGATCTGTCACCAGAGAACCCCCAATACTGATCTGTCACCAGAGAACCCCCCAATACTGATCTGTCACCAGAGAACCCCCCAATACTGATCTGTCACCAGAGACCCCCAATACTGATCTGTCACCAGAGACCCCCCAATACTGATCTGTCACCAGAGACCCCCCAATACTGATCTGTCACCAGAGACACCCCAATACTGATCTGTCAACAGAGACCCCCCCAATACTGATCTGTCACCAGAGACCCCTCCAATACTGATCTGTCAACAGAGACCCCTCCAATACTGATCTGTCACCAGAGAACTCCCCAATACTGATCTGTCACCAGAGAGCTCCCCCAATACTGATCTGTCACCAGAGAAACCCCCCAATACTGATCTGTCACCAGAGAACCCCCCCAATACTGATCTGTCACCAGAGAACCCCCCAAAACTGATCTGTCACCAGAGAACTCCCCCAATACTGATCTGTCACCAGAGAACTCCCCCAATACTGATCTGTCACCAGAGAACTCCCCAATACTGATCTGTCACCAGAGAGCTCCCCCAATACTGATCTGTCACCAGAGAAACCCCCCAATACTGATCTGTCACCAGAGAACCCCCCCAATACTGATCTGTCACCAGAGAAACCCCCCAATACTGATCTGTCACCAGAGAAACCCCCCAATACTGATCTGTCACCAGAGAACCCCCCCAATACTGATCTGTCACCAGAGAACTCCCCCCAATACTGATCTGTCACCAGAGAACTCCCCCAAAACTGATCTGTCACCAGAGAACTCCCCAATACTGATCTGTCACCAGAGAGCTCCCCCAATACTGATCTGTCACCAGAGAACTCCCCAATACTGATCTGTCACCAGAGAACCCCCCCCCCCCAATACTGATCTGTCACCAGAGAACTCCCCCCAATACTGATCTTTCACCAGAGACCCCCCCAATACTGATCTGTCACCAGAGAACCCCCCAATACTGATCTGTCACCAGAGACCCCCCAATACTGATCTGTCACCAGAGAACTCCCCCAATACTGATCTGTCACCAGAGAACTCCCCAATACTGATCTGTCACCAGAGACCCCCAATACTGATCTGTCACCAGAGAACCCCCCAATACTGATCTGTCACCAGAGAACTCCCCCAATACTGATCTGTAACCAGAGAACTCCCCCCAATACTGATCTGTCACCAGAGACCCCCCCCCCAATACTGATCTGTCACCAGAGAACTCCCCCCAATACTGATCTGTCACCAGAGACCCCCCCCCCAATACTGATCTGCCACCAGAGACCCCCCAATACTGATCTGTCACCAGAGAACTCCCCAATACTGATCTGTCACCAGAGAACTCCCTCCAATACTGATCTGTCACCAGAGACCCCCCAATACTGATCTGTCACTAGAGAACCCCCCAATACTGATCTGTCACCAGAGAACTCCCCAATACTGATCTGTCACCAGAGAACTCCCTCCAATACTGATCTGTCACCAGAGACCCCCCCAATACTGATCTGTCACCAGAGAACTCCCCAATACTGATCTGTCACCAGAGACCCCCCAATACTGATCTGTCACCAGAGACCCCCAATACTGATCTGTCACCAGAGAACTCCCCAATACTGATCTGTCACCAGAGAACCCCCCAATACTGATCTGTCACCAGAGAACTCCCCAATACTGATCTGTCACCAGAGACCCCCCCAATACTGATCTGTCACCAGAGAACCCCCCAATACTGATCTGTCACCAGAGAACCCCCAATACTGATCTGTCACCAGAGAACTCCCCCCAATACTAATCTGTCACCAGAGAACTCCCCAATACTGATCTGTCACCAGAGAACTCCCCCCAATACTGATCTGTCACCAGAGAACTCCCCCCAATACTGATCTGTCACCAGAGAACTCCCCCAATACTGATCTGTCACCAAAGACCCCCCAATACTGATCTGTCACCAGAGACCCCCCAATACTGATCTGTCACCAGAGAACCCCAATACTGATCTGTCACCAAAGACCCCCCAATACTGATCTGTCACCAGAGACCCCCCAATACTGATCTGTCACCAGAGAACCCCAATACTGATCTGTCACCAGAGAACTCCCCCCAATACTGATCTGTCACCAGAGAACCCCCCAATACTGATCTGTAACCAGAGAACCCCCCAATACTGATCTGTAACCAGAGACCCCCCCAATACCGATCTGTCACCAGAGAACTCGCCCCAATACTGATCTGTCACCAGAGAACCCCCCAATACTGATCTGTAACCAGAGACCCCCCAATACTGATCTGTCACCAGAGAACTCCCCAATACTGATCTGTCACCAGAGAACCCCCCAATACTGATCTGTCACCAGAGACCCCCCCAATACTGATCTGTCACCAGAGAACCCCCCAATACTGATCTGTCACCAGAGACCCCCCCAATACTGATCTGTAACCAGAGAACCCCCCAATACTGATCTGTCACCAGAGACCCCCCCAATACTGATCTGTAACCAGAGAACTCCCCCCAATACTAATCTGTCACCAGAGAACTCCCCAATACTGATCTGTCACCAGAGAACTCCCCCCAATACTGATCTGTCACCAGAGAACTCCCCCCAATACTGATCTGTCACCAGAGAACTCCCCCCCCAATACTGATCTGTCACCAGAGAACCCCCCAATACTGATCTGTCACCAGAGATCCCCCCAATACTGATCTGTCACCAGAGACCCCCCAATACTGATCTGTCACCAGAGAACTCCCCCCAATACTGATCTGTCACCAGAGACCCCCCCAATACTGATCTGTCACCAGAGACCCCCCAATACTGATCTGTCACCAGAGAATTCCCCCCAATACTGATCTGTAACCAGAGACCCCCCCAATACTGATCTGTAACCAGAGAACTCCCCCCAATACTGATCTGTCACCAGAGACCCCCCCAATACTGATCTGTAACCAGAGAACTCCCCCCAATACTAATCTGTCACCAGAGAACTCCCCCAATACTGATCTGTCACCAGAGAACCCCCCCCAATACTGATCTGTCACCAGAGAACTCCCCAATACTGATCTGTCACCAGAGAACTCCCCCCAATACTGATCTGTCACCAGAGAACTCCCCCCAATACTGATCTGTCACCAGAGACCCCCCCAATACTGATCTGTCACCAGAGACCCCCCAATACTGATCTGTCACCAGAGAATTCCCCCCAATACTGATCTGTCACCAGAGACCCCCCCAATACTGATCTGTCACCAGAGAACTCCTCAATACTGATCTGTCACCAGAGACCCCCCCAATACTGATCTGTCACCAGAGACCCCCCCAATACTGATCTGTCACCAGAGACCCCCCAATACTGATCTGTCACCAGAGACCCCCCCAATACTGATCTGTCACCAGAGAACCCCCCAATACTGATCTGTCACCAGAGACCCCCCCAATACTGATCTGTAACCAGAGAACTCCTCAATACTGATCTGTCACCAGAGACCCCCCAATACTGATCTGTCACCAGAGAACTCCCCCCAATACTAATCTGTCACCAGAGAACTCCCCAATACTGATCTGTCACCAGAGAACTCCCCCCAATACTGATCTGTCACCAGAGAACTCCCCCCAATACTGATCTGTCACCAGAGAACTCCCCCCAATACTGATCTGTCACCAGAGACCCCCCCAATACTGATCTGTCACCAGAGACCCCCCAATACTGATCTGTCACCAGAGAATTCCCCCCAATACTGATCTGTCACCAGAGAACTCCCCCCAATACTGATCTGTCACCAGAGAACCCCCAATACTGATCTGTCACCAAAGAACCCCCAATACTGATATGCCACCAGAGAACTCCCCCCCCAATACTGATCTGTCACCAGAGACCCCCCAATTCTGATCTATCACCAGAGACCCCCCAATACTGATCTGTCACCAGAGAACTCCCCCCAATACTGATCTGTCACCAGAGACCCCCCAATACTGATCTATCACCAGAAACCCCCCGAATACTGCTCTTTCACCAGAGAACCCCCCAATACTGATCTGTCACCAGAGACCCCCCCAATACTGATCTGTCACCAGAGACCCCCCAATACTGCTCTGTCACCAGAGACCCCCCCAATACTGCTCTGTCACAAGAGACACCCCAATACTGCTCTTTCACCAGAGACCCCCAATACTGATCTGTCACCAGGGACCCCCAATACTGATCTGTCACCAGAGACACCCCAATACTGCTCTGTCACCAGAGAACTCCCCCCAATACTGATCTGTCACCAGAGAACTCCCCAATACTGATCTGTCACCAGAGAATTCCCCCCAATACTGATCTGTCACCAGAGAATTCCCCCCAATACTGATCTGTCACCAGAGACCCCCCCAATACTGATCTGTCACCAGAGAATTCCCCCCAATACTGATCTGTCACCAGAGAATTCCCCCCAATACTGATCTGTCACCAGAGAACCCCCAATACTGATCTGTCACCAAAGAACCCCCAATACTGATATGCCACCAGAGAACTCCCCCCCAATACTGATCTGTCACCATAGACCCCCCAATTCTGATCTATCACCAGAGACCCCCCAATACTGATCTGTCACCAGAGAACTCCCCCCAATACTGATCTGTCACCAGAGACCCCCCAATACTGATCTATCACCAGAGACCCCCCCAATACTGATCTGTCACCAGAGAACCCCCCAATACTGATCTGTCACCAGAGAACTCCCCCCAATACTGATCTGTCACCAGAGAACCCCCCCAATACTGATCTTTCACCAGAGAACCCCCCAATACTGATCTGTCACCAGAGAACCCCCCAATACTGATCTGTCACCAGAGAACCCCCCCCCAATACTGATCTGTCACCAGAGAACTCCCCCAATACTGATCTGTCACCAGAGAACCCCCCAATACTGATCTGTCACCAGAGTACTCCCCCCATACTGATCTGTCACCAGAGACCCCCCAATACTGATCTTTCACCAGAGAACCCCCCAATACTGATCTGTCACCAGAGACCCCCCAATACTGATCTTTCACCAGAGAACCCCCCAATACTGATCTGTCACCAGAGACCCTCCCAATACTGATCTGTCACCAGAGACCCCCCAATACTGCTCTGTCACCATAGACCCCCCCAATACTGCTCTGTCACAAGAGACACCCCAATACTGCTCTTTCACCAGAGACCCCCAATACTGATCTGTCACCAGAGAACTCCCCCCCAATACTAATCTGTCACCAGAGAACCCCCCAATACTGATCTGTCACCAGAGACCCCCAATACTGATCTGTCACCAGAGACCCCCCAATACTGCTCTGTCACCATAGACCCCCCCAATACTGCTCTGTCACAAGAGACACCCCAATACTGCTCTTTCACCAGAGACCCCCAATACTGATCTGTCACCAGAGACCCCCAATACTGATCTGTCACCAGAGACCCCCCAATACTGATCTGTCACCAGAGACACCCCAATACTGCTCTGTCACTATAGTTTTTGGCAGTGTATAAATGTATAATAATAATGACTATGACAATGAATGGCAGATGTTACTACCCCCCCCCCCCCCCCCCACACACACACACACACACTTTCTCCTCCCGCAAAACGACTTCCTCTCCTTCTATGATTTTCACCAGAACTTTCCACAGAAGCATTTTCTGCATCCTCGGGATCTCCTAAATTCCCTGCCGTGTTCCTCATGTCAGGGGTCTGCATGTACAGTTGTCCTCACATTCCCCCTCATTCCAGGACCTCCAAATCATTGATGGGACCAGCAGTTGGGGGGATGGTAGGGAATTTATTGTACTGGCTGCACCCAACCAGCTGCTTGTGACACCACGGGATGAGGACGGGCAGGTGAAGGTGTCACATGTGTCTGAGGGCCAAGTGGCTCCATAGAACACAATCATTTCATATCTACACTTCCTCACAGACAGCAAAAGACAAGTCCATTTATTCTTCTCAGCTGAGTCAGGCCATCCCACCAAACAAGTCCACCTAATTAGTCTCAGCAGAGTCAGGCCATCCCACCATACAAGTCCACCTAATTAGTCTCAGCAGAGTCAGGCCATCCCACCATACAAGTCCAACTAATTGTTCTCAGCAGAGTCAGGCCACCCCACCCCACCAGACAAGTCGACATAATTGTTCTCAGTTGAGTCAGGCCATCCCACCATACAAGTCCACCTAATTGTTCTCAGCAGAGTCAGGCCACCCCACCCCACCCCACCCCACCAGAAAAGTCCACCTAATTGTTTTCAGCAGAGTCAGGCCATCCCACCATACAAGTCCACCTAATTGTTCTCAGCAGAGTCAGACCACCCCACCCCACCCCACCAGACAAGTCCACCTAATTGTTCTCAGCAGAGTCAGGCAACCCCACCCCACCATACAAGTCCACCTAATTGTTCTCAGCAGAGTCAGGCCATCCCACCTAACAAGTACACCTAATTGTTCTCAGCAGAGTCAGGCCACCCCACCAGACAAGTCCACCTAATTGTTCTCAGTTGAGTCAGGCCATCCCACCATACAAGTCCACCTAATTGTTCTCAGCAGAGTCAGGCCATCCCACCAGACAAGTCCCACCTAATTGTTCTCAGCAGAGTCAGGCCACCCCACCATACAAGTCCACCTAATTGTTCTCAGCTGAGTCAGGCCACCCCACCATACAAGTCCACCTAATTGTTCTCAGCAGAGTCAGGCCACCCCACCCCACCCCACCAGAAAAGTCCACCTAATTGTTCTCAGCAGAGTCAGGCCACCCCACCATACAAGTCCACCTAATTGTTCTCAGCAGAGTCAGGCCATACCACCAGACAAGTCCACCTAATTGTTCTCAGCAGAGTCAGGCCACCCCACCATACAAGTCCACCTAATTGTTCTCAGCTGAGTCAGGCCACCCCACCATACAAGTCCACCTAATTAGTCTCAGCAGAGTCAGGCCATCCCACCATACAAGTCCAACTAATTGTTCTCAGCAGAGTCAGGCCACCCCACCCCACCAGACAAGTCGACATAATTGTTCTCAGTTGAGTCAGGCCATCCCACCATACAAGTCCACCTAATTGTTCTCAGCAGAGTCAGGCCACCCCACCCCACCCCACCAGAAAAGTCCACCTAATTGTTCTCAGCAGAGTCAGGCCATCCCACCATACAAGTCCACCTAATTGTTCTCAGCAGAGTCAGACCACCCCACCCCACCAGACAAGTCCACCTAATTGTTCTCAGCAGAGTTAGGCAACCCCACCCCACCATACAAGTCCACCTAATTGTTCTCAGCAGAGTCAGGCCATCCCACCTAACAAGTACACCTAATTGTTCTCAGCAGAGTCAGGCCACCCCACCATAAAAGTCCACCTAATTGTTCTCAGCAGAGTCAGGCCACCCCACCAGACAAGTCCACCTAATTGTTCTCAGTTGAGTCAGGCCATCCCACCATACAAGTCCACCTAATTGTTCTCAGCAGAGTCAGGCCATCCCACCAGACAAGTCCACCTAATTGTTCTCAGCAGAGTCAGGCCACCCCACCATACAAGTCCACCTAATTGTTCTCAGCTGAGTCAGGCCACCCCACCATACAAGTCCACCTAATTGTTCTCAGCAGAGTCAGGCCACCCCACCCCACTCCACCAGAAAAGTCCACCTAATTGTTCTCAGCAGAGTCAGGCCACCCCACCATACAAGTCCACCTAATTGTTCTCAGCTGAGTCAGGCCACCCCACCATACAAGTCCACCTAATTGTTCTCAGCAGAGTCAGGCCATCTATTTCCCCGCAGTCCCATCCCACCAGACACCGCAGTCCCATCCCACCAGACACCGCAGTCCCATCCCACCAGACACTGCAGTCCCATCCCACCAGACACCGCAGTCCCATCCCACCAGACACCGCAGTCCCATCCCACCAGACACTGCAGTCCCATCCCACCAGACACCATATTCCCAACCCACCAGACACCTCAGTCCCATCCCACCAGACACCGTAGTCCCATCCCACCAGGCACCGCAGTCCCATCCCACCAGACACCATATTCCCAACCCACCAGACACCTCAGTCCCATCCCACCAGACACCGTAGTCCCATCCCACCAGACACCGCAGTCCCATCCCACCAGACACCTCAGTCCCATCCCACCAGACACCGCAGTCCCATCCCACCAGACAATGCAGTCCCATCCCACCAGACAATGCTGTCCCATCCCACCAGACACCATAGTCCCATCCCACCAGACAACGCAGTCCCATCCCACCAGACAACGCAGTCCCATCCCACCAGCCAACGCAGTTCCATCCCGCCAGCCACCGCAGTCCCATCCCACCAGACACCGCAGTCCCATCCCACCAGACACCTCAGTCCCATCCCACCAGACACCGCAGTCCCATCCCACCAGACACCGCAGTCCCATCTCACCAGACACCGCAGTCCCATCCCACCAGACAATGCAGTCCCATCCCACCAGACAATGCAGTCCCATCCCACCAGACACCACAGTCCCATCCCACCAGACAATGCAGTCCCATCCCACCACCAGACACCGCAGTCCCATCCCACCAGACAACGCAGTCCCATCCCACCAGACACCGCAGTCCCATCCCACCAGAAAATGCAGTCCCATCCCACCAGACACCATAGTCCCATCTCACCAGACACCTCAGTCCCATCCCACCAGACAACGCAGTCCCATCCCACCAGACAACGCAGTCCCATCCCACCAGACACCGCAGTCCCATCCCACCAGACACCTCAGTCCCATCCCACCAGACACCGCAGTCCCATCCCACCAGACACCTCAGTCCCATCCCACCTGACACCTCAGTCCCATCCCACCAGACACCTCAGTCCCATCTCACCAGACCCTGCAGTCCCATCCCACCAGACACCGCAGTCCCATCCCACCAGACAACGCAGTCCCATCCCACCAGACACCGCAGTCCCATCCCACCAGACAACGCAGTCCCATCCCACCAGAAAACGCAGTCCCATCCCACCAGACACCGCAGTCCCATCCCACCAGACACCGCAGTCCCATCCCACCAGACACCGCAGTCCCACCCCACCAGACACCGCAGTCCCATCCCACCAGACACCGCAGTCCCATCCCACCAGACACCGCAGTCCCATCCCACCAGACACCTCAGTCCCATCCCACCAGACACCGCAGTCCCATCCCACCAGACAACGCAGTCCCATCCCACCAGACACCGCAGTCCCATCCCACCAGACACCGCAGTCCCATCCCACCAGACACTGCAGTCCCATCCCACCAGACACCGCAGTCCCATCCCACCAGACACCGCAGTCCCATCCCACCAGACACCTCAGTCCCATCCCACCAGACACCGCAGTCCCATCCCACCAGACACTGCAGTCCCATCCCACCAGACACCGCAGTCCCATCCCACCAGACACCGCAGTCCCATCCCACCAGACACCGCAGTCCCATCCCAACAGACACCGCAGTCCCATCCCACCAGACACTGCAGTCCCATCCCACCAGACCCTGCAGTCCCATCCCACCAGACACCGCAGTCCCATCCCACCAGACACCATAGTCCAATCCCACCAGACAATGCAGCCCCATCCCACCAGACACCGCAGTCCCATCCCAACAGACACCGCAGTCCCATCCCACCAGACAACGCAGTCCCATCCCACCAGACACCATAGTTCAATCCCACCAGACAATGCAGCCCCATCCCACCAGACACCGCAGTCCCATCCCACCAGACACCGCAGTCCCATCCCAACAGACACCGCAGTCCCATCCCACCAGACAATGCAGTCCCATCCCACCAGACACCGCAGTCCCATCCCACCAGACACCGCAGTCCCATCCCACCAGACACCGCAGTCCCATCCCACCAGACACCTCAGTCCCATCCCACCAGACACCGCAGTCCCATCCCACCAGACACCGCAGTCCCATCCCACCAGACACCGCAGTCCCATCCCACCAGACACCGCAGTCCCATCCCACCAGACACCGCAGTCCCATCCCACCAGACACCGCAGTCCCATCCCACCAGACACCGCAGTCCCATCCCACCAGACACCGCAGTCCCATCCCACCAGACACCGCAGTCCCATCCCACCAGACACCTCAGTCCCATCCCACCAGACACCGCAGTCCCATCCCACCAGACACCGCAGTCCCATCCCACCAGACACCTCAGTCCCATCCCACCAGACACTGCAGTCCCATCCCACCAGACAATGCAGTCCCATCCCACCAGACACCGCAGTCCCATCCCACCAGACACCGCAGTCCCATCCCACCAGACACCTCAGTCCCATCCCACCAGACACCGCACTCCCATCTCACCAGACACCGCAGTCCCATCCCACCAGACACCGCAGTCCCATCCCACCAGACACCTCAGTCCCATCCCACCAGACACCGCACTCCCATCTCACCAGACACCGCAGTCCCATCCCACCAGACACCGCAGTCCCATCCCACCAGACACTGCAGTCCCATCCCACCAGACACCGCAGTCCCATCCCACCAGACACCGCAGTTCCATCCCACCAGACACCGCAGTCCCATCCCACCAGACAACGCAGTCCCATCCCACCAGACACCGCAGTCCCATCCCACCAGACACCGCAGTCCCATCCCACCAGACACCGCAGTTCCATCCCACCAGACACCGCAGTCCCATCCCACCAGACAATGCAGTCCCATCCCACCAGACACTGCAGTCCCATCCCACCAGACCCTGCAGTCCCATCCCACCAGACACCGCAGTCCCATCCCACCAGACACCGCAGTCCCATCTCACCAGACCCTGCAGTCCCATCCCACCAGACACCGCAGTCCCATCCCACCAGACCCTGCAGTCCCATCCCACCAGACACCGCAGTCCCATCCCACCAGACACCGCAGTCCCATCCCAACAGACAACGCAGTCCCATCTCACCAGACACCGCAGTCCCATCCCACCAGACAATGCAGTCCCATCCCACCAGACACCGCAGCCCAATCCCACCAGACACCGCAGTCCCATCCCACCAGACAACGCAGTCCCATCCCACCAGACACCGCAGTCCCATCCCACCAGCCACCGCAGTCCCATCCCACCAGACACCGCAGTCCCATCCCACCAGACACCGCAGTCCCATCCCACCAGACACTGCAGTCCCATCCCACCAGACAACGCAGTCCCATCCCACCAGCCAACGCAGTTCCATCCCACCAGACAACGCAGTCCCATCCCACCAGACACCGCAGTCCCATCCCACCAGACACCGCAGTCCCATCCCACCAGACACCGCAGTCCCATCCCACCAGACAATGCAGTCCCATCCCACCAGACACCTCAGTCCCATCCCACCAGACACCGCAGTCCCATCCCACCAGACCCTGCAGTCCCATCCCACCAGACACCGCAGTCCCATCCCACCAGACACCGCAGTCCCATCCCAACAGACAACGCAGTCCCATCTCACCAGACACCGCAGTCCCATCCCACCAGACAATGCAGTCCCATCCCACCAGACACCGCAGTCCCATCCCACCAGACACCGCAGTCCCATCCCACCAGACACCGCAGTCCCATCCCACCAGACCCTGCAGTCCCATCCCACCAGACACCTCAGTCCCATCCCACCAGACACCGCAGTCCCATCCCACCAGACACCGCAGTCCCATCCCACCAGACAATGCAGTCCCATCCCATCAGACACCGCAGTCCCATCCCACCAGACACCGCAGTCCCATCCCACCAGACACTGCAGTCCCATCCCAGCAGACACCTCAGTCCCATCCCACCAGACACCGCAGTCCCATCCCACCAGACACCGCAGTCCCATCCCACCAGACAACGCAGTCCCATCCCACCAGACACCATAGTCCCATCCCACCAGACACCGCAGTCCCATCCCACCAGACAACGCAGTCCCATCCCACCAGACACCGCAGTCCCATCCCACCAGACACCGCAGTTCCATCCCACCAGACACCGCAGTCCCATCCCACCAGACACCTCAGTCCCATCCCACCAGCCACCGCAGTCCCATCCCACCAGACAACGCAGTCCCATCCCAGCAGACAATGCAGTCCCATCCCACCAGACCCTGCAGTTCCATCCCACCAGACACCGCAGTCCCATCCCACCAGACACCGCAGTCCCATCCCAGCAGACAATGCAGTCCCATCCCACCAGACCCTGCAGTTCCATCCCACCAGACCCTGCAGTTCCATCCCACCAGACACCGCAGTCCCATCCCACCAGACACCATAGTCCCATCCCACCAGACAATGCAGTCCCATCCCACCAGACACCGCAGTCCCATCCCACCAGACACCGCAGTCCCATCCCACCAGACACCGCAGTCCCATCCCACCAGACAATGCAGTCCCATCCCACCAGACCCTGCAGTTCCATCCCACCAGACACCGCAGTCCCATCCCACCAGACACCGCAGTCCCATCCCAGCAGACAATGCAGTCCCATCCCACCAGACCCTGCAGTTCCATCCCACCAGACACCGCAGTCCCATCCCACCAGACACCATAGTCCCATCCCACCAGACAATGCAGCCCCATCCCACCAGACACCGCAGTCCCATCCCACCAGACACCGCAGTCCCATCCCACCAGACACCGCAGTCCCATCCCACCAGACACCGCAGTCCCATCCCACCAGACACCGCAGTCCCATCCCACCAGACACCGCAGTTCCATCCCACCAGACACCGCAGTCCCATCCCACCAGACAATGCAGTCCCATCCCACCAGACACTGCAGTCCCATCCCACCAGACCCTGCAGTCCCATCCCACCAGACACCGCAGTCCCATCCCACCAGACACCGCAGTCCCATCTCACCAGACCCTGCAGTCCCATCCCACCAGACACCGCAGTCCCATCCCACCAGACCCTGCAGTCCCATCCCACCAGACACCGCAGTCCCATCCCACCAGACACCGCAGTCCCATCCCAACAGACAACGCAGTCCCATCTCACCAGACACCGCAGTCCCATCCCACCAGACAATGCAGTCCCATCCCACCAGACACCGCAGCCCCATCCCACCAGACACCGCAGTCCCATCCCACCAGACAACGCAGTCCCATCCCACCAGACACCGCAGTCCCATCCCACCAGCCACCGCAGTCCCATCCCACCAGACACCGCAGTCCCATCCCACCAGACACCGCAGTCCCATCCCACCAGACACTGCAGTCCCATCCCACCAGACACCTCAGTCCCATCCCACCAGACACCGCAGTCCCATCCCACCAGACACCGCAGTCCCATCCCACCAGACAATGCAGTCCCATCCCACCAGACACCTCAGTCCCATCCCACCAGACACCGCAGTCCCATCCCACCAGACCCTGCAGTCCCATCCCACCAGACACCGCAGTCCCATCCCACCAGACACCGCAGTCCCATCCCAACAGACAACGCAGTCCCATCTCACCAGACACCGCAGTCCCATCCCACCAGACAATGCAGTCCCATCCCACCAGACACCGCAGTCCCATCCCACCAGACACCGCAGTCCATCCCACCAGACACCGCAGTCCCATCCCACCAGACACTGCAGTCCCATCCCACCAGACACCGCAGTCCCATCCCGCCAGACACCGCAGTCCCATCCCACCAGACACCGCAGTCCCATCCCACCAGACCCTGCAGTCCCATCCCACCAGACACCTCAGTCCCATCCCACCAGACACCGCAGTCCCATCCCACCAGACACCGCAGTCCCATCCCACCAGACAATGCAGTCCCATCCCATCAGACACCGCAGTCCCATCCCACCAGACACCGCAGTCCCATCCCACCAGACACTGCAGTCCCATCCCAGCAGACACCTCAGTCCCATCCCACCAGACACCGCAGTCCCATCCCACCAGACACCTCAGTCCCATCCCACCAGCCACCGCAGTCCCATCCCACCAGACAACGCAGTCCCATCCCAGCAGACACCGCAGTCCCATCCCACCAGACCCTGCAGTTCCATCCCACCAGACACCGCAGTCCCATCCCACCAGACACCGCAGTCCCATCCCAGCAGACAATGCAGTCCCATCCCACCAGACCCTGCAGTTCCATCCCACCAGACACCGCAGTCCCATCCCACCAGACACCGCAGTCCCATCCCACCAGACACCATAGTCCCATCCCACCAGACAATGCAGCCCCATCCCACCAGACACCGCAGTCCCATCCCACCAGACACCGCAGTCCCATCCCACCAGACACCGCAGTCCCATCCCACCAGACACCGCAGTCCCATCCCACCAGACACCGCAGTCCCATCCCACCAGACACCGCAGTCCCATCCCACCAGACACCGCAGTCCCATCCCACCAGACACTGCAGTCCCATCCCACCAGACACCTCAGTCCCATCCCACCAGACACCGCAGTCCCATCCCACCAGACAACGCAGTCCCATCCCACCAGACAACGCAGTCCCATCCCACCAGCCACCGCAGTCCCATCCCACCTGACACCGCAGTCCCATCCCACCAGACACTGCAGTCCCATCCCACCAGACACCGCAGTCCCATCCCACCAGATACCATAGTCCCATCCCACCAGACACCTCAGTCCCATCCCACCAGACACCGCAGTCCCATCCCACCAGACAATGCAGTCCCATCCCACCAGACACCTCAGTCCCATCCCACCAGACACCGCAGTCCCATCCCACCAGGACACCTCAGTCCCATCCCACCAGACAACGCAGTCCCATCCCACCAGACACCGCAGTCCCATCCCACCAGACAACGCAGTCCCATCCCACCAGACACCCCAGTATCATCCCACCAGACCCTGCAGTCCCGAACCACCAGACCCTGCAGTCCCATCCCACCAAACACTGCAGTCCCATCCCACCAGACACCGCAGTCCCATCCTACCAGACCCTGCAGTCCTATCCCACCAGACACCGCAGTCCCATCCCACCACCAGACACCGCAGTCCCATCCCACCAGACGCCGCAGTCCCATCCCACCAGATGCCGCAGTCCCATCCCACCAGACACCGCAGTCCCATCCCACCAGACAACGCAGTCCCATCCCACCACCAGACACCGCAGTCCCATCCCACCAGACAACGCAGTCCCATCCCCACCAGACAACGCAGTCCCATCCCACCACCAGACACCGCAGTCCCATCCCACCAGACAATGCAGTCCCATCCCACCAGACACCGCAGTCCCATCCCACCAGACAATGCAGTCCCATCCCACCAGACACCGCAGTCCCATCCCACCAGACCCTGCAGTCCTATCCCACCAGACACCGCAGTCCAATCCCACCACCAGATACCGCAGTCCCATCCCACCAGACACCGCAGTCCCATCCCACCAGACAACGCAGTCCCATCCCACCAGACACCGCAGTCCCATATATAATAGAGGGGGTGCAGTACCACAGAGTGGACATTAGGTGGTAGCAGAGGACAGGAGGAGGTGATCACATTTTCATATATAATAGAGGGGGTGCAGTACCACAGAGTGGACATTAGGTGGTAGCAGAGGACAGGAGGAGGTGATCATATTCTCATATATAATAGAGGGGGTGCAGTACCACAGGGCGGACATTAGGTGGCAGTAGAGGACAGGAGGAGGTGATCACATTCCCATATATAATAGAGGGGGTGCAGTACCACAGAGCGGACATTAGGTGGTAGCAGAGGACAGGAGGAGGTGATCACATTCCATATATAATAGAAGGGGTGCAGTACCACAGAGCGGACATTAGGTGGTAGCAGAGGACAGGAGGAGGTGATCACATTCCCATATATAATAGAGGGGTGCAGTACCACAGAGCGGACATTAGGTGGTAGCAGAGGACAGGAGGAGGTGATCACATTCCCATATAATAGAGGGGGTGCAGTACCACAGAGCGGACATTAGGTGGTAGCAGAGGACAGGAGGGGGTGATCACATTCCATATATAATAGAGGGGGTGCAGTACCACAGAGCGGACATTAGGTGGTAGCAGAGGACAGGAGGAGGTGATCACATTCCCATATATAATAGACGGGGTGCAGTACCACAGAGCGGACATTAGGTGGTAGCAGAGGACAGGAGGAGGTGATCACATTCCATATATAATAGAGGGGGTGCAGTACCACAGAGTGGACATTAGGTGGTAGCAGAGGACAGGAGGAGGTGATTACATCCCATATATAATAGAGGGGGTGCAGTACCACAGAGCGGACATTAGGTGGTAGCAGAGGATAGGAGGGGGGGGGTGATCACATTCCCATATATAATAGAAGGGGTGCAGTACCACAGAGCGGACATTAGGTGGTAGCAGAGGACAGGAGGAGGTGATCACATTCTCATATATAATAGAGGGGGTGCAGTACCACAGAGCGGACATTAGGTGGTAGCAGAGGACAGGAGGAGGTGATCACATTCTCATATATAATAGAGGGGGTGCAGTACCACAGAGCGGACATTAGGTGGTAGCAGAGGACAGGAGGAGGTGATCACATTCCCATATATAATAGAGGGGTGCAGTACCACAGAGAGGACATTAGGTGGTAGCAGAGGACAGGAGGAGGTGATCACATTCTCATATATAATAGAGGGGGTGCAGTACCACAGAGAGGACATTAGGTGGCAGTAGAGGACAGGAGGGGGTGATCACATTCCATATATAATAGAGGGGGTGCAGTACCACAGAGCGGACATTAGGGGGTAGCAGAGGACAGGAGGAGGAGATCACATTCTCATATATAATAGAGGGGGTGCAGTACCACAGAGCGGACATTAGGTGGTAGCAGAGGACAGGAGGAGGAGATCACATTCCATATATAATAGAGGGGGTGCAGTACCACAGAGTGGACATTAGGTGGTAGCAGAGGACAGGAGGAGGTGATTACATCCCATATATAATAGAGGGGGTGCAGTACCACAGAGCGGACATTAGGTGGTAGCAGAGGATAGGAGGGGGGGGGTGATCACATTCCCATATATAATAGAAGGGGTGCAGTACCACAGAGCGGACATTAGGTGGTAGCAGAGGACAGGAGGAGGTGATCACATTCCCATATATAATAGAGGGGGTGCAGTACCACAGAGCGGACATTAGGTGGTAGCAGAGGATAGGAGGGGGGGTGATCACATTCCCATATATAATAGAGGGGTGCAGTACCACAGAGCGGACATTAGGTGGCAGTAGAGGACAGGAGGAGGTGATCACATTCTCATATATAATAGAGGGGTGCAGTACCACAGAGCGGACATTAGGTGGTAGCAGAGGACAGGAGGAGGTGATCACATTCCATATATAATAGAGGGGGTGCAGTACCACAGAGTGGACATTAGGTGGTAGCAGAGGACAGGAGGAGGTGATCACATTCCCATATATAATAGACGGGGTGCAGTACCACAGAGTGGACATTAGGTGGTAGCAGAGGACAGAAGGAGGTGATCACATTCTCATATATAATAGAGGGGGTGCAGTACCACAGAGCGGACATTAGGTGGTAGCAGAGGCCAGAGGAGGTGATCACATTCCATATATAATAGAGGGGGTGCAGTACCACAGAGCGGACATTAGGTGGTAGCAGAGGACAGGAGGAGGTGATCACATTCCATATATAATAGAGGGGGTGCAGTACCACAGAGCGGACATTAGGTGGTAGCAGAGGACAGGAGGAGGTGATCACATTCTCATATATAATAGAGGGGTGCAGTACCACAGAGCGGACATTAGGTGGCAGCAGAGGACAGGAGGGGGTGATCACATTCTCATATATAATAGAGGGGGTGCAGTACCACAGAGCGGACATTAGGTGGTAGCAGAGGACAGGAGGAGGTGATCACATTCCCATATATAATAGAGGGGGTGCAGTACCACAGAGTGGACATTATGTGGTAGCAGAGGACAGGAGGGGGTGATCACATTCCATATATAATAGAGGGGGTGCAGTACCACAGAGTGGACATTAGGTGGTAGCAGAGGACAGGAGGGGGTGATCACATTCCATATATAATAGAGGGGGTGCAGTACCACAGAGCAGACATTAGGTGGTAGCAGAGGACAGGAGGGGGTGATCACATTCCATATATAATAGAGGGGGTGCAGTACCACAGAGAGGACATTAGGTGGCAGCAGAGGACAGGAGGGGGTGATCACATTCTCATATATAATAGAGGGGGTGCAGTACCACAGAGTGAACATTAGGTGGTAGCAGAGGACAGGAGGGGGTGATCACATCCCCATATATAATAGAGGGGGTGCAGTACCACAGAGTGAACATTAGGTGGTAGCAGAGGACAGGAGGGGGTGATCACATTCCATATATAATAGAGGGGGTGCAGTACCACAGAGCAGACATTAGGTGGTAGCAGAGGACAGGAGGGGGTGATCACATTCCATATATAATAGAGGGGTGCAGTACCACAGAGTGGACATTAGGTGACAGCAGAGGACAGGAGGGGGTGATCACATTCAAATATATAATAGAGGGGTGCAGTACCACAGAGCGGACATTAGCAGAGGACAGGAGAGGGTGATCACATTCTCATATATAATAGAGGGGGTGCAGTACCACAGAGAGGACATTAGGTGGTAGCAGAGGACAGGAGGAGGTGATCACATTCTCATATATAATAGAGGGGGTGCAGTACCACAGAGCGGACATTAGGTGGTAGCAGAGGACAGGACGGAGGTGATCACATTCCATATATAATAGAGGGGGTGCAGTACCACAGAGCGGACATTAGGTGGTAGCAGAGGACAGGAGGAGGTGATCACATTCCATATATAAAAGAGGGGGTGCAGTACCACAGAGCGGACATTAGGTGGTAGCAGAGGACAGGAGGAGGTGATCACATTCCCATATATAATAGACGGGGTGCAGTACCACAGAGCGGACATTAGGTGGTAGCAGAGGACAGGAGGAGGTGATCACATTCTCATATATAATAGAGGGGGTGCAGTACCACAGAGAGGACATTAGGTGGTAGCAGAGGACAGAAGGAGGTGATCACATTCCCATATATAATAGACGGGGTGCAGTACCACAGAGCGGACATTAGGTGGTAGCAGAGGACAGGATGGGGTGATCACATTCCCATATATAATAGAGGGGGTGCAGTACCACGGAGCGGACATTAGGTGGTAGCAGAGGACAGGAGGGGGTGATCACATTCCATATATAATAGAGGGGGTGCAGTACCACAGAGCGGACATTAGGTGGTAGCAGAGGACAGGAGGAGGTGATCACATTCCCATATATAATAGAGGGGGTGCAGTACCACAGAGCGGACATTAGGTGGTAGCAGAGGATAGGAGGGGGTGATCACATTCCATATATAATAGAGGGGGTGCAGTACCACAGAGCGGACATTAGGTGGTAGCAGAGGACAGGAGGAGGTGATCACATTCCATATATAATAGAGGGGGTGCAGTACCACAGAGTGGACATTAGGTGGTAGCAAAGGACGGGGGTGATCACATTCCTATATATAATAGAGGGGGTGCAGTACCACAGAGCGGACATTAGGTGGTAGCAGAGGACAGGAGGAGGAGATCACATTCTCATATATAATAGAGGGGGTGCAGTACCACAGAGAGGACATTAGGTGGCAGTAGAGGACAGGAGGGGGTGATCACATTCCATATATAATAGAGGGGGTGCAGTACCACAGAGCGGACATTAGGTGGTAGCAGAGGACAGGAGGAGGAGATCACATTCTCATATATAATAGAGGGGGTGCAGTACCACAGAGCGGACATTAGGTGGTAGCAGAGGACAGGAGGGGGTGATCACATTCCCATATATAATAGAGGGGGTGCAGTACCACAGAGAGGACATTAGGTGGTAGCAGAGGACAGGAGGGGGTGATCACATTCCCATATATAATAGAGGGGGTGCAGTACCACAGAGTGGACATTAGGTGGTAGCAGAGGACAGGAGGGGGTGATCACATTCTCATATATAATAGAGGGGGTGCAGTACCACAGAGTGGACATTAGGTGGTAGCAGAGGACGGGGGTGATCACATTCCTATATATAATAGAGGGGGTGCAGTACCACAGAGCGGACATTAGGTGGTAGCAGAGGACAGGAGGGGGTGATCACATTCCCATATATAATAGAGGGGGTACAGTACCATAGAGCGGACATTAGGTGGTAGCAGAGGACAGGAGGGGGTGATCACATTCCCATATATAATAGAGGGGGTGCAGTACCACAGAGCGGACATTAGGTGGTAGCAGAGGACAGGAGGAGGTGAACACATTCCATATATAATAGAGGGGGTGCAGTACCACAGAGTGGACATTAGGTGGTAGCAGAGGACGGGGGTGATCACATTCCTATATATAATAGAGGGGGTGCAGTACCACAGAGCGGACATTAGGTGGTAGCAGAGGACAGGAGGAGATGATCACATTCCATATATAATAGAGGGGGTGCAGTACCACAGAGTGGACATTAGGTGGTAGCAGAGGACAGGAGGAGGTGATTACATCCCATATATAATAGAGGGGGTGCAGTACCACAGAGCGGACATTAGGTGGTAGCAGAGGACAGGAGGGGGTGATCACATTCCATATATAATAGAGGGGGTGCAGTACCACAGAGCGGACATTAGGTGGTAGCAGAGGACAGGAGGAGGAGATCACATTCCATATATAATAGAGGGGGTGCAGTACCACAGAGTGGACATTAGGTGGTAGCAGAGGACAGGAGGAGGTGATTACATCCCATATATAATAGAGGGGGTGCAGTACCACAGAGTGGACATTAGGTGGTAGCAGAGGACAGGAGGAGGAGATCACATTCCATATATAATAGAGGGGGTGCAGTACCACAGAGTGGACATTAGGTGGTAGCAGAGGACAGGAGGAGGTGATCACATTCTCATATATAATAGAGGGGGTGCAGTACCACAGAGCAGACATTAAGTGGTAGCAGAGGACAGGAGGAGGTGATCACATCCCATTTATAATAGAGGGGGTGCAGTACCACAGAGCGGACATTAGGTGGTAGCAGAGGACAGGAGGGGGTGATCACATTCCCATATATAATAGAGGGGGTGCAGTACCACAGAGCGGACATTAGGTGGTGGCAGAGGACAGGCGGAGGTGATCACATTCCATATATAATAGAGGGGGTGCAGTACCACAGAGCGGACATTAGGTGGTAGCAGAGGACAGGAGGAGGAGATCACATTCCATATATAATAGAGGGGGTGCAGTACCACAGAGCGGACATTAGGTGGTAGCAGAGGACAGGAGGGGGTGATCACATTCCATATATAATAGAGGGGGTGCAGTACCACAGAGCGGACATTAGGTGGTAGCAGAGGACAGGAGGAGGAGATCACATTCCATATATAATAGAGGGGGTGCAGTACCACAGAGCGGACATTAGGTGGTAGCAGAGGACAGGAGGGGGTGATCACATTCCATATATAATAGAGGGGGTGCAGTACCACAGAGCGGACATTAGGTGGTAGCAGAGGACAGGAGGAGGAGATCACATTCTCATATATAATAGAGGGGGTGTAGTACCACAGAGCAGACATTAGGTGGTAGCAGAGGACAGGAGGAGATGATCACATTCCATATATAATAGAGGGGGTGCAGTACCACAGAGTGGACATTAGGTGGTAGCAGAGGACAGGAGGAGGTGATTACATCCCATATATAATAGAGGGGGTGCAGTACCACAGAGCGGACATTAGGTGGTAGCAGAGGACAGGAGGAGGAGATCACATTCTCATATATAATAGAGGGGGTGCAGTACCACAGAGCAGACATTAAGTGGTAGCAGAGGACAGGAGGAGGTGATCACATCCCATTTATAATAGAGGGGGTGCAGTACCACAGAGCGGACATTAGGTGGTAGCAGAGGACAGGAGGGGGTGATCACATTCCATATATAATAGAGGGGGTGCAGTACCACGGAGTGGACATTAGGTGGTAGCAGAGGACAGGAGGGGGTGATCACATTCCCATATATAATAGAGGGGGTGCAGTACCACAGAGCGGACATTAGGTGGTAGCAGAGGACAGGAGGGGGTGATCACATTCCATATATAATAGAGGGGGTACAGTACCACAGAGCGGACATTAGGTGGTAGCAGAGGACAGGAGGAGGAGATCACATTCCATATATAATAGAGGGGTGCAGTACCACAGAGTGGACATTAGGTGCTAGCAGAGGACAGGAGGGGGTGATCACATTCTCATATATAATAGAGGGGGTGCAGTACCACAGAGAGGACATTAGGTGGTAGTAGAGGACAGGAGGAGGAGATCACATTCCATATATAATAGAGGGGTGCAGTACCACAGAGTGGACATTAGGTGGTAGCAGAGGACAGGAGGAGGTGATCACATTCTCATATATAATAGAGGGGGTGCAGTACCACAGAGAGGACATTAGGTGGTAGCAGAGGACAGGAGGGGGTGATCACATTCCCATATATAATAGAGGGGGTGCAGTACCACAGAGCGGGACATTAGGTGGTAGCAGAGGACAGGAGGAGGTGATCACATTCCATATATAATAGAGGGGGTGCAGTACCACAGAGCGGACATTAGGTGGCAGTAGAGGACAGGAGGAGGTGATCACATTCTCATATATAATAGAGGGGTGCAGTACCACAGAGCGGACATTAGGTGGTAGCAGAGGACAGGAGGGGGTGATCACATTCCCATATATAATAGAGGGGGTGCAGTACCACAGAGAGGACATTAGGAGGTAGCAGAGGACAGGAGGAGGAGATCACATTCCCATATATAATAGAGGGGGTGCAGTACCACAGAGCGGACATTAGGTGGCAGTAGAGGACAGGAGGAGGTGATCACATTCCATATATAATAGAGTGGGTGCAGTACCACAGAGCGGACATTAGGTGGTAGCAGAGGACAGGAGGGGGTGATCACATTCCCATATATAATAGAGGGGGTGCAGTACCACAGAGCGGACATTAGGTGGTAGCAGAGGACAGGAGGAGGTGATCACATTCCCATATATAATAGAGGGGGTGCAGTACCACAGAGCGGACATTAGGTGGTAGCAGAGGACAGGAGGAGGTGATCACATTCCATATATAATAGAGGGGGTGCAGTACCACAGAGCGGACATTAGGTGGCAGTAGAGGACAGGAGGAGGTGATCACATTCTCATATATAATAGAGGGGTGCAGTACCACAGAGCGGACATTAGGTGGTAGCAGAGGACAGGAGGGGGTGATCACATTCCCATATATAATAGAGGGGGTGCAGTACCACAGAGAGGACATTAGGAGGTAGCAGAGGACAGGAGGAGGAGATCACATTCCCATATATAATAGAGGGGGTGCAGTACCACAGAGCGGACATTAGGTGGCAGTAGAGGACAGGAGGAGGTGATCACATTCCATATATAATAGAGTGGGTGCAGTACCACAGAGCGGACATTAGGTGGTAGCAGAGGACAGGAGGGGGTGATCACATTCCCATATATAATAGAGGGGGTGCAGTACCACAGAGCGGACATTAGGTGGTAGCAGAGGACAGGAGGAGGTGATCACATTCCCATATATAATAGAGGGGGTGCAGTACCACAGAGCGGACATTAGGTGGTAGAAGAGGACAGGAGGGGGTGATCACATTCCATATATAATAGAGGGGGTGCAGTACCACAGAGCGGACATTAGGTGGTAGCAGAGGACAGGAGGAGGTGATCACATTCCCATATATAATAGAGGGGGTGCAGTACCACAGAGCGGACATTAGGTGGTAGCAGAGGACAGGAGGGGGTGATCACATTCCATATATAATAGAGGGGGTGCAGTACCACAGAGTGGACATTAGGTGGTAGAAGAGGACAGGAGGGGGTGATCACATTCCATATATAATAGAGGGGGTGCAGTACCACAGAGCGGACATTAGGTGGTAGCAGAGGACAGGAGGAGGTGATCACATTCCCATATATAATAGAGGGGGTGCAGTACCACAGAGCGGACATTAGGTGGCAGTAGAGGACAGGAGGAGGTGATCACATTCCATATATAATAGAGGGGGTGCAGTACCACAGAGCGGACATTAGGTGGTAGCAGAGGACAGGACGAGGTGATCACATTCCCATATATAATAGAGGGGGTGCAGTACCACAGAGTGGACATTAGGTGGTAGCAGAGGACAGGACGAGGTGATCACATTCCCATATATAATAGAGGGGGTGCAGTACCACAGAGCGGACATAAGGTGGCAGTAGAGGACAGGAGGAGGTGATCACATTCCATATATAATAGAGGGGGTGCAGTACCACAGAGCGGACATTAGGTGGTAGCAGAGGACAGGAGGAGGTGATCACATTCCCATATATAATAGAGGGGGTGCAGTACCACAGAGCGGACATTAGGTGGTAGCAGAGGACAGGAGGAGGAGATCACATTCTCATATATAATAGAGGGGGTGCAGTACCACAGAGCGGACATTAGGTGGTAGCAGAGGACAGGAGGGGGTGATCACATTCCATATATAATAGAGGGGGTGCAGTACCACAGAGCGGACATTAGGTGGTAGCAGAGGACAGGAGGGGGTGATCACATTCCATATATAATAGAGGGGGTGCAGTACCACAGAGTGGACATTAGGTGGTAGCAGAGGACAGGAGGAGGTGATCACATTCCCATATATAATAGAGGGGGTGCAGTACCACAGAGCGGACATTAGGTGGTAGCAGAGGACAGGAGGAGGTGATCACATTCCCATATATAATAGAGGGGGTGCAGTACCACAGAGCGGACATTAGGTGGTAGCAGAGGACAGGAGGAGGAGATCACATTCTCATATATAATAGAGGGGGTGCAGTACCACAGAGCGGACATTAGGTGGTAGCAGAGGACAGGAGGGGGTGATCACATTCCATATATAATAGAGGGGGTGCAGTACCACAGAGCGGACATTAGGTGGTAGCAGAGGACAGGAGGGGGTGATCACATTCCATATATAATAGAGGGGGTGCAGTACCACAGAGTGGACATTAGGTGGTAGCAGAGGACAGGAGGAGGTGATCACATTCTCATATATAATAGAGGGGTGCAGTACCACAGAGCGGACATTAGGTGGTAGCAGAGGACAGGAGGGGGTGATCACATTCCCATATATAATAGAGGGGGTGCAGTACCACAGAGAGGACATTAGGAGGTAGCAGAGGACAGGAGGAGGAGATCACATTCCCATATATAATAGAGGGGGTGCAGTACCACAGAGCGGACATTAGGTGGCAGTAGAGGACAGGAGGAGGTGATCACATTCCATATATAATAGAGGGGGTGCAGTACCACAGAGTGGACATTAGGTGGTAGCAGAGGACAGGACGAGGTGATCACATTCCCATATATAATAGAGGGGGTGCAGTACCACAGAGCGGACATTAGGTGGCAGTAGAGGACAGGAGGAGGTGATCACATTCCATATATAATAGAGGGGGTGCAGTACCACAGAGTGGACATTAGGTGGTAGCAGAGGACAGGACGAGGTGATCACATTCCATATATAATAGAGGGGGTGCAGTACCACAGAGCGGACATTAGGTGGTAGCAGAGGACAGGAGGAGGTGATCACATTCCATATATAATAGAGGGGGTGCAGTACCACAGAGCGGACATTAGGTGGTAGCAGAGGACAGGAGGAGGTGATCACATTCCCATATATAATAGAGGGGGTGCAGTACCACAGAGCGGACATTAGGTGGTAGCAGAGGACAGGAGGAGGAGATCACATTCTCATATATAATAGAGGGGGTGCAGTACCACAGAGCGGACATTAGGTGGTAGCAGAGGACAGGAGGGGGTGATCACATTCCATATATAATAGAGGGGGTGCAGTACCACAGAGCGGACATTAGGTGGTAGCAGAGGACAGGAGGGGGTGATCACATTCCATATATAATAGAGGGGGTGCAGTACCACAGAGTGGACATTAGGTGGTAGCAGAGGACAGGAGGGGGTGATCACATTCTCATATATAATAGAGGGGGTGCAGTACCACAGAGCAGACATTAGGTGGTAGCAGAGGACAGGAGGGGGTGATCACATTCCATATATAATAGAGGGGGTGCAGTACCACAGAGCGGACATTAGGTGGTAGCAGAGGACAGGAGGAGGTGATCACATTCCCATATATAATAGAGGGGGTGCAGTACCACAGAGCGGACATTAGGTGGTAGCAGAGGACAGGAGGAGGAGATCACATTCTCATATATAATAGAGGGGGTGCAGTACCACAGAGCGGACATTAGGTGGTAGCAGAGGACAGGAGGGGGTGATCACATTCCCATATATAATAGAGGGGGTGCAGTACCACAGAGCGGACATTAGGTGGTAGCAGAGGACAGGAGGGGGTGATCACATTCCATATATAATAGAGGGGGTGCAGTACCACAGAGTGGACATTAGGTGGTAGCAGAGGACAGGACGAGGTGATCACATTCCCATATATAATAGAGGGGGTGCAGTACCACAGAGTGGACATTAGGTGGTAGCAGAGGACAGGAGGAGGAGATCACATTCCATATATAATAGAGGGGGTGCAGTACCACAGAGTGGACATTAGGTGGTAGCAGAGGACAGGACGAGGTGATCACATTCCCATATATAATAGAGGGGGTGCAGTACCACAGAGTGGACATTAGGTGGTAGCAGAGGACAGGAGGGGGTGATCACATTCCCATATATAATAGAGTGGGTGCAGTACCACAGAGCGGACATTAGGTGGTAGCAGAGGACAGGAGGAGGAGATCACATTCCATATATAATAGAGGGGGTGCAGTACCACAGAGCGGACATTAGGTGGTAGCAGAGGACAGGAGGAGGTGATCACATTCTCATATATAATAAAGGGGGTGCAGTACCACAGAGAGGACATTAGGTGGTAGCAGAGGACAGGAGGAGGTGATCACATTCTCATATATAATAGAGGGGGTGCAGTACCACAGAGCGGACATTAGGTGGTAGCAGAGGACAGGAGGAGGTGATCACATTCTCATATATAATAGAGGGGGTGCAGTACCACAGAGCGGACATTAGGTGGTAGCAGAGGACAGGAGGAGGTGATCACATTCCATATATAATAGAGGGGGTGCAGTACCACAGAGTGGACATTAGGTGGTAGCAGAGGACGGGGGGTGATCACATTCTCATATATAATAGAGGGGGTGCAGTACCACAGAGTGGACATTAGGTGGTAGCAGAGGACAGGAGGAGGTGATCACATTCCATATATAATAGAGGGTTTGCAGTACCACAGAGTGGACATTAGGTGGTAGCAGAGGACAGGGGGTGATCACATTCTCATATATAATAGAGGGGGTGCAGTACCACAGAGTGGACATTAGGTGGTAGCAGAGGACAGGAGGAGGTGATCACATTCTCATATATAATAGAGGGGGTGCAGTACCACAGAGCGGACATTAGGTGGTAGCAGAGGACAGGTGGAGGTGATCACATTCCATATATAATAGAGGGGGTGCAGTACCACAGAGCGGACATTAGGTGGTAGCAGAGGACAGGAGGGGGTGATCACATTCCATATATAATAGAGGGGGTGCAGTACCACAGAGCGGACATTAGGTGGTAGCAGAGGACAGGAGGGGGTGATCACATTCCATATATAATAGAGGGGGTGCAGTACCACAGAGTGGACATTAGGTGGTAGCAGAGGACGGGGGGTGATCACATTCTCATATATAATAGAGGGGGTGCAGTACCACAGAGCGGACATTAGGTGGTAGCAGAGGACAGGAGGAGGTGATCACATTCCATATATAATAGAGGGGGTGCAGTACCACAGAGTGGACATTAGGTGGTAGCAGAGGACGGGGGGTGATCACATTCTCATATATAATAGAGGGGGTGCAGTACCACAGAGCAGACATTAGGTGGTAGCAGAGGACAGGAGGGGGTGATCACATTCCATATATAATAGACGGGGTGCAGTACCACAGAGCAGACATTAGGTGGTAGCAGAGGACAGGAGGAGGTGATCACATTCTCATATATAATAGAGGGGGTGCAGTACCACAGAGTGGACATTAGGTGGTAGCAGAGGACGGGGGGTGATCACATTCTCATATATAATAGAGGGGGTACAGTAGCACAGAGCAGACATTAGGTGGTAGCAGAGGACGGGGGGTGATCACATTCTCATATATAATAGAGGGGGTGCAGTACCACAGAGCAGACATTAGGTGGTAGCAGAGGACAGGAGGGGGTGATCACATTCCATATATAATAGACGGGGTGCAATACCACAGAGCGGACATTAGGTGGTAGCAGAGGACAGGAGGAGGTGATCACATTCTCATATATAATAGAGGGGGTGCAGTACCACAGAGTGGACATTAGGTGGTAGCAGAGGACGGGGGGTGATCACATTCTCATATATAATAGAGGGGGTGCAGTACCACAGAGCAGACATTAGGTGGTAGCAGAGGACAGGAGGGGGTGATCACATTCCATATATAATAGAGGGGGTGCAGTACTACAGAGCGGACATTAGGTGGTAGCAGAGGACAGGAGGGGGTGATCACATTCTCATATATAATAGAGGGGGTGCAGTACCACAGAGCGGACATTAGGTGGTAGCAGAGGACAGGACGAGGTGATCACATTCACATATATAATAGAGGGGGTGCAGTACCACAGAGCGGACATTAGGTGGTAGCAGAGGACAGGAGGAGGAGATCACATTCTCATATATAATAGAGGGGGTGCAGTACCACAGAGTGGACATTAGGTGGTAGCAGAGGACAGGAGGGGGTGATCACATTCCATATATAATAGAGGGGGTGCAGTACCACAGAGTGGACATTAGGTGGTAGCAGAGGACAGAAGGAGGTGATCACATTCTCATATATAATAGAGGGGGTGCAGTACCACAGAGCGGACATTAGGTGGTAGCAGAGGACAGGACGAGGTGATCACATTCTCATATATAATAGAGGGGGTGCAGTACCACAGAGCGGACATTAGGTGGTAGCAGAGGACAGGAGGAGGTGATCACATTCTCATATATAATAGAGGGGGTGCAGTACCACAGAGCAGACATTAGGTGGTAGCAGAGGACAGGAGGAGGTGATCACATTCCATATATAATAGAGGGGGTGCAGTACCACAGAGCGGACATTAGGTGGTAGCAGAGGACAGGAGGAGGTGATCACATTCTCATATATAATAGAGGGGGTGCAGTACCACAGAGAGGACATTAGGTGGTAGCAGAGGACAGGACGAGGTGATCACATTCCCATATATAATAGAGGGGGTGCAGTACCACAGAGCGGACATTAGGTGGTAGCAGAGGACAGGAGGAGGTGATCACATTCTCATATATAATAGAGGGGGTGCAGTACCACAGAGTGGACATTAGGTGGTAGCAGAGGACAGGAGGAGGTGATCACATTCCATATATAATAGAGGGGGTGCAGTACCACAGAGTGGACATTAGGTGGTAGCAGAGGACAGGAGGAGGAGATCACATTCCATATATAATAGAGGGGGTGCAGTACCACAGAGCGGACATTAGGTGGTAGCAGAGGACAGGAGGGGGTGATCACATTCTCATATATAATAGAGGGGGTGCAGTACCACAGAGCGGACATTAGGTGGTAGCAGAGGACAGGAGGGGGTGATCACATTCCATATATAATAGAGGGGGTGCAGTACCACAGAGCGGACATTAGGTGGTAGCAGAGGATAGGAGGGGGTGATCACATTCTCATATATAATAGAGGGGGTGCAGTACCACAGAGCGGACATTAGGTGGTAGCAGAGGACAGGAGGAGTTGATCACATTCTCATATATAATAGAGGGGTGCAGTACCACAGAGCGGACATTAGGTGGTGGCAGAGGACAGGAGGAGGTGATCACATTCCATATATAATAGAGGGGGTGCAGTACCACAGAGCGGACATTAGGTGGTAGCAGAGGACAGGAGGGGGTGATCACATTCTCATATATAATAGAGGGGGTGCAGTACCACAGAGCGGACATTAGGTGGTAGCAGAGGACAGGAGGAGGAGATCACATTCCATATATAATAGAGGGGGTGCAGTACCACAGAGCGGACATTAGGTGATAGCAGAGGACAGGAGGAGGTGATCACATTCTCATATATAATAGAGGGGGTGCAGTACCACAGAGCGGACATTAGGTGGTAGCAGAGGACAGGAGGGGGTGATCACATTCTCATATATAATAGAGGGGGTGCAGTACCACAGAGCGGACATTAGGTGGTAGCAGAGGACAGGAGGAGGAGATCACATTCCATATATAATAGAGAGGGTGCAGTACCACAGAGAGGACATTAGGTGGTAGTAGAGGACAGGAGGGGGTGATCACATTCCATATATAATAGAGGGGGTGCAGTACCACAGAGCGGACATTAGGTGGTAGCAGAGGACAGGAGGAGGTGATCACATTCTCATATATAATAGATTGGGTGCAGTACCACAGAGCGGACATTAGGTGGTAGCAGAGGACAGGAGGAGGTGATCACATTCCATATATAATAGAGGGGGTGCAGTACCACAGAGCAGACATTAGGTGGTAGCAGAGGACAGGAGGGGGTGATCACATTCCATATATAATAGAGGGGGTGCAGTACCACAGAGCGGACATTAGGTGGTAGCAGAGGACAGGAGGGGGTGATCACATTCCATATATAATAGAGGGGTGCAGTACCACAGAGCGGACATTAGGTGGTAGCAGAGGACAGGAGGAGGTGATCACATTCTCATATATAATAGAGGGGGTGCAGTACCACAGAGTGGACATTAGGTGGTAGCAGAGGACAGGAGGGGGTGATCACATTCCATATATAATAGAGGGGTGCAGTACCACAGAGTGGACATTAGGTGGTAGTAGAGGACAGGAGGAGGTGATCACATTCCATATATAATAGAGGGGGTGCAGTACCACAGAGCAGACATTAGGTGGTAGCAGAGGACAGGAGGGGGTGATCACATTCTCATATATAATAGAGGGGGTGCAGTACCACAGAGCGGACATTAGGTGGTAGCAGAGGACAGGAGGAGGTGATCACATTCCATATATAATAGAGGGGGTGCAGTACCTCAGAGCAGACATTAGGTGGTAGCAGAGGACAGGAGGAGGTGATCACATTCCATATATAATAGAGGGGGTGCAGTACCACAGAGCGGACATTAGGTGGTGGCAGAGGACAGGAGGGGGTGATCACATTCTCATATATAATAGAGGGGGTGCAGTACCTCAGAGCAGACATTAGGTGATAGCAGAGGACAGGAGGAGGTGATCACATTCTCATATATAATAGAGGGGGTGCAGTACCACAGAGTGGACATTAGGTGGTAGTAGAGGACAGGAGGAGGTGATCACATTCCCATATATAATAGAGGGGTGCAGTACCACAGAGCGGACATTAGGTGGTAGAAGAGGACAGGAGGAGGTGATCACATTCTCATATATAATAGACGGGGTGCAGTACCACAGAGCGGACATTAGGTGGTAGCAGAGGACAGGAGGAGGTGATCACATTCCATATATAATAGAGGGGGTGCAGTACCACAGAGCGGACATTAGGTGGTAGCAGAGGACAGGAGGAGGTGATCACATTCCCATATATAATAGAGGGGGTGCAGTACCACAGAGAGGACATTAGGTGGTAGCAGAGGACAGGAGGAGGAGATCACATTCCATATATAATAGAGGGGGTGCAGTACCACAGAGTGGACTTTAGGTGGTAGCAGAGGACAGGAGGAGGTGATCACATTCCATATATAATAGAGGGGGTGCAGTACCACAGAGCGGACATTAGGTGGTAGCAGAGGACAGGAGGGGGTGATCACATTCCATATATAATAGAGGGGGTGCAGTACCACAGAGCGGACATTAGGTGGTAGCAGAGGACAGGAGGGGGTGATCACATTCCATATATAATAGAGGGGGTGCAGTACCACAGAGCGGACATTAGGTGGTAGCAGAGGACAGGAGGAGGTGATCACATTCTCATATATAATAGAGGGGGTGCAGTACCACAGAGCGGACATTAGGTGGTAGCAGAGGACAGGAGGAGGTGATCACATTCTCATATATAATAGAGGGGGTGCAGTACCACAGAGCGGACATTAGGTGGTAGCAGAGGACAGGAGGGGGTGATCACATTCTCATATATAATAGAGGGGGTGCAGTACCACAGAGCAGACATTAGGTGGTAGCAGAGGACAGGAGGAGGTGATCACATTCTCATATATAATAGAGGGGTGCAGTACCACAGAGCGGACATTAGGTGGTAGCAGAGGACAGGAGGGGGTGATCACATTCTCATATATAATAGAGGGGGTGCAGTACCACAGAGAGGACATTAGGTGGTAGCAGAGGATAGGAGGGGGGGGGTGATCACATTCCATATATAATAGAGGGGTGCAGTACCACAGAGCGGACATTAGGTGGTAGCAGAGGACAGGAGGGGGTGATCACATTCTCATATATAATAGAGGGGGTGCAGTACCACAGAGCAGACATTAGGTGGTAGCAGAGGACAGGAGGAGGTGATCACATTCCCATATATAATAGAGGGGTGCAGTACCACAGAGCGGACATTAGGTGGCAGTAGAGGACAGGAGGGGGTGATCACATTCCATATATAATAGAGGGGGTACAGTACCACAGAGTGGACATTAGGTGGTAGCAGAGGACAGGAGAAGGTGATCACATTCCATATATAATAGAGGGGGTGCAGTACCACAGAGCGGACATTAGGTGGTAGCAGAGGATAGGAGGGGGGGGGTGATCACATTCCCATATATAATAGAGGGGGTACAGTACCACAGAGCGGACATTAGGTGGTAGCAGAGGACAGGAGGGGGTGATCACATTCCCATATATAATAGAGGGGGTGCAGTACCACAGAGAGGACATTAGGTGGTAGCAGAGGACAGGAAGAGGTGATCACATTCCATATATAATAGAGGGGGTGCAGTACCACAGAGAGGACATTAGGTGGTAGCAGAGGACAGGAGGGGGTGATCACATTCCATATATAATAGAGGGGGTGCAGTACCACAGAGCGGACATTAGGTGGTAGCAGAGGACAGGGGGGGGTGATCACATTCCATATATAATAGAGGGGGTGCAGTACCACAGAGCGGACATTAGGTGGCAGTAGAGGACTGGAAGATTTGCCAGTAAGCAATATGGCGGACGAGAGGAGTGACGTAGGAGGGATTTCCCGACATGCTCAGTGTGGATTGTAGTCGGTGATTCAGGAAGAGAGCAGAGATGAGTGTGAGTGACGTTCTGGGGACTGTTTTATAGGAATGGGGGGGCTCTGAGTCTGGGGGAGGGGTGATAGGAATGGGGGGGCTCTGAGTCTGGGGGAGGGGTGATAGGAATGGGGGGGGGCTCTGAGTGTGGGGGAGGGGTGATAGGAATGGGGGGGGCTCTGAGTGTGGGGGAGGGGTGATAGGAATGGGGGGGGGCTCTGAGTCTGGGGGAGGGGTGATAGGAATGGGGGAGGGGTGATAGGAATGGGGGGGGGCTCTGAGTGTGGGGGAGGGGTGATAGGAATGGGGGGGGGCTCTGAGTGTGGGGGAGGGGTGATAGGAATGGGGGGGCTCTGAGTCTGGGGGAGGGGTGATAGGAATGGGGGGGCTCTGAGTCTGGGGGAGGGGTGATAGGAATGGGGGGGCTCTGTGTCTGGGGGAGGGGTGATAGGAATGGGGGGGCTCTGAGTCTGGGGGAGGGGTGATAGGAATGGGGGGGCTCTGAGTCTGGGGGAGGGGTGATAGGAATGGGGGGGGCTCTGAGTCTGGGGGAGGGGTGATAGGAATGGGGGGACTCTGTGTCTGGGGGAGGGGTGATAGGAATGGGGAGTCTGGGGGGTCCTAGAGACATGGAGGGGGTCCTGCCTGCGGTGGGGGAGACCTCATAATTTATATGGAGCCCCCCTGCTTGTTCGGATTTCTCGTCAAAGTTTTGGGGGTCCTCTGCCACCCCTGGGGAGACTGAAGGCTTGTGCCCCCCAGAAGGAGGATGGGGGAGGTGTGTCCTGTAGGTAGAGTGGCACCCGCTGTCCCTGGGGGGCGCACCTACCTATACACCACGCCCCCATCCCCAGACGGTGCATCCCAATAATAGTTCACCCCCCAATACATCCAATCACAGGCAGTCCAGTCCCAGTGACCTCGCGGGGCCCGCAGACGGTGGGGCGTGACCTCGCAGGGCCCACAGACGGTGGGGCGTGACCTCGCAGGGCCCACAGACGGTGGGGCGTGACCTCGCAGGGCCCACAGACGGTGGGGCGTGACCTTGCGGGGCCCACAGATGGTGGGGCGTGACCTCGCGGGGCCCACAGACGGTGGGGCGTGACCTCGCGGGGCCCACAGACGGTGGGGCGTGACCTCGCGGGGCCCACAGATGATTTGGTGGCGGTACATGATTGGGAGCTTCCTCCCTGTACCGCAGACCTCCATCCAATGGCTTACATTCACTTGGTGGCCAGAGGGCGGAGCTGGAGGTGGAGAAATGAAAGCTCTGCTCTGGACACTTTGTAATGCTGACATCACTACTCCAGTCAGCCAATCAGTTGCCAGGATGGAGGGGACTCTATGAGATCTGGTATTAGTGATCGGGGGCGGGGCACATAAGGAATCTGGTTACAGATGGTCCTTTGGTGGGGCTCAGCAGTCTTCTCTAGAAGGGAAACATTGTCATAGAATCATCAGTAGAGTCGTGACATCATACCGGTACCATGACATCACAGTGCTGATAAGGTCCCACCCTTCCTGGGGTAATAAGGGGGTGGGGTGGGGTGCGGTTCCTCCAGTAACTGTCTTCCCTCTGCAGGGCGGCCTCCATGGCTCTTATCGAAGGCGTGGGTGATGAGGTGACGCTGCTCTTCACTCTGGTTCTTATCCTATCGGTGGTGGCCTTGGCGTGGATTTCTACTCACACTTCAGAGCGGAACAGCCCTCATTGGTCGTCCCCCCGTCAGAGGTTCCTGAGGAAGAAGAGGGCGGAGCCAGCACAGATGCCCCAAGTACCTCCGTCGATCCTCTGTCCAGTACGGAGGCCACCATAGATAACTCTCCATCACCCTCCGATGTTCCCAGCAACTCCTCTGAAGGAACCTCCTCTGAGAGTCCCCAGGAGCCACCCCTGAAATCTGATCCCACCAACAGGGAACCACCTGAGAATGACCCACCCACACTGAGAAATCGGGGGCCCGGGGCCCCCTCAGAAAGTAGAGACAGAATATCTCTGCGCCTAAAGTTCCTGAATGACACGGAGCGCGTGGTGCCGGTCTGTCTGTCTGACACCGTCCTTCACATCAAGAGGTAAGTGAGCCAAGGGATTGGATGAATGATTGGCGACATTGAGATTGAATTGATTCTCCCCTTACTGGCATAAATTCCCCACAGGGACCCACACAGAGCCACCAACCAATCTTCTCCTCCCACACAGAGCCACCAACCAATCTACTCCTCCCACACAGAGCCACCAACCAATCTACTCCTCCCACACAGAGCCCCCAACCAATCTACTCCTCCCACACAGAGCCCCCAACCAATCTACTCCTCCCACACAGAGCCACCAACCAATCTACTCCTCCCACACAGAGCCCCCAACCAATCTACTCCTCCCACACAGAGCCCCCAACCAATCTACTCCTCCCACACAGAGCCACCAACCAATCTACTCCACCCACACAGAGCCACCAACCAATCTACTCCTCCCACACAGAGCCACCAACCAATCTACTCCTCCCACACAGAGCCACCAACCAATCTTCTCCTCCCACACAGAGCCACCAACCAATCTACTCCTCCCACACAGAGCCCCCAACCAATCTACTCCTCCCACACAGAGCCACCAACCAATCTACTCCACCCACACAGAGCCACCAACCAATCTACTCCTCCCACACAGAGCCACCAACCAATCTACTCCTCCCACACAGAGCCACCAACCAATCTTCTCCTCCCACACAGAGCCACCAACCAATCTACTCCTCCCACACAGAGCCACCAACCAATCTACTCCTCCCACACAGAGCCCCCAACCAATCTACTCCTCCCACACAGAGCCCCCAACCAATCTACTCCTCCCACACAGAGCCACCAACCAATCTACTCCTCCCACACAGAGCCCCCAACCAATCTACTCCTCCCACACAGAGCCCCCAACCAATCTACTCCTCCCACACAGAGCCACCAACCAATCTACTCCACCCACACAGAGCCACCAACCAATCTACTCCTCCCACACAGAGCCACCAACCAATCTACTCCTCCCACACAGAGCCACCAACCAATCTACTCCTCCCACACAGAGCCCCCAACCAATCTTCTCCTCCCACACAGAGCCACCAACCAATCTTCTCCTCCCACACAGAGCCACCAACCAATCTACTCCTCCCACACAGAGCCACAGGCCAATCTACTCCTCCCACACAGAGCCACCAACCAATCTACTCCTCCCACACAGAGCCACCAACCAATCTACTCCTCCCACACAGAGCCCCCAACCAATCTTCTCCTCCCACACAGAGCCACCAACCAATCTACTCCTCCCACACAGAGCCGCCAACCAATCTACTCCTCCCACATAGAGCCCCCAACCAATCTACTCCTCCCACACAGAGCCCCCAACCAATCTACTCCTCCCACACAGAGCCCCCAACCAATCTACTCCTCCCACACAGAGCCACCAACCAATCTACTCCTCCCACACAGAGCCGCCAACCAATCTACTCCTCCCACACAGAGCCACAGGCCAATCTACTCCTCCCACACAGAGCCACCAACCAATCTACTCCTCCCACACAGAGCCACCAACCAATCTACTCCTCCCACACAGAGCCACCAACCAATCTACTCCACCCACACAGAGCCACCAACCAATCTACTCCTCCCACACAGAGCCACCAACCAATCTACTCCTCCCACACAGAGCCACCAACCAATCTACTCCTCCCACACAGAGCCACCAACCAATCTACTCCTCCCACACAGAGCCCCCAACCAATCTACTCCTCCCACACAGAGCCCCCAACCAATCTACTCCTCCCACACAGAGCCACCAACCAATCTACTCCTCCCACACAGAGCCGCCAACCAATCTACTCCTCCCACACAGAGCCACAGGCCAATCTACTCCTCCCACACAGAGACACCAACCAATCTACTCCTCCCACACAGAGCCACCAACCAATCTACTCCTCCCACACAGAGCCACCAACCAATCTACTCCTCCCACACAGAGCCACAGGCCAATCTACTCCTCACACACAGAGCCACCAACCAATCTACTCCTCCCACACAGAGCCACCAACCAATCTACTCCTCCCACACAGAGCCACCAACCAATCTACTCCTCCCACACAGAGCCACCAACCAATCTACTCCTCCCACACAGAGCCACCAACCAATCTACTCCTCCCACACAGAGCCCCCAACCAATCTACTCCTCCCACACAGAGCCCCCAACCAATCTACTCCTCCCACACAGAGGCCCCAACCAATCTACTCCTCCCACACAGAGCCACCAACCAATCTACTCCTCCCACACAGAGCCACCAACCAATCTACTCCTCCCACACAGAGCCACCAACCAATCTACTCCTCCCACACAGAGCCACCTACCAATCTACTCCACCCACACAGAGCCACCAACCAATCTACTCCACCCACACAGAGCCACCAACCAATCTACTCCACCCACACAGAGCCACCAACCAATCTACTCCTCCCACACAGAGCCCCCAACCAATCTACTCCTCCCACACAGAGCCACCAACCAATCTACTCCTCCCACACAGAGCCACCAACCAATCTACTCCTCCCACACAGAGCCACCAACCAATCTACTCCTCCCACACAGAGCCACCAACCAATCTACTCCTCCCACACAGAGCCACCAACCAATCTACTCCTCCCACACAGAGCCCCCAACCAATCTACTCCTCCCACACAGAGCCCCCAACCAATCTTCTCCTCCCACACAGAGCCACCGGCCAATCTACTCCTCCCACACAGAGCCACCAACCAATCTACTCCTCCCACACAGAGCCACCAACCAATCTACTCCTCCCACACAGAGCCACCAACCAATCTACTCCTCCCACACAGAGCCGCCAACCAATCTACTCCTACCACACAGAGCCGCCAACCAATCTACTCCTCCCACACAGAGCCACCAACCAATCTACTCCTCCCACACAGAGCCGCCAACCAATCTACTCCTCCCACACAGAGCCACCAACCAATCTACTCCTCCCACACAGAGCCACCAACCAATCTACTCACACACAGAGCCACCGGCCAATCTACTCCTCCCACACAGAGCCACCGGCCAATCTACTCCTCCCACACAGAGCCACCAACCAATCTACTCCTCCCACACAGAGCCGCCAACCAATCTACTCCTACCACACAGAGCCGCCAACCAATCTACTCCTCCCACACAGAGCCACCAACCAATCTACTCCTCCCACACAGAGCCACCAACCAATCTACTCCTCCCACACAGAGCCACCGGCCAATCTACTCCTCCCACACAGAGCCACAGGCCAATCTACTCCTCCCACACAGAGCCACCAACCAATCTACTCCTCCCACACAGAGCCACCAACCAATCTACTCCTCCCACACAGAGCCCCCAACCAATCTACTCCTCCCACACAGAGCCCCCAACCAATCTTCTCCTCCCACACAGAGCCACCGGCCAATCTACTCCTCCCACACAGAGCCACCAACCAATCTACTCCTCCCACACAGAGCCACCAACCAATCTACTCCTCCCACACAGAGCCACCAACCAATCTACTCCTCCCACACAGAGCCACCGGCCAATCTACTCCTCCCACACAGAGCCACCGGCCAATCTACTCCTCCCACACAGAGCCACCGGCCAATCTACTCCTCCCACACAGAGCCACCTACCAATCTACTCCTCCCACACAGAGCCGCCGGCCAATCTACCCCCATGCAAAGCTGCCGCCTATCAGTCTACGCCTCCCACACAGAACCACTGGCCCATCTACTCCTCCCACGAAGAGCCATTTGCCAATCTACTCCTCTCATGCAGAGCCGCCGGCCAATCTACTCCCACAGAAAGCCGCCGCCCATTTGCTCCTCCCATGCGGAGCTGCCAGCCCATTTGCTCCTCCCATGCGGAGCTGCCAGCCCACCTGCTCTTCCCACATAGAAGTACTTTCCCATCCGCTCCCCCTACACAGAACCACCAGCCATTCAACTCCTCCAATGCAGAACCAACATCCTATCCACTCCTTCCACACAGAACTGAAGCCAATTTATTCCCCCCACTAGGTCTGCCATTAAAGGTGTACTACTGGTCCTCCTGTACAGGGCCCAGACCAGCAGGGGGAATGGAATGTGGGCAGGGAGGGTGATCGGTGTGGCAGATGCAGAATTTCTGGAACCGATTACCCCCCCCCATGTGTGTCTTTCTACAGCAGCTAAAGGATGGCTTCTCCTCCTTTCCCTCCCGCTGGCTTTCATCTGCTGCAGAAAGACACACAGGGGGATCAGTTCCAGTAATTGTGCCCCCCGATTCCCCCTTCTGTCCGGGCCCCCACAGTGCTGTTGGCTTGCCCACTACTTCCTCCCTGGGCACACAGCAGGATCTTTCCAGAATGGGGGGGGCAATTAATATTTCCTATTTACCAGCCCTTCCTTTTCTGAATGAACACTGTGAGTGATCGGTACCCATCGAGGACTGTGCCCACGCCATCGGAGACTGTGCCCACGCCATCGGAGACTGTGCCCACGCCATCGGGGACTGTGCCCACGCCACCGGGGACTGCCCACGCCATCGCGGACTGTGCCCACTCCATCGCGGACTGTGCCCACTCCATCGGGGACTGTGCCCACGCCATCGGGGACTGTGCCCACGCCATCGGGGACTGTGCCCACGCCATCGGAGACTGTGCCCACGCCACCGGGGACTGTGCCCACGCCACCGGAGACTGTGCCCACGCCACCGGGGACTGTGCCCACGCCACCGGGGACTGTGCCCACGCCACTGGGGACTGCCCACACCATCGGAGACTGTGCCCACGCCATCGGAGACTGTGCCCACGCCATCGGAGACTGTGCCCACGCCATCGGGGACTGTGCCCAAGCCATCGGAGACTGTGCCCACGCCACCGGGGACTGTGTCCACGCCATCGGAGACTGTGCCCACGCCATCGGGGACTGTGCCCACGCCATCGGAGACTGTGCCCACGCCATCGGAGACTGTGCCCACGCCATCGGAGACTGTGCCCACGCCATCGGGGACTGTGCCCACGCCATCGGGGACTGCCATCGCAGACTGTGCCCACGCCATCGGGGACTGTGCCCACGCCATCACTGAAGTATAGTAAGCTGTGTTTGTGAATGAACAGGAAGCTGCTCAGACCTCATTCCCTTTCTCTTGTCTCAAAAGTGAGATGTCGGGGGTCAGTTTAGCCCCCTGATATTTCACCAAAGCCCCCCCTCCCCCAACACCATTATGAAAAAATAAAATAAGGGTTCATTCAGACGGGTTCTCTGGCCCATACTGTGTGAACGAGTGCCACTGTATGAACACAGCCGCAGGTCCTAGTTTATCAGGCGGGTGAGGGGCCCTGAATGTGCCCCGTCTCTGTTTGGGGCTATAGAGCTGCACCTGTCAGATTAGGACCTGCGGCTGTGTTCATACAGGCACTGCGTCCTCATAGAGTAACACAGGCTGCCTGCACACAGCTCCAGGCGGCTGATTCACAATGTACAGACCACAGCACCCGTGTGAATGAGCCCCAATACCTTCCCCGGGGCTCCTCCCACACACAACCACCGGCTCCTCCCAAACGCCACCTCCATTCTCTGTGCCCCACCCCCCCCGGTGGCTGTCCTGTGAACCCCCTGCCTCTATTGCCCCCTGGTGGCCAGTAGATAATAAACAGCCCTGTATTCCCCTGTGGCCCATGTTCTGGGTATAATATGGATTCTCTGCTGCCCTCAGACTCCTCCCCTCAGGATGGTTAAGGCGCCACCATATACCGGAGTTGGGTATGTGGAGTTGTACTCAGCGGTAATGGTTCAATCCCTTCTCCTCCCCATGTGGAGGAACCCCGGAGGCGCAGATCACAACCTCCCCAGATGGGGAGAGGTCATTGGCTGTTACAGGAGATCAGATTACCTTCCGATAACCATCAGCCCCGCCCCCTGAACCCAACCAACCAGTCCTTCCACCAACTCTGATATTCTGAATGGGGGAGGGTGGACCGGCGTTCTATAGTCTGTCCTACATGCCGTGCGTTGTCTGCTCCTCCACTATACACTGTGTCATATTTGGGGGGGGGGGGGCGGAGTCTGGTATATATACAGTAGTATGCAAAAGTCTTAGGCAGGTGTGATGCTGTAAATGAAGAAGTCATTCAGACATTGAAGTTTTAATAGTAAGTAAATTAAGAGAAATCCAGAATGCAGAATAAATTTGGGGGAGGGGCAATCACACGCCCCCCAACAGCCCCCCCCCCCCCCCCCGATTGTATGGCCCGATGCAGACGTATCTGTCTGAATTTCTCACCACTGATCCTGAAATTTCCAACTCTATCGGCAGAAATGCAGCCCTAGACTTGCAAGGAACCTCCACCATGCTTCACAGTTGGCTGCAGACACCCAATATTGTACCGCTCTCAATCCCTTTCCCCAACAAACGGCCTCTGCTGCTCCTGCAGCCATTTTTCTGCCCCCCCCCCAGTACCTGTTTTCCTGCATAGTTGAGTGGCTTAGCCTTGTTTCCACATCGGAGGCTTTTTGGCGGCTATTCTTCCATGAACACCACTTCTGGCCAGACTTCCCCCGGACAGTAGATGGGGGTACCTGGGTCTCATTGGTTTCCTCCAGACTGATCCGGACAGTAGATGGGTGTACCTGGGTCTCATTGGTTTCCTCCAGACTGATCCGGACAGTAGATGGGGGTACCTGGGTCTCATTGGTTTCCTCCAGACTTCTCCGGACAGTAGATGGGGGTACCTGGGTCTCATTGGTTTCCTCCAGACTTCTCCGGACAGTAGATGGGGGTACCTTGGTCCCACTGGTTTCCACCAGACTTCTCTGGACAGTAGATGGGGGTACCTGGGTCTCATTGGTTTCTTCCAGACTTCTCCGGACAGTAGATGGGGGTACCTGGGTCTCATTGGTTTCTTCCAGACTTCTCCGGACAGTAGATGGGGGTACCTTGGTCTCATTGGTTTCCTCCAGACTTCTCCGGACAGTAGATGGGGGTACCTGGGTCTCACTGGTTTCCACCAGACTTCTCTGGACAGTAGATGGGGGTACCTGGGTCTCATTGGTTTCTTCCAGACTTCTCCGGACAGTAGATGGGGGTACCTGGGTCTCATTGGTTTCTTCCAGACTTCTCCGGACAGTAGATGGGGGTACCTTGGTCTCATTGGTTTCCTCCAGACTTCTCCGGACAGTAGATGGGGGTACCTTGGTCCCACTGGTTTCCACCAGACTTCTCTGGACAGTAGATGGGGGTACCTGGGTCACACTGGTTTCCTCCAGACTTCTCCGGACAGTAGATGGATGTAACTGGGTCACACTGGTTTCCTCCAGACTGATCCGGAAAGTAGATGGATGTACCTGGGTCCCACTGGTTTCCTCCAGACTTCTCCGGAAAGTAGATGGATGTACCTGGGTCACACTGGTTTCCTCCAGACTTCTCCGGACAGTAAATGGAGGTTCCTGGGTCCCACTGGTTTCCTCCAGACTTCTCCGGACAGTAGATGGGGATACCTGTGTCCTACTGGTTTCCTTCAGACTTCTTTGGACAGTAAATGGAGGTTCCTGGGTCCCACTGGTTTCCTCCAGACTTCTCCGGACAGTAGATGGGGGCACCTGGGTCACACTGGTTTCCTCCAGACAGTAGATGGGGGTACCTGGGTCCCACAGGTGTTTCAACCTACATATGAAACTGATGATCATTAGCACCTGCTTGGTATAATTGGCTAATCATACACCTGACACTCATCCTAAAAAATCCCTGACTTTGTGCAAGTGTAAGAACTGATGCTGGTTTAAAGGCCAAAAGGGGGGTGGGGGTCCTCACCCCAAATATTGATTGGATTTGATATTTTCTTCTGTTCTTTCATTTTTAGAAGAATTCTTACTTTACAGCATTTCTTCACACCTGCCAAAAACGTTTGCGTTGTGTACCCAGGAATCATTGGGGTGATTCATGGTCCACATTGGGTATTGGAGGGGTGTATTATGTTGTGTACCCAGGAATAATTGGGGTGATTCATGGTCCACAATGGGTATTGGAGGGTGTATTACGTTGTGTGCCCAGGAATCATTGGGGTAATTAATGGTCCACATTGGGTATTGGAGGGGTGTATTGCGTTGTGTACCCAGGAATCATTGGGGTGATTAATGGTCCACATTGGGTTTTGGAGGGTGTATTACGTTGTGTACCCAGGAATCATTGGGGTGATTAATGTTCCACATTGGGTATTGGAGGGTGTATTACGTTGTGTACCCAGGAATCATTGGGGTGATTAATGATCCACATTGGGTATTGGAGGGGTGTATTACGTTGTGTACCCAGGAATCATTGGGGTGATTAATGATCCACATTGGGTATTGGAGGGTGTATTACGTTGTGTACCCAGGAATCATTGGGGTGATTAATGATCCACATTGGGTATTGGAGGGGTGTATTACGTTGTGTACCCAGGAATCATTGGGGTGATTAATGTTCCACATTGGGTATTGGAGGGTGTATTACTTTGTGTACTCAGGAATCATTGGGGTGATTAATGATCCACATTGGGTATTGGAGGGGTGTATTATGTTGTGTACCCAGGAATCATTGGGGTGATTAATGTTCCACATTGGGTATTGGAGGGGTGTATTACGTTGTGTACCCAGGAATCATTGGGGTGATTAATGATCCACATTGGGTATTGGAGGGGTGTATTACGTTGTGTACTCAGGAATCATTGGGGTGATTAATGATCCACATTGGGTATTGGAGGGGTGTATTACGTTGTGTACCCAGGAATCATTGGGGTGAATAATGATCCACATTGGGTATTGGAGGGGTGTATTACGTTGTGTGCCCAGGAATCATTGGGGTAATTAATGGTCCACATTGGGTATTGGAGGGGTGTATTACGTTGTGTACCCAGGAATCATTGGGGTAATTAATGGTCCACATTGGGTATTGGAGGGGTGTATTACGTTGTGTACCCAGGAATCATTGGGGTGATTAATGATCCACATTGGGTATTGGAGGGTGTATTACGTTGTGTACCCAGGAATCATTGGGGTGATTAATGGTCCACATTGGGTATTGGAGGGGTGTATTACGTTGTGTACCCAGGAATCATTGGGGTGATTAATGGTCCACATTGGGTATTGGAGGGGTGTATTACGTTGTGTACCCAGGAATCATTGGGGTGATTAATGGTCCACATTGGGTATTGGAGGGGTGTATTACGTTGTGTACCCAGGAATCATTGGGGTAATTAATGGTCCACATTGGGTATTGGAGGGTGTATTACGTTGTGTACCCAGGAATCATTGGGGTGATTAATGTCCACATTGGGTATTGGAGGGTGTATTACGTTGTGTACCCAGGAATCATTGGGGTGATTAATGGTCCACATTGGGCATTGGAGGGTGTATTACGTTGTGTACCCAGGAATCATTGGGGTAATTAATGATCCACATTGGGTATTGGAAGGGTGTATTACGTTGTGTACCCAGGAATCATTGGGGTAATTAATGATCCACATTGGGTATTGGAGGGGTGTATTACGTTGTGTACCCAGGAATCATTGGGGTGATTAATAGTCCACATTGGGTATTGGAGGGGTGTATTACGTTGTGTACCCAGGAATCATTGGGGTGATTAATGGTCCACATTGGGCATTGGAGGGTGTATTATTTTGTGTACCCAGGAATCATTGGGGTGATTAATGATCCACATTGGGTATTGGAGGGGTGTATTACGTTGTGTACCCAGGAATCATTGGGGTGATTCATGGTCCACATTGGGTATTGGAGGGGTGTATTATGTTGTGTACCCAGGAATAATTGGGGTGATTCATGGTCCACAATGGGTATTGGAGGGTGTATTACGTTGTGTGCCCAGGAATCATTGGGGTAATTAATGGTCCACATTGGGTATTGGAGGGGTGTATTGCGTTGTGTACCCAGGAATCATTGGGGTGATTAATGGTCCACATTGGGTTTTGGAGGGTGTATTACGTTGTGTACCCAGGAATCATTGGGGTGATTAATGTTCCACATTGGGTATTGGAGGGTGTATTACGTTGTGTACCCAGGAATCATTGGGGTGATTAATGATCCACATTGGGTATTGGAGGGGTGTATTACGTTGTGTACCCAGGAATCATTGGGGTGATTAATGATCCACATTGGGTATTGGAGGGTGTATTACGTTGTGTACCCAGGAATCATTGGGGTGATTAATGATCCACATTGGGTATTGGAGGGGTGTATTACGTTGTGTACCCAGGAATCATTGGGGTGATTAATGTTCCACATTGGGTATTGGAGGGTGTATTACTTTGTGTACTCAGGAATCATTGGGGTGATTAATGATCCACATTGGGTATTGGAGGGGTGTATTATGTTGTGTACCCAGGAATCATTGGGGTGATTAATGTTCCACATTGGGTATTGGAGGGGTGTATTACGTTGTGTACCCAGGAATCATTGGGGTGATTAATGATCCACATTGGGTATTGGAGGGGTGTATTACGTTGTGTACTCAGGAATCATTGGGGTGATTAATGATCCACATTGGGTATTGGAGGGGTGTATTACGTTGTGTACCCAGGAATCATTGGGGTGAATAATGATCCACATTGGGTATTGGAGGGGTGTATTACGTTGTGTGCCCAGGAATCATTGGGGTAATTAATGGTCCACATTGGGTATTGGAGGGGTGTATTACGTTGTGTACCCAGGAATCATTGGGGTAATTAATGGTCCACATTGGGTATTGGAGGGGTGTATTACGTTGTGTACCCAGGAATCATTGGGGTGATTAATGATCCACATTGGGTATTGGAGGGTGTATTACGTTGTGTACCCAGGAATCATTGGGGTGATTAATGGTCCACATTGGGTATTGGAGGGGTGTATTACGTTGTGTACCCAGGAATCATTGGGGTGATTAATGGTCCACATTGGGTATTGGAGGGGTGTATTACGTTGTGTACCCAGGAATCATTGGGGTGATTAATGGTCCACATTGGGTATTGGAGGGGTGTATTACGTTGTGTACCCAGGAATCATTGGGGTAATTAATGGTCCACATTGGGTATTGGAGGGTGTATTACGTTGTGTACCCAGGAATCATTGGGGTGATTAATGTCCACATTGGGTATTGGAGGGTGTATTACGTTGTGTACCCAGGAATCATTGGGGTGATTAATGGTCCACATTGGGCATTGGAGGGTGTATTACGTTGTGTACCCAGGAATCATTGGGGTAATTAATGATCCACATTGGGTATTGGAAGGGTGTATTACGTTGTGTACCCAGGAATCATTGGGGTAATTAATGATCCACATTGGGTATTGGAGGGGTGTATTACGTTGTGTACCCAGGAATCATTGGGGTGATTAATAGTCCACATTGGGTATTGGAGGGGTGTATTACGTTGTGTACCCAGGAATCATTGGGGTGATTAATGGTCCACATTGGGCATTGGAGGGTGTATTATTTTGTGTACCCAGGAATCATTGGGGTGATTAATGATCCACATTGGGTATTGGAGGGGTGTATTACGTTGTGTACCCAGGAATCATTGGGGTAATTAATGATCCACATTGGGTATTGGAAGGGTGTATTACGTTGTGTACCCAGGAATCATTGGGGTGATTAATGGTCCACATAGGGTATTGGAGGGTGTATTACGTTGTGTACCCAGGAATCATTGGGGTGATTAATGGACCACATTGGGTATTGGAGGGGTGTATTACGTTGTGTGCCCAGGAATCATTGGGTATTGGAGGGTGTATTACGTTGTTTACCCAGGAATCATTGGGGTAATTAATGATCCACATTGGGTATTGGAAGGGTGTATTACGTTGTGTACCCAGGAATCATTGGGGTGATTAATGGACCACATTGGGTCTTGGAGGGGTGTATTACGTTGTGTACCCAGGAATCATTGGGGTGATTAATGGACCACATTGGGTCTTGGAGGGGTGTATTACGTTGTGTACCCAGGAATCATTGGGGTGATTCATGATCCACATTGGGTATTGGAAGGGTGTATTACGTTGTATACCCAGGAATCATTGGGGTAATTAATGATCCACATTGGGTATTGGAAGGGTGTATTACGTTGTGTACCCAGGAATCATTGGGGTAATTAATGATCCACATTGGGTATTGGAAGGGTGTATTACGTTGTATACCCAGGCATTTTGTGGGTGACTGATCATATGCTCCTTTTCTTCTTCCAGGACACAGTTTCCCGGCCAGGAGGGTCACATCCGCCTCATCTATCAGGGGCAGCTTCTTCGGGATGATTCACGGACTGTGGCATCTCTTCAGCTGACGGATGGCTGTGTGGTGCATTGTCACATCTCCCAGCATGCAGCATCCCCCGGACAGAGCAGTAGCGACCTTCCTGAGGTTCCTCTGAACATTGGCACTCTCCTGGTTCCTTTATTAGTCCTTGTTTTAGCCTTATTGTGGTACTGCCAGTTCCAGTACCCTCATATATTCACTGCCACAGCCACTGTGTGCCTGGGAGCCATCACTCTGCTTGTCATCGTCATAACGTTTGCCACGTACAGAGGATAGGAGATCCATCACCAGCAATGACTGAAAAAACCTTCGTTCTCACTTGTGCCATACATGTCCTTCCACAGCATTAGACTTACCTTTGCTGAGGTGATAGCAGAACTTTCCCCAGCAGTCTGACCATGTCTCGTGAGATCTGGTGGCTTCTTCACGTCAATAAACATCTGTCAGTTCCTGAGCCACTGTTTGTTATGAGTTGACTCCAAAACTGCAGAATTTTCTTATTTTATCATGGTCATGTCCGGCCTTTGGAGGCTGACCATGTACGGGTGTCATGTCTCTTTAATGCTACAATAATAGAACACCAATTCTCTAAACATGCAATATTTGGCCTAAAATGTGCTGCGTCTCTGTGTTTTGTAATCCCAGAGGCATGCCCAGACGATCCAGATCCACCGACCCAGGGTTCTCCTGAGACCACCCAGATCCACTGACCCAGGGTTCTCCTGAGACCACCCAGATCCACTGACCCATGGTTCTCCTGAGACCACCCAGATCCACTGACCCAGGGTTCTCCTGAGACCACCCAGATCCACTGACCCAGGGTTTTCCTAAGACCACCCAGATCCACTGACCCAAGGTTCTCCTGAGACCACCCAGATCCACTGACCCAGGGTTCTCCTGAGACCACCCAGATCCACTGACCCAAGTTCTCCTGAGACCACCCAGATCCACTGACCCAAGGTTCTCCTGAGACCACCCAGATCCACTGACCCAAGGTTCTCCTGAGACCACCCAGATCCACTGACCCAGGGTTCTCCTGAGACCACCCAGATCCACTGACCCATGGTTCTCCTGAGACCACCCAGATCCACTGACCCAGGGTTCTCCTGAGACCACCCAGATCCACTGACCCAGGGTTTTCCTGAGACCACCCAGATCCACTGACCCAAGGTTCTCTTGAGACCACCCAGATCCACTGACCCAGGGTTCTCCTGAGGACACCCAGATCCACTGACCCAAGTTCTCCTGAGACCACCCAGATCCACTGACCCAAGGTTCTCCTGAGACCACCCAGATCCACTGACCCAGGGTTCTCCTGAGACTATCCAGATCCACTGACCCAGGGTTCTCCTGAGACTATCCAGATCCACTGACCCAGGGTTCTCCTGAGACTATCCAGATCCACTGACCCAGGGTTCTCCTGAGACTATCCAGATCCACTGACCCAGGGTTCTCCTGAGACTATCCAGATCCACTGACCCAGGGTTCTCCTGAGACCATCCAGATCCACTGACCCAGGGTTCTCCTGAGACCACCCAGATCCACTGACCCAGGGTTCTCCTGAGACCACCCAGATCCACTGACCCAGGGTTCTCCTGAGACCACCCAGATCCACTGACCCAGGGTTCTCCTGAGACCACCCAGATCCACTGACCCAGGGTTCTCCGAGACCACCCAGATCCACTGACCCAGATTGTGCCATACATGTCCTTCCAAAGGATTAGACTTACTTTTGCTGAGGTGATAGCAGAACTTCCCCCAGCAGTCTAACCATGTCTCGTGAGATCTGGTGGCTTCTTCACGTCAATAAACATCTGTCAGTTCCTGAGCCACTGTTTGTTATGAGTTGACTCCAAAACTGCAGAATTTTCTTATTTTATCATGGTCATGTCCGGCCTTTGGAGGCTGACCATGTACGGGTGTCACGTCTCTTTAATGCTACAATAATGGAACACCAATTCTCTAAACATGCAATATTTGGCCTAAAATGTGCTGCGTCTCTGTGTTTTGTAATCCCAGAGGCATGCCCAGACGATCCAGATCCACCGACCCAGGGTTCTCCTGAGACCACCCAGATCCACTGACCCAGGGTTCTCCTGAGACCACCCAGATCCACTGACCCATGGTTCTCCTGAGACCACCCAGATCCACTGACCCAGGGTTCTCCTGAGACCACCCAGATCCACTGACCCATGGTTCTCCTGAGACCACCCAGATCCACTGACCCAGGGTTCTCCTGAGACCACCCAGATCCACTGACCCAAGTTCTCCTGAGACCACCCAGATCCACTGACCCAAGGTTCTCCTGAGACCATCCAGATCCACTGACCCAAGGTTCTCCTGAGACCACCCAGATCCACTGACCCAGGGTTCTTCTGAGACCACCCAGATCCACTGACCCAGGGTTCTCCTGAGACCACCCAGATCCACTGACCCAAGTTCTCCTGAGACCACCCAGATCCACTGACCCAAGGTTCTCCTGAGACCACCCAGATCCACTGACCCAGGGTTCTCCTGAGACTATCCAGATCCACTGACCCAGGGTTCTCCTGAGACCACCCAGATCCACTGACCCAGGGTTTTCCTGAGACCACCCAGATCCACTGACCCAAGGTTCTCCTGAGACCACCCAGATCCACTGACCCAGGGTTCTCCTGAGACCACCCAGATCCACTGACCCAGGGTTCTCCTGAGACCACCCAGATCCACTGACCCAAGTTCTCCTGAGACCACCCAGATCCACTGACCCAAGGTTCTCCTGAGACCACCCAGATCCACTGACCCAGGGTTCTCCTGAGACTATCCAGATCCACTGACCCAGGGTTCTCCTGAGACTATCCAGATCCACTGACCCAGGGTTCTCCTGAGACCACCCAGATCCACTGACCCAGGGTTCTCCTGAGACTAACCAGATCCACTGACCCAGGGTTCTCCTGAGACTATCCAGATCCACTGACCCAGGGTTCTCCTGAGACTATCCAGATCCACTGACCCAGGGTTCTCCTGAGACTATCCAGATCCACTGACCCAGGGTTCTCCTGAGACCAACCAGATCCACTGACCCAGGGTTCTCCTGAGACCACCCAGATCCACTGACCCAGGGTTCTCCTGAGGCCACCCAGATCCACTGACCCAGGGTTCTCCGAGACCACCCAGGTCCACTGACCCAGATTGTGCCATACATGTCCTTCCAAAGGATTAGACTTAATTTTGCTGAGGTGATAGCAGAACTTCCCCCAGCAGTCTGACCATATCTCGTGAGATCTGGTGGCTTCTTCACGTCAATAAACATCTGTCAGTTCCTGAGCCACTGTTTGTTATGAGTTGACTCCAAAACTGCAGAATTTTCTTATTTTATCATGGCCATGTCCGGCCTATGGAGGCTTACCATGTACGGGTGTCATGTCTCTTTAATTCTACAATAATAGAACACCAATTCTCTAAACATGCAATGTTTAGCCTAAAATGTGCTGCGTCTCTGTGTTTTGTAATCCCAGAGGCATGCCCAGACCATCCAGATCCACCGACCCAGGGTTCTCCTGAGACCACCCAGATCCACTGACCCAGGGTTCTCCTGAGACCACCCAGATCCACAGACCCAAGGTTCTCCTGAGACCACCCAGATCCACTGACCCAGGGTTCTCCTGAGACCACCCTGATCCACTGACCCAGGGTTCTCCTGAGACCACCCAGATCCACTAACCCAAGGTTCTCCTGAGACCACCCAGATCCACTGACCCAGGGTTCTCCTGAGACCACCCAGATCCACTGACCCAGGGTTCTCCTGAGACCACCCAGATCCACTGACCCAGGGTTCTCCTGAGACTATCCAGATCCACTGACCCAGGGTTCTCCTGAGACTATCCAGATCCACTGACCCAGGGTTCTCCTGAGACTATCCAGATCCACTGACCCAGGGTTCTCCTGAGACCACCCAGATCCACTGACCCAGGGTTCTCCTGAGACTAACCAGATCCACTGACCCAGGGTTCTCCTGAGACTATCCAGATCCACTGACCCAGGGTTCTCCTGAGACTATCCAGATCCACTGACCCAGGGTTCTCCTGAGACTATCCAGATCCACTGACCCAGGGTTCTCCTGAGACCAACCAGATCCACTGACCCAGGGTTCTCCTGAGACCACCCAGATCCACTGACCCAGGGTTCTCCTGAGGCCACCCAGATCCACTGACCCAGGGTTCTCCGAGACCACCCAGGTCCACTGACCCAGATTGTGCCATACATGTCCTTCCAAAGGATTAGACTTAATTTTGCTGAGGTGATAGCAGAACTTCCCCCAGCAGTCTGACCATATCTCGTGAGATCTGGTGGCTTCTTCACGTCAATAAACATCTGTCAGTTCCTGAGCCACTGTTTGTTATGAGTTGACTCCAAAACTGCAGAATTTTCTTATTTTATCATGGCCATGTCCGGCCTATGGAGGCTTACCATGTACGGGTGTCATGTCTCTTTAATTCTACAATAATAGAACACCAATTCTCTAAACATGCAATGTTTAGCCTAAAATGTGCTGCGTCTCTGTGTTTTGTAATCCCAGAGGCATGCCCAGACCATCCAGATCCACCGACCCAGGGTTCTCCTGAGACCACCCAGATCCACTGACCCAGGGTTCTCCTGAGACCACCCAGATCCACAGACCCAAGGTTCTCCTGAGACCACCCAGATCCACTGACCCAGGGTTCTCCTGAGACCACCCTGATCCACTGACCCAGGGTTCTCCTGAGACCACCCAGATCCACTAACCCAAGGTTCTCCTGAGACCACCCAGATCCACTGACCCAGGGTTCTCCTGAGACCACCCAGATCCACTGACCCAGGGTTCTCCTGAGACCACCCAGATCCACTGACCCAGGGTTCTCCTGAGACTATCCAGATCCACTGACCCAGGGTTCTCCTGAGACTATCCAGATCCACTGACCCAGGGTTCTCCTAAACCTATCCAGATCCACTGACCCAGGGTTCTCCTGAGACTATCCAGATCCACTGACCCAGGGTTCTCCCGAGACCATCCAGATCCACTGACACAGGATTCTCCGGAGACCATCCAGATCCACTGACACAGGATTCTCCTGAGGCCAACCAGATCCAGTGACCATCCATACCCACTGACCCAGGGTTCTCCTGAGACCATCCAGATCCACTGACCCAGGGTTCTCCTGAGACCACCCAGATCCACTGACACGGGATTCTCCTGAGACCAACCAGATCCACTGACCATCCAGATCCACTGACCCAATGTCTACTAGAAATTAGTCAAATCCAATGCTCAGTGACAAACCAGATCCACTTGCCCGGTGTCTCTGAGAAACCACTCCAGTTCAATGGGCCAATGTCCAACCAAATCCATTGACCCAGCATACTCTGGAGACTATCAGGATTCACTTGCCCAATGTCACCCATTAACCATTCATATTTACATATTTCCAGCGGCCACGGCATTCCTCCCAATGTCGGGGAGGTGGAGTTGTGTGTTGTCACATAAGGTGGAGCTGTGCAGTAGCACACTGAAACCCACATACAGCCCGAGAAAGGGGGTGTAGTGAGGGCTGTACTGTGTGGGGGGAGATAGATCAAAGCTACAAAAAAGTTGCTGAGTTCAGCCTATGGAAACACTTCCTGAATGTTCTGATGTCTGACCTCCTCCCCAAGCGTTCTCGTGTCTGACCTCCTCCCTGAGCGTTCCCGTGTTTGACCTCCTCCCCAAGCATTCCCGTGTCTGACCTCCTCCCTGAACGTTCCCGTGTCTGACCTCCTCCCCGAGCATTCTCGTGTTTGACCTCCTCCCTGAACGTTCCCGTGTCTGACCTCCTCCCTGAGCGTTCCCGTGTCTGACCTCCTCCCTGAGCGTTCCCGTGTCTGACCTCCTCCCTGAGCGTTCCCGTGTCTGACCTCCTCCCTGAGCGTTCTGATGTCTGACCTCCTCCCCGAGCATTCTCGTGTCTGACCTCCTCCCCGAGCGTTCTGATGTCTGTCCTCCTCTCCGAGCGTTCACGTGTCTGACCTCCTCCCTGAGCGTTCCCGTGTCTGACCTTCTCCCCGAGCGTTCCAGTGTCTGACCTCCTCCCCGAGCGTTCTCGTGTCTGACCTCCTCCCCGAGCGTTCTCGTGTCTGACCTCCTCCCTGAGCGTTCCCGTGTCTGACCTCCTCCCTGAGCGTTCCCGTGTCTGACCTCCTCCCTGAGCGTTCCCGTGTCTGACCTCCTCCCCGAGCGTTCTGATGTCTGACCTCCTCCCCGAGCATTCTCGTGTCTGACCTCCTCCCCGAGCGTTCTGATGTCTGACCTCCTCCCCGAGCATTCTCGTGTCTGACCTCCTCCCCGAGCATTCTGATGTCTGACCTCCTCCCTGAGCATTCTCGTGTCTGAGCTCTTCTCCGAGCGTTCCGGTGTCTGACCTCCTCCCCGAGCGTTCCGGTGTCTGACCTCCTTCCCGAGCGTTCCGGTGTCTGACCTCCTCCCCGAGCGTTCCGGTGTCTGACCTCCTCCCCGAGCGTTCTCGGGTCTGACCTCCTCCCGAGCGTTCTCGGGTCTGACCTCCTCCCCGAGCATTCTCGTGTCTGACCTCCTCCCCGAGCATTCTCCGAGTCTGACCTCCTCCCCGAGTGTTCTCGTGTCTGACCTCTTCCCCGCGCGTTCCCGTGTCTGACCTCCTCCCCCAGCGTTCTCGTGTCTGACCTCCTCCCTGAGCGTTCTCGTGTCTGACCTCCTCCCCGAGCGTTCTCGTGTTTGACCTCTTCCCCGCGCGTTCCCTTGTCTGACCTCCTCCCCGAGCGTTCTCGTATCTGACCTCCCCGAGCGTTCTCGTGTCTGACCTCCTCCCCGAGCGTTCCCGTGTCTGACCTCCTCCCCAAGCGTTCCCGTGTCTGACCTCCTCCCTGAGCGTTCCTATGTCTGACCTCCTCCCCGAGCGTTCTCGTGTCTGACCTCCTCCCTGAGCGTTCTTGTGTCTGACCTCCTCCCCGAGCATTCCCGTGTCTAACCTCCTCCCCGAGCGTTCTGGTGTCTGACCTCCTCCCCGAGCGTTCTCGTGTCTGACCTCCTCCCCGAGCGTTCTCGTGTCTGACCTCCTTCCCGAGCGTTCTTGTGTCTGACCTCCTCCCAGAGCGTTCTTGTGTCTGACCTCCTCCCCGAGCGTTCTCGTGTCTGACCTCCTCCCCGAGCGTTCTCGTGTCTGACCTCCTCCCCGAGCGTTCTCGTGTCTGACCTCCTCCCGAGCGTTCTCGTGTCTGACCTCCTCCCGAGCGTTCTCGTGTCTGACCTCCTCCCGAGCGTTCTCGTGTCTGACCTCCTCCCGAGCGTTCTCGTGTCTGACCTCCTCCCCGAGCGTTCCCGTGTCTGACCTCCTCCCCGAGTGTTCTCGTGTCTGACCTCTTCCCCGCGCGTTCCCGTGTCTGACCTCCTCCCTGAGCGTTCTGGTGTCTGACCTCCTCCCCGAGCGTTCTCGTGTTTGACCTCTTCCCCGCGCGTTCCCGTGTCTGACCTCCTCCCCGAGCGTTCTCGTGTCTGACCTCCTCCCCGAGCGTTCTCGTGTCTGACCTCCTCCCCGAGCGTTCTCGTGTCTGACCTCCTCCCCGAGCGTTCTCGTGTCTGACCTCCTCCCCGAGCATTCTCGTGTCTGCCCTCCTCCCCGAGCGTTCTCGTGTCTGACCTCCTCCCCGAGCTTTCCCGTGTCTGACCTCCTCCCCGAGCGTTCCCGTGTCTGACCTCCTCCCCGAGCGTTCCCGTGTCTGACCTCCTCCCCGAGCGTTCTCGTGTCTGACCTCCTCCCCGAGCGTTCTCGTGTCTGACCTCCTCCCTGAGCGTTCTCGTGTCTAACCTCCTCCCCGAGCGTTCTCGTGTCTGACCTCCTCCCTGAGCGTTCTCGTGTCTGACCTCCTCCCCGAGCGTTCTCGTGTCTGACCTCCTCCCCGAGCGTTCTCGTTTCTGACCTCCTCCCCGAGCGTTCTCGTGTCTGACCTCCTCCCCGAGCGTTCTCGTGTCTGACCTCCTCCCCGAGCGTTCTGGTGTCTGACCTCCTCCCCGAGCGTTCCCGTGTCTGACCTCCTCCCCGAGCGTTCTCGTGTCTGACCTCCTCTCCGAGCGTTCTCGTGTCTGACCTCCTCCCCGAGCGTTCTCGTGTCTGACCTCCTCCCCGAGCCTTCTCGTTTCTGACCTCCTCCCCGAGCGTTCCCGTGTCTGACCTCCTCCCCGAGCGTTCTCGTGTCTGACCTCCTCCCCGAGCGTTCTGGTGTCTGACCTCCTCCCCGAGCGTTCTGGTGTCTGACCTCCTCCCCGAGCGTTCCCGTGTCTGACCTCCTCCCCGAGCGTTCTCGTGTCTGACCTCCTCTCCGAGCGTTCTCGTGTCTGACCTCCTCCCCGAGCGTTCTCGTGTCTGACCTCCTCCCCGAGCGTTCTCGTGTCTGACCTCCTCCCCGAGCGTTCTCGTGTCTGACCTCCTCCCCGAGCGTTCTCGTGTCTGACCTCCTCCCCGAGCGTTCTCGTGTCTGACCTCCTCCCCGAGCGTTCCAGTGTCTGACCTCCTCCCCGAGCGTTCTCGTGTCTGATCTCCTCCCCGAGCGTTCTCGTGTCTGACCTCCTCCCCGAGCGTTCTCGTGTCTGACCTCCTCCCCGAGCGTTCCCGTGTCTGACCTCCTCCCCGAGCGTTCTCGTGTCTGACCTCCTCCCCGAGGGTTCCCGTGTCTGACCTCCTCCCCGAGCGCTCTCGTGTCTGACCTCCTCCCTGAGTGTTCTCGTGTCTGACCTCCTCCCCGAGCGTTCTCGTGTCTGACCTCCTCCCCGAGCATTCTCGTGTCTGACCTCCTCCCCTAGCGTTCTCGTGTCTGACCTCCTCCCCGAGCGTTCTCGTGTCTGACCTCCTCCCTAAACGTTCTCGTGTCTGACCTCCTCCCCGAGCGTTCTCGTGTCTGACCTCCTCCCCGAGCGTTCTCGTTTCTGACCTCCTCCCCGAGCGTTCTCGTGTCTGACCTCCTCCCCGAGCGTTCTCGTGTCTGACCTCCTCCCCGAGCATTCCCGTGTCTGACCTCCTCCCCGAGCGTTCTCGTGTCTAACCTCCTCCCCGAGCGTTCTCGTGTCCGACCTCCTCCCCGAGCGTTCTCGTGTCTGACCTTCTCCCCGAGCGTTCCAGTGTCTGACCTCCTTCCCGAGCGTTCTGGTGTCTGACCTCCTCCCCGAGCGTTCTCGTGTCTGACCTCCTCCCCGAGCGTTCTCGTGTCTGACCTCCTCCCCGAGCGTTCTCGTGTCTGACCTCTTCCCTGCGCGTTCCCGTGTCTGACCTCCTCCCTGAGCGTTCTCGTGTCTGACCTCCTCCCCGAGCGTTCTGGTGTCTGACCCCCTCCCCGAGCATTCTGGTGTCTGACCTCCTCCCCGAGCGTTCTCGTGTCTGACCTCCTCCCCGAGCGTTCTCGTGTCTGACCTCCTCCCCGAGCGTTCTCGTGTCTGACCTCCTCCCCGAGCGTTCTCGTGTCTGACCTCCTCCCCGAGCGTTCTCCTGTCTGACCTCCTCCCCGAGCGTTCTCGTGTCTGATCTCCTCCCCGAGCGTTCTCGTGTCTGACCTCCTCCCCGAGCGTTCTCGTGTCTGATCTCCTCCCCGAGCGTTCTCCTGTCTGACCTCCTCCCCGAGCGTTCTCGTGTCTGATCTCCTCCCCGAGCGTTCTCGTGTCTGACCTCCTCCCCGAGCGTTCTCGTTTCTGACCTCCTCCCCGAGCGTTCTCGTGTCTGACCTCCTCCCCGAGCGTTCTCGTGTCTGACCTCCTCCCCCGAGCATTCCCGTGTCTGACCTCCTCCCCGAGCGTTCTCGTGTCTAACCTCCTCCCCGAGCGTTCTCGTGTCCGACCTCCTCCCCGAGCGTTCTCGTGTCTGACCTTCTCCCCGAGCGTTCCAGTGTCTGACCTCCTTCCCGAGCGTTCTGGTGTCTGACCTCCTCCCCGAGCGTTCTCGTGTCTGACCTCCTCCCCGAGCGTTCTCGTGTCTGACCTCCTCCCCGAGCGTTCTCGTGTCTGACCTCTTCCCTGCGCGTTCCCGTGTCTGACCTCCTCCCTGAGCGTTCTCGTGTCTGACCTTCTCCCCGAGCGTTCCAGTGTCTGACATCCTTCCCGAGCGTTCTGGTGTCTGACCTCCTCCCCGAGCGTTCTCGTGTCTGACCTCCTCCCCGAGCGTTCTCGTGTCTGACCTCCTCCCCGAGCGTTCTCGTGTCTGACCTCTTCCCTGCGCGTTCCCGTGTCTGACCTCCTCCCTGAGCGTTCTCGTGTCTGACCTCCTCCCCGAGCGTTCTGGTGTCTGACCCCCTCCCCGAGCATTCTGGTGTCTGACCTCCTCCCCGAGCGTTCTCGTGTCTGACCTCCTCCCCGAGCGTTCTCGTGTCTGACCTCCTCCCCGAGCGTTCTCGTGTCTGACCTCCTCCCCGAGCGTTCTCGTGTCTGACCTCCTCCCCGAGCGTTCTCCTGTCTGACCTCCTCCCCGAGCGTTCTCGTGTCTGATCTCCTCCCCGAGCGTTCTCGTGTCTGACCTCCTCCCCGAGCGTTCTCGTGTCTGATCTCCTCCCCGAGCGTTCTCCTGTCTGACCTCCTCCCCGAGCGTTCTCGTGTCTGATCTCCTCCCCGAGCGTTCTCGTGTCTGACCTCCTCCCCGAGCGTTCTCGTTTCTGACCTCCTCCCCGAGCGTTCTCGTGTCTGACCTCCTCCCCGAGCGTTCTCGTGTCTGACCTCCTCCCCGAGCATTCCCGTGTCTGACCTCCTCCCCGAGCGTTCTCGTGTCTAACCTCCTCCCCGAGCGTTCTCGTGTCCGACCTCCTCCCCGAGCGTTCTCGTGTCTGACCTTCTCCCCGAGCGTTCCAGTGTCTGACCTCCTTCCCGAGCGTTCTGGTGTCTGACCTCCTCCCCGAGCGTTCTCGTGTCTGACCTCCTCCCCGAGCGTTCTCGTGTCTGACCTCCTCCCCGAGCGTTCTCGTGTCTGACCTCTTCCCTGCGCGTTCCCGTGTCTGACCTCCTCCCTGAGCGTTCTCGTGTCTGACCTCCTCCCCGAGCGTTCTGGTGTCTGACCCCCTCCCCGAGCATTCTGGTGTCTGACCTCCTCCCCGAGCGTTCTCGTGTCTGACCTCCTCCCCGAGCGTTCTCGTGTCTGACCTCCTCCCCGAGCGTTCTCGTGTCTGACCTCCTCCCCGAGCGTTCTCGTGTCTGACCTCCTCCCCGAGCGTTCTCCTGTCTGACCTCCTCCCCGAGCGTTCTCGTGTCTGATCTCCTCCCCGAGCGTTCTCGTGTCTGACCTCCTCCCCGAGCGTTCTCGTGTCTGATCTCCTCCCCGAGCGTTCTCGTGTATAACCTCCTCCCCGAGCGTTCTCGTGTCTGACCTCCTCCCCGAGCGTTCTCGTGTCTGACCTCCTCCCCGAGCGTTCTCGTGTCTGACCTCCTCCCCGAGCGTTCTCGTGTCTGACCTCCTCCCCGAGCGTTCTCGTGTCTGACCTCCTCCCCGAGCGTTCCCGTGTCTGACCTCCTCCCCGAGCGTTCTCGTGTCTGACCTCCTCCCCGAGGGTTCCCGTGTCTGACCTCCTCCCCGAGCGCTCTCGTGTCTGACCTCCTCCCCGAGCGCTCTCGTGTCTGACCTCCTCCCCGAGTGTTCTCGTGTCTGACCTCCTCCCCGAGCGTTCTCGTGTCTGACCTCCTCCCCGAGCATTCTCGTGTCTGACCTCCTCCCCTAGCGTTCTCGTGTCTGACCTCCTCCCCGAGCGTTCTCGTGTCTGACCTCCTCCCTAAACGTTCTCGTGTCTGACCTCCTCCCCGAGCGTTCTCGTGTCTGACCTCCTCCCCGAGCGTTCTCGTTTCTGACCTCCTCCCCGAGCGTTCTCGTGTCTGACCTCCTCCCCGAGCGTTCTCGTGTCTGACCTCCTCCCCGAGCATTCCCGTGTCTGACCTCCTCCCCGAGCGTTCTCGTGTGTAACCTCCTCCCCGAGCGTTCTCGTGTCCGACCTCCTCCCCGAGCGTTCTCGTTTCTGACCTCCTCCCCGAGCGTTCTCGTGTCTGACCTCCTCCCCGAGCGTTCTCGTGTCTGACCTCCTCCCCGAGCATTCCCGTGTCTGACCTCCTCCCCGAGCGTTCTCGTGTCTAACCTCCTCCCCGAGCGTTCTCGTGTCCGACCTCCTCCCCGAGCGTTCTCGTGTCTGACCTCCTCCCCGAGCGTTCTCGTGTCTGACCTCCTCCCCGAGCGTTCTCGTGTCTGACCTCCTCCCCGAGCGTTCTCGTGTCTGACCTCCTCCCCGAGCGTTCCGGTGTCTGACCTCCTCCCCGAGCGTTCTGGTGTCTGACCCCCTCCCCGAGCGTTCCGGGGTCTGACCTTCTCCCCGAGCGTTCCAGTGTCTGACCTTCTCCCCGAGCGTTCCAGTGTCTGACCTCCTTCCCGAGCGTTCTGGTGTCTGACCTCCTCCCCGAGCATTCTCGTGTCTGACCTTCTCCCCGAGCGTTCCAGTGTCTGACCTTCTCCCCGAGCGTTCCAGTGTCTGACCTCCTCCCCGAGCGTTCTCGTGTCTGACCTCCTCCCCGAGCGTTCTCGTGTCTGACCTCCTCCCCGAGCATTCTCCGAGTCTGACCTCCTCCCCGAGCGTTCTCGTGTCTGACCTCTTCCCTGCGCGTTCCCGTGTCTGACCTCCTCCCTGAGCGTTCTCGTGTCTGACCTCCTCCCCGAGCGTTCTGGTGTCTGACCTCCTCCCCGAGCATTCTGGTGTCTGACCTCCTCCCCGAGCGTTCTCGTGTCTGACCTCCTCCCTGAGCGCTCTCGTGTCTGACCTCCTCCCCGAGCATTCTCCGAGTCTGACCTCCTCCCCGAGTGTTCTCGTGTCTGACCTCCTCCCCGAGCGTTCCCGTGTCTGACCTCCTCCCCGAGCGTTCTCGTGTCTGACCTCCTCCCCGAGCATTCTCCGAGTCTGACCTCCTCCCAGAGTGTTCTCGTGTCTGACCTCCTCCCCGAGCGTTCTCGTGTCTGACCTCCTCCCCGAGCGTTCTTGTGTCTGACCTCCTCCCTGAGCGTTCTCGTGTCTGACCTCCTCCCCGAGCGTTCTCGTGTCTGACCTCCTCCCCGAGCGTTCTCGTGTCTGACCTCCTCCCCGAGCGTTCTCGTGTCTGACCTCCTCCCCGAGCGTTCTCGTGTCTGACCTCCTCCCCGAGCGTTCTTGTGTCTGACCTCCTCCCTGAGCGTTCTCGTGTCTGACCTCCTCCCCGAGCGTTCTCGTGTCTGACCTCCTCCCCGAGCGTTCTCGTGTCTGACCTCCTCCCCGAGCGTTCTGGTGTCTGACCTCCTCCCCGAGCGTTCTCGTGTCTGACCTCCTCCCCGAGCGTTCTCCTGTCTGACCTCCTCCCCGAGCGTTCTCGTGTCTGACCTCCTCCCCGAGCGTTCTCGTGTCTGATCTCCTCCCCGAGCGTTCTCGTGTATAACCTCCTCCCCGAGCGTTCTCGTGTCTGACCTCCTCCCCGAGCGTTCTCGTGTCTGACCTCCTCCCCGAGCGTTCTCGTGTCTGACCTCCTCCCCGAGCGTTCTCGTGTCTGACCTCCTCCCCGAGCGTTCTCGTGTCTGACCTCCTCCCCGAGCGTTCTCGTGTCTGACCTCCTCCCCGAGCGTTCCCGTGTCTGACCTCCTCCCCGAGCGTTCTCGTGTCTGACCTCCTCCCCGAGGGTTCCCGTGTCTGACCTCCTCCCCGAGCGCTCTTGTGTCTGACCTCCTCCCCGAGTGTTCTCGTGTCTGACCTCCTCCCCGAGCGTTCTCGTGTCTGACCTCCTCCCCGAGCATTCTCGTGTCTGACCTCCTCCCCTAGCGTTCTCGTGTCTGACCTCCTCCCCGAGCGTTCTCGTGTCTGACCTCCTCCCTAAACGTTCTCGTGTCTGACCTCCTCCCCGAGCGTTCTCGTGTCTGACCTCCTCCCCGAGCGTTCTCGTGTCTGACCTCCTCCCCGAGCGTTCTCGTGTCTGACCTCCTCCCCGAGCGTTCTCGTGTCTGACCTCCTCCCCGAGCGTTCTCGTGTATGACCTCCTCCCCGAGCGTTCTCGTGTCTGACCTCCTCCCCGAGCGTTCCCGTGTCTGACCTCCTCCCCGAGCGTTCTCGTGTCTGACCTCCTCCCCGAGGGTTCCCGTGTCTGACCTCCTCCCCGAGCGCTCTCGTGTCTGACCTCCTCCCCGAGTGTTCTCGTGTCTGACCTCCTCCCCGAGCGTTCTCGTGTCTGACCTCCTCCCCGAGCATTCTCGTGTCTGACCTCCTCCCCTAGCGTTCTCGTGTCTGACCTCCTCCCCGAGCGTTCTCGTGTCTGACCTCCTCCCTAAACGTTCTCGTGTCTGACCTCCTCCCCGAGCGTTCTCGTGTCTGACCTCCTCCCCGAGCATTCCCGTGTCTGACCTCCTCCCCGAGCGTTCTCGTGTCTAACCTCCTCCCCGAGCGTTCTCGTGTCCGACCTCCTCCCCGAGCGTTCTCGTGTCTGACCTTCTCCCCGAGCGTTCCAGTGTCTGACCTCCTTCCCGAGCGTTCCCGTGTCTGACCTCCTCCCCGAGCGTTCTCGTGTCTGACCTCCTCCCCGAGCGTTCTCGTGTCTGACCTCCTCCCCGAGCATTCTCCGAGTCTGACCTCCTCCCCGAGCGTTCTCGTGTCTGACCTCTTCCCTGCGCGTTCCCGTGTCTGACCTCCTCCCTGAGCGTTCTCGTGTCTGACCTCCTCCCCGAGCGTTCTGGTGTCTGACCCCCTCCCCGAGCATTCTGGTGTCTGACCTCCTCCCCGAGCGTTCTCGTGTCTGACCTCCTCCCCGAGCGTTCTCGTGTCTGACCTCCTCCCCAAGCGTTCTCGTGTCTGACCTCCTCCCCGAGCGTTCTCGTGTCTGACCTCCTCCCCGAGCATTCTGGTGTCTGACCTCCTCCCCGAGCGTTCTCGTGTCTGACCTCCTCCCCGAGCGTTCTCGTGTCTGACCTCCTCCCCAAGCGTTCTCCTGTCTGACCTCCTCCCCGAGCGTTCTCGTGTCTGATCTCCTCCCCGAGCGTTCTCGTGTCTGACCTCCTCCCCGAGCGTTCTCGTGTCTGATCTCCTCCCCGAGCGTTCTCGTGTATAACCTCCTCCCCGAGCGTTCTCGTGTCTGACCTCCTCCCCGAGCGTTCCCGTGTCTGACCTCCTCCCCGAGCGTTCCCGTGTCTGACCTCCTCCCCGAGCGTTCTCGTGTCTGACCTCCTCCCCGAGCGTTCTCGTGTCTGACCTCCTCCCCTAGCGTTCTCGTGTCTGACCTCCTCCCCGAGCGTTCTCGTGTCTGACCTCCTCCCTAAACGTTCTCGTGTCTGACCTCCTCCCCGAGCGTTCTCGTGTCTGACCTCCTCCCCGAGGGTTCCCGTGTCTGACCTCCTCCCCGAGCGCTCTCGTGTCTGACCTCCTCCCCGAGTGTTCTCGTGTCTGACCTCCTCCCCGAGCGTTCTCGTGTCTGACCTCCTCCCCGAGCATTCTCGTGTCTGACCTCCTCCCCTAGCGTTCTCGTGTCTGACCTCCTCCCCGAGCGTTCTCGTGTCTGACCTCCTCCCTAAACGTTCTCGTGTCTGACCTCCTCCCCGAGCGTTCTCGTGTCTGACCTCCTCCCCGAGCATTCCCGTGTCTGACCTCCTCCCCGAGCGTTCTCGTGTCTAACCTCCTCCCCGAGCGTTCTCGTGTCCGACCTCCTCCCCGAGCGTTCTCGTGTCTGACCTTCTCCCCGAGCGTTCCAGTGTCTGACCTCCTTCCCGAGCGTTCCCGTGTCTGACCTCCTCCCCGAGCGTTCTCGTGTCTGACCTCCTCCCCGAGCGTTCTCGTGTCTGACCTCCTCCCCGAGCATTCTCCGAGTCTGACCTCCTCCCCGAGCGTTCTCGTGTCTGACCTCTTCCCTGCGCGTTCCCGTGTCTGACCTCCTCCCTGAGCGATCTCGTGTCTGACCTCCTCCCCGAGCGTTCTGGTGTCTGACCCCCTCCCCGAGCATTCTGGTGTCTGACCTCCTCCCCGAGCGTTCTCGTGTCTGACCTCCTCCCCGAGCGTTCTCGTGTCTGACCTCCTCCCCGAGCGTTCTCGTGTCTGACCTCCTCCCCAAGCGTTCTCGTGTCTGACCTCCTCCCCGAGCGTTCTCCTGTCTGACCTCCTCCCCGAGCGTTCTCGTGTCTGATCTCCTCCCCGAGCGTTCTCGTGTCTGACCTCCTCCCCGAGCGTTCTCGTGTCTGATCTCCTCCCCGAGCGTTCTCGTGTATAACCTCCTCCCCGAGCGTTCTCGTGTCTGACCTCCTCCCCGAGCGTTCTCGTGTCTGACCTCCTCCCCGAGCGTTCTCGTGTCTGACCTCCTCCCCGAGCGTTCTCGTGTCTGACCTCCTCCCCGAGCGTTCTCGTGTCTGACCTCCTCCCCGAGCGTTCCCGTGTCTGACCTCCTCCCCGAGCGTTCTCGTGTCTGACCTCCTCCCCGAGGGTTCCCGTGTCTGACCTCCTCCCCGAGCGCTCTCGTGTCTGACCTCCTCCCCGAGTGTTCTCGTGTCTGACCTCCTCCCCGAGCGTTCTCGTGTCTGACCTCCTCCCCGAGCATTCTCGTGTCTGACCTCCTCCCCTAGCGTTCTCGTGTCTGACCTCCTCCCCGAGCGTTCTCGTGTCTGACCTCCTCCCTAAACGTTCTCGTGTCTGACCTCCTCCCCGAGCGTTCTCGTGTCTGACCTCCTCCCCGAGCGTTCTCGTTTCTGACCTCCTCCCCGAGCGTTCTCGTGTCTGACCTCCTCCCCGAGCATTCCCGTGTCTGACCTCCTCCCCGAGCGTTCTCGTGTCTAACCTCCTCCCCGAGCGTTCTCGTGTCCGACCTCCTCCCCGAGCGTTCTCGTGTCTGACCACCTCCCCGAGCGTTCTCGTGTCTGACCTCCTCCCCGAGCGTTCTCGTGTCTGACCTCCTCCCCGAGCGTTCTCGTGTCTGACCTCCTCCCCGAGCGTTCCGGTGTCTGACCTCCTCCCCGAGCGTTCTGGTGTCTGACCCCCTCCCCGAGCGTTCCGGGGTCTGACCTTCTCCCCGAGCGTTCTCGTGTCTGACCTCCTCCCCGAGCATTCTCGTGTCTGACCTTCTCCCCGAGCGTTCCAGTGTCTGACCTTCTCCCCGAGCGTTCCAGTGTCTGACCTCCTCCCCGAGCGTTCTCGTGTCTGACCTCCTCCCCGAGCGTTCTCGTGTCTGACCTCCTCCCCGAGCATTCTCCGAGTCTGACCTCCTCCCCGAGCGTTCTCGTGTCTGACCTCCTCCCTGAGCGTTCTCGTGTCTGACCTCTTCCCTGCGCGTTCCCGTGTCTGACCTCCTCCCTGAGCGTTCTGGTGTCTGACCTCCTCCCCGAGCATTCTGGTGTCTGACCTCCTCCCCGAGCGTTCTCGTGTCTGACCTCCTCCCCGAGCGTTCTCGTGTCTGACCTCCTCCCCGAGCATTCTCCGAGTCTGACCTCCTCCCCGAGTGTTCTCGTGTCTGACCTCCTCCCCGAGCGTTCCCGTGTCTGACCTCCTCCCCGAGCGTTCTCGTGTCTGACCTCCTCCCCGAGCATTCTCCGAGTCTGACCTCCTCCCAGAGTGTTCTCGTGTCTGACCTCCTCCCCGAGCGTTCTCGTGTCTGACCTCCTCCCCGAGCGTTCTCGTGTCTGACCTCCTCCCCGAGCGTTCTTGTGTCTGACCTCCTCCCTGAGCGTTCTCGTGTCTGACCTCCTCCCCGAGCGTTCTCGTGTCTGACCTCCTCCCCGAGCGTTCTCGTGTCTGACCTCCTCCCCGAGCGTTCTTATGTCTGACCTCCTCCCTGAGCGTTCTCGTGTCTGACCTCCTCCCCGAGCGTTCTCGTGTCTGACCTCCTCCCCGAGCGTTCTCGTGTCTGACCTCCTCCCCGAGCGTTCTCGTGTCTGACCTCCTCCCTGAGCGTTCTCGTGTCTGACCTCCTCCCCGAGCGTTCTCGTGTCTGACCTCCTCCCCGAGCGTTCTCGTGTCTGACCTCCTCCCCGAGCGTTCTCGTGTCTGACCTCCTCCCCGAGCGTTCTGGTGTCTGACCTCCTCCCCGAGCGTTCTGGTGTCTGACCTCCTCCCCGAGCGTTCTCGTGTCTAACCTCCTCCCCGAGCGTTCTCGTGTCTGACCTCCTCCCCGAGCGTTCTCGTGTCTGACCTCCTCCCCGAGCGTTCTCGTGTCTGACCTCCTCCCCGAGCGTTCTCGTGTCTGACCTCCTCCCCGAGTGTTCTCGTGTCTGACCTCCTCCCTGAGCGTTCCCGTGTCTGACCTCCTCCCTGAGCGTTCTCGTGTCTAACCTCCTCCCCGAGCGTTCTCGTGTCTGACCTCCTCCCCGAGCATTCTCCGAGTCTGACCTCCTCCCAGAGTGTTCTCGTGTCTGACCTCCTCCCCGAGCATTCTTGTGTCTGACCTCCTCCCCGAGCTTTCTTGTGTCTGACCTCCTCCCTGAGCGTTCTCGTGTCTGACCTCCTCCCCGAGCGTTCTCGTGTCTGACCTCCTCCCCGAGCGTTCTCGTGTCTGACCTCCTCCCCGAGCGTTCCGGTGTCTGACCTCCTCCCCGAGCGTTCCCGTGTCTGACCTCCTCCCCGAGCGTTCTCGTGTCTGACCTCCTCCCCGAGCGTTCTGGTGTCTGACCTCCTCCCCGAGCGTTCCCGTGTCTGACCTCCTCCCCGAGCATTCTCCGAGTCTGACCTCCTCCCCGAGCGTTCTCGTGTCTGACCTCCTCCCCGAGCGTTCTGGTGTCTGACCTCCTCCCCGAGTGTTCTCGTGTCTGACCTCCTCTCCGAGCGTTCTCGTGTCTGACCTCCTCCCCGAGCGTTCTCGTGTCTGACCTCCTCCCCGAGCGTTCTGGTGTCTGACCTCCTCCCCGAGCGTTCTCGTGTCTGATCTCCTCCCCGAGCGTTCTCGTGTCTGACCTCCTCCCCGAGTGTTCTCGTGTCTGACCTCCTCCCCGAGCGTTCTCGTGTCTGACCTCCTCCCTGAGCGTTCTCGTGTCTAACCTCCTCCCCGAGCGTTCCGGGGTCTGACCTCCTCCCCGAGCGTTCTCGTGTCTGACCTCCTCCCTGAGCGTTCTCGTGTCTGACCTCCTCCCCGAGCGTTCTCGTGTCTGACCTCCTCCCTGAGCATTCTCGTGTCTGACCTCCTCCCCGAGCGTTCTCGTGTCTGACCTCCTCCCCGAGCGTTCCCGTGTCTGACCACCTCCCCGAGCGTTCTCGTGTCTGACCTCCTCCCCGAGTGTTCTCGTGTCTGACCTCCTCCCCGAGCGTTCTCGTGTCTGACCTCCTCCCCGAGCGTTCTCGTGTCTGACCTCCTCCCCGAGCGTTCTCGTGTCTGACCTCCTCCCCGAGCGTTCTCGTGTCTGACCTCCTCCCCGAGCGCTCTCGTGTCTGACCTCCTCCCCGAGTGTTCTCGTGTCTGACCTCCTCCCCGAGCGTTCTCGTGTCTGACCTCCTCCCCGAGCGTTCTCGTGTCTGACCTCCTCCCCGAGCGTTCTCGTGTCTGACCTCCTCCCCGAGCGTTCTGGTGTCTGACCTCCTCCCCGAGCGTTCTCGTGTCTGATCTCCTCCCCGAGCGTTCTCGTGTCTGACCTCCTCCCCGAGTGTTCTCGTGTCTGACCTCCTCCCCGAGCGTTCTCGTGTCTGACCTCCTCCCTGAGCGTTCTCGTGTCTAACCTCCTCCCCGAGCGTTCCGGGGTCTGACCTCCTCCCCGAGCGTTCTCGTGTCTGACCTCCTCCCTGAGCGTTCTCGTGTCTGACCTCCTCCCCGAGCGTTCTCGTGTCTGACCTCCTCCCTGAGCATTCTCGTGTCTGACCTCCTCCCCGAGCGTTCTCGTGTCTGACCTCCTCCCCGAGCGTTCCCGTGTCTGACCACCTCCCCGAGCGTTCTCGTGTCTGACCTCCTCCCCGAGTGTTCTCGTGTCTGACCTCCTCCCCGAGCGTTCTCGTGTCTGACCTCCTCCCCGAGCGTTCTCGTGTCTGACCTCCTCCCCGAGCGTTCTCGTGTCTGACCTCCTCCCCGAGCGTTCTCGTGTCTGACCTCCTCCCCGAGCGCTCTCGTGTCTGACCTCCTCCCCGAGCGTTCTCGTGTCTGACCTCCTCCCCGAGCGTTCTCGTGTCTGACCTCCTCCCCGAGCGTTCTCGTGTCTGACCTCCTCCCCGAGCGTTCTCGTGTCTGACCTCCTCCCCGAGCGTTCTCGTGTCTGACCTCCTCCCCGAGCGTTCTCGTGTCTGACCTCCTCCCCGAGCGTTCTCGTGTCTGACCCCCTCCCCGAGCGTTCTCGTGTCTGACCTCCTCCCCGAGCGTTCCGGTGTCTGACCTCCTCCCCGAGCGTTCTCGTGTCTGACCTCCTCCCCGAGCGTTCTCGTGTCTGACCTCCTCCCCGAGCGTTCTCGTGTCTGACCTCCTCCCCGAGCGTTCTCGTGTCTGACCTCCTCCCCGAGCGTTCTCGTGTCTGACCTCCTCCCCGAGCGTTCTCGTGTCTGACCTCCTCCCCGAGCGTTCCCGTGTCTGACCTCCTCCCCGAGCGTTCTTGTGTCTGACCTCCTCCCCGAGCGTTCCGGTGTCTGACCTCCTCCCCGAGCGTTCTGGTGTCTGACCTCCTCCCCGAGCGTTCTCGTGTCTGACCTGCTCCCCGAGCGTTCTCGTGTCTGACCTCCTCCCCGAGCGTTCCAGTGTCTGACCTCCTTCCCGAGCGTTCTGGTGTCTGACCTCCTCCCCGAGCGTTCTCGTGTCTGATCTCCTCCCCGAGCGTTCTCGTGTCTGACCTCCTCCCCGAGCATTCTCCGAGTCTGACCTCCTCCCCGAGTGTTCTCGTGTCTGACCTCCTCCCCGAGCGTTCCCGTGTCTGACCTCCTCCCTGAGCGTTCTCGTGTCTGACCTCCTCCTCGAGCGTTCTCGTGTCTGACCTCCTCCCCGAGCATTCTCCGAGTCTGACCTCCTCCCAGAGTGTTCTCGTGTCTGACCTCCTCCCCGAGCGTTCTCGTGTCTGACCTCCTCCCCGAGCGTTCTCGTGTCTGACCTCCTCCCCGAGCGTTCTTGTGTCTGACCTCCTCCCTGAGCGTTCTCGTGTCTGACCTCCTCCCCGAGCGTTCTCGTGTCTGACCTCCTCCCCGTGCGTTCTCGTGTCTGACCTCCTCCCCGAGCGTTCTCGTGTCTGACCTCCTCCCCGAGCGTTCTTGTGTCTGACCTCCTCCCTGAGCGTTCTCGTGTCTGACCTCCTCCCCGAGCGTTCTCGTGTCTGACCTCCTCCCCGAGCGTTCTCGTGTCTGACCTCCTCCCCGAGCGTTCTTGTGTCTGACCTCCTCCCTGAGCGTTCTCGTGTCTGACCTCCTCCCCGAGCGTTCTCGTGTCTGACCTCCTCCCCGAGCGTTCTCGTGTCTGACCTCCTCCCCGAGCGTTCTCGTGTCTGACCTCCTCCCCGAGCGTTCTCGTGTCTGACCTCCTCCCCGAGCGTTCTCGTGTCTGACCTCCTCCCCGAGCGTTCTTGTGTCTGACCTCCTCCCTGAGCGTTCTCGTGTCTGACCTCCTCCCCGAGCGTTCTCGTGTCTGACCTCCTCCCCGAGCGTTCTCGTGTCTGACCTCCTCCCCGAGCGTTCTCGTGTCTGACCTCCTCCCCGAGCGTTCTCGTGTCTGACCTCCTCCCCGAGCGTTCCCGTGTCTGACCTCCTCCCCGAGCGTTCTTGTGTCTGACCTCCTCCCCGAGCGTTCCGGTGTCTGACCTCCTCCCCGAGCGTTCTGGTGTCTGACCTCCTCCCCGAGCGTTCTCGTGTCTGACCTCCTCCCCGAGCGTTCTCGTGTCTGACCTGCTCCCCGAGCGTTCTCGTGTCTGACCTCCTCCCCGAGCGTTCTTGTGTCTGACCTCCTCCCCGAGCGTTCTGGTGTCTGACCTCCTCCCCGAGCGTTCCGGTGTCTGACCTCCTCCCCGAGCGTTCTGGTGTCTGACCTCCTCCCCGAGCATTCCCGTGTCTGACCTCCTCCCCGAGCGTTCCCGTGTCTGACCTGCTCCCCGAGCGTTCTCGTGTCTGACCTCCTCCCCGAGCGTTCTTGTGTCTGACCTCCTCCCCGAGCGTTCTGGTGTCTGACCTCCTCCCCGAGCGTTCTGGTGTCTGACCTCCTCCCCGAGCGTTCTGGTGTCTGACCTCCTCCCCGAGCGTTCCGGTGTCTGACCTCCTCCCCGAGCGTTCCCGTGTCTGACCTCCTCCCCGAGCGTTCTCGTGTCTGATCTCCTCCCCGAGCGTTCTCGTGTCTGACCTCCTCCCCGAGCGTTCTCGTGTCTGACCTCCTCCCCGAGCGTTCTTGTGTCTGACCTCCTCCCCGAGCGTTCTGGTGTCTGACCTCCTCCCCGAGCGTTCCGGTGTCTGACCTCCTCCCCGAGCGTTCTGGTGTCTGACCTCCTCCCCGAGCATTCCCGTGTCTGACCTCCTCCCCGAGCGTTCCCGTGTCTGACCTGCTCCCCGAGCGTTCTCGTGTCTGACCTCCTCCCCGAGCGTTCTTGTGTCTGACCTCCTCCCCGAGCGTTCTGGTGTCTGACCTCCTCCCCGAGCGTTCTGGTGTCTGACCTCCTCCCCGAGCGTTCTGGTGTCTGACCTCCTCCCCGAGCGTTCTGGTGTCTGACCTCCTCCCCGAGCATTCCCGTGTCTGACCTCCTCCCCGAGCGTTCTCGTGTCTGACCTCCTCCCCGAGCGTTCTGGTGTCTGACCTCCTCCCCGAGCGTTCTGGTGTCTGACCTCCTCCCCGAGCGTTCTGGTGTCTGACCTCCTCCCCGAGCATTCCCGTGTCTGACCTCCTCCCCGAGCGTTCTCGTGTCTGACCTCCTCCCCGAGCGTTCTCGTGTCTGACCTCCTCCCCGAGCGTTCTCGTGTCTGACCTCCTCCTCCCTCTGTAGTGGAGTACGTCGCTCCCCTCTTCATTCACAACAAAAAAAGTGAAGTATAAATAACAACAGACATAGTTTTTGATGTTCTTTATTTAAGAAACGCAAAAAATGCTCCTGCCATGTTCATCTATTGGAATTCATAATGGCCACCAACCTGCCAAATAAGAGAGAACCTTCTGACACAAGTCTCTTTCTGGCACTTCACTCTCATTGGATGACCGCAAAGAGATGGGGGTCTCCTTGGTGTTGGTATTGACCATATATGGTAATGTCTAATGATGTCTCCTGGGAGACTCCGCCCATTTGTTTATAACTGCTGTCTTTCAGTGGCAGTGAAATGCAGCCCCCTCCCCCCTCCTGGCCTGCATGCTTGGATAAGGGTCTGGTATGGATTTTTTGGTGGGCACCCCCCCAAACCCTTTTTTCTTTGTGTGGGTGTTCACCGTTAACCTCTATAGCAGACCCTCTTCTAGGATAAGGTTGGTATAGATGAATGGAATGAAGAGGCCGGGAACGGTCATTTAATGGCAGACATACTTAGTAGATGTCACTGTTGGTTGGTGTAGGGGTGGGTTGTGTACATCGTACAGATGGGGGTCAGGGTCCCCCCCAATGGGTTTTATATTTTTAATGTTTCACTTTAAACTTTATTAAAATCTTGGCTCTCTGCCAACTAGAATTGAAAATGTTTTGGCGTTGGTACATGTCCTCCTCCCCCGTGATCTTTGTTGTTTGCCTACAAAATGGCCAATCGTGTTTCGTTTTCATCCAGATCTTATTGATTTCAATTGGGTTTGGATTCCTCCTCTCTCCAGAAGCTGGGGATGTCATTTTAGGGAGACTTTGTCCATTCAGGCCCCCCACCCCCATAGTTACCTCTCCAGCAATGCCCATTCTTCCTCAACCGCAGCCAACACAAAATACCTTCTGGGTATGGAGGAGCATGTGACCATAACATAGTGCGAGAACCTAGGAAGACACCAGCTGAGAACCGGGGCCCTCACACCATGGAGGGGTGTCCTCACCGATCGACTCCAACACCGCTATTGGGGGAGGGGAGGAGGACATTACCCAGATCTGTGAGTTTGTCCTAATTGGGGAGGTGATGAGTCTCTGGAAGAGGTCATCACTGAGCTCCTCATATGTATCATCATCTCCTCCATTCCTCTCTCCTCTGGATGAAGCCACGTGTGACCTCATTCCTACATGATGATGTCACATTCCCAGGAGGGGGTTGTTCTGTGGAGGACGGGATGTGTGATTGGTCATCTTCTCCCTCTTCCCTCTCATTATAAATGATTGGAGGAGATTCTGTGCACATCCCACAAGGCTTCTGTGTGCTGAGCTCCTTTCCCTCCTAACCCCCAAATCTCCTCTCCCCTCTCTAGTCTCCTGTCTCTCCGCTCCCCCCTCTAGTCTCCTCTCTAGTCTCCCCTCTCTAGTCTCCTCTCCCCTCTCTAGTCTCCTCTCTCCTCTCCCCTCTCTAGTCTCCTCTCTCCTCTCCCCTCTCTAGTCTCCTCTCTCCTCTCCCCTCTCTAGTCTCCTCTCTCCTCTCCCCTCTCTAGTCTCCTCTCCCCTCTCTGGTCTCCTCTCCCCTCTCTAGTCTCCTCTCCCCTCTCTGGTCTCCTCTCCCCTCTCTAGTCTCCTCTCCCCTCTCTAGTCTCCTCTCCCCTCTCTAGTCTCCTCTCCCCTCTCTAGTCTCCTCTCTCCTCTCCCCTCTCTAGTCTCCTCTCTAGTCTCCTCTCCCCTCTCTAGTCTCCTCTCTCCTCTCTAGTCTCCTCTCCCCTCTCTGGTCTCCTCTCCCCTCTCTAGTCTCCTCTCCCCTCTCTAGTCTCCTCTCTCCTCTCTAGTCTCCTCTCCCCTCTCTAGTCTCCTCTCTCCTCTCCCCTCTCTAGTCTCCTCTCTCCTCTCCCCTCTCCTCTCTCCTCTCCCCTCTCTAGTCTCCTCTCCCCTCTCTAGTCTTCTCTCCCCTCTCTAGTCTCCTCTCTCCCCTCTCTCCTCTCCCCTCTCTAGTCTCCTCTCCCCTCTCTAGTCTTCTCTCTCCTCTCCCCTCTCCTCTCTCCTCTCCCCTCTCTCTAGTCTCCTCTCCCCTCTCTAGTCTCCTCTCTAGTCTCCTCTCTAGTCTCCTCTCCCCTCTCTAGTCTCCTCTCTAGTCTCCTCTCTAGTCTCCTCTCCCCTCTCTAGTCTCCTCTCTAGTCTCCTCGCCCCTCTCTAGTCTCCTCTCCCCTCTCTAGTCTCCTCTCCCCTCTCTAGTCTCCTCTCCCCTCTCTAGTCTCCTCTCTCCTCTCTAGTCTCCTCTCTAGTCTCCTCTCCCCTCTCTAGTCTCCTCTCTCCTCTCTAGTCTCCTCTCCCCTCTCTGGTCTCCTCTCCCCTCTCTGGTCTCCTCTCCCCTCTCTAGTCTCCTCTCTCCTCTCCCCTCTCTAGTCTCCTCTCCCCTCTCTAGTCTCCTCTCCCCTCTCTAGTCTCCTCTCTCCTCTCCCCTCTCTAGTCTCCTCTCTCCTCTCCCCTCTCTAGTCTCCTCTCTCCTCTCCCCTCTCTAGTCTCCTCTCCCCTCTCTAGTCTCCTCTCCCCTCTCTAGTCTCCTCTCCCCTCTCTAGTCTCCTCTCTCCTCTCTAGTCTCCTCTCCCCTCTCTAGTCTTCTCTCCCCTCTCTAGTCTCCTCTCTCCTCTCCCCTCTCCTCTCTCCTCTCTCCTCTCCCCTCTCTCTAGTCTCCTCTCTCCTCTCCTCCCCTCTCTAGTCTCCTCTCTCCTCTCCCCTCTCTAGTCTCCTCTCTCCTCTTCCCTCTCTAGTCTCCTCTCCCCTCTCCAGTCTCCTCTCTCCTCTCCCCTCTCTAGTCTCCTCTCTCCTCTCCCCTCTCTAGTCTCCTCTCCCCTCTCTAGTCTTCTCTCCCCTCTCTAGTCTCCTCTCTCCTCTCCCCTCTCCTCTCTCCTCTCCCCTCTCTCTAGTCTCCTCTCTCCTCTCCTCCCCTCTCTAGTCTCCTCTCTCCTCTCCCCTCTCTAGTCTCCTCTCTCCTCTTCCCTCTCTAGTCTCCTCTCCCCTCTCCAGTCTCCTCTCTCCTCTCCCCTCTCTAGTCTTCTCTCTCCTCTCCCCTCTCTCTAGTCTCTTCTCTCCTCTCCCCTTCCTAGTCTCCTCTCCCCTCTCTAGTCTCCTCTCTCCTCTGTAGTCCCCTCTCTAGTCTCCTCTCTCCCCTCTCTAGTCTCCTCTCCCCTCTCTAGTCTCCTATCTCCTCTCTAGTCTCCTATCTCCTCTCTAGTCTCCTCTCTCCTCTCTAGTCTCCTCTCCCCTCTCTAGTCTCCTCTCCCCTCTCTAGTCTCCTCTCTCCTCTCCCCTCTCTAGTCTCCTCTCTAGTCTCCTCTCCCCTCTCTAGTCTCCTCTCCCCTCTCTAGTCTCCTCTCTCCTCTCCCCTCTCTAGTCTCCTCTCTCCTCTCCCCTCTCTAGTCTCCTCTCCCCTCTCTAGTCTCCTCTCCCCTCTCTAGTCTCCTCTCTCCTCTCTAGTCTCCTCTCCCCTCTCTAGTCTCCTCTCTCCTCTCCCCTCTCTAGTCTCCTCTCTCCTCTTCCCTCTCTAGTCTCCTCTCCCCTCTCTAGTCTCCTCTCCCCTCTCTAGTCTCCTCTCCCCTCTCTAGTCTCCTCTCTCCTCTTCCCTCTCTAGTCTCCTCTCCCCTCTCCAGTCTCCTCTCTCCTCTCCCCTCTCTAGTCTCCTCTCTCCTCTTCCCTCTCTAGTCTCCTCTCCCCTCTCCAGTCTCCTCTCTCCTCTCCCCTCTCTAGTCTTCTCTCTCCTCTCCCCTCTCTCTAGTCTCTTCTCTCCTCTCCCCTTCCTAGTCTCCTCTCCCCTCTCTAGTCTCCTCTCTCCTCTGTAGTCCCCTCTCTAGTCTCCTCTCTCCCCTCTCTAGTCTCCTCTCCCCTCTCTAGTCTCCTCTCCCCTCTCTAGTCTCCTATCTCCTCTCTAGTCTCCTATCTCCTCTCTAGTCTCCTCTCTCCTCTCTAGTCTCCTCTCCCCTCTCTAGTCTCCTCTCCCCTCTCTAGTCTCCTCTCCCCTCTCTAGTCTCCTCTCTCCTCTCCCCTCTCTAGTCTCCTCTCTAGTCTCCTCTCCCCTCTCTAGTCTCCTCTCCCCTCTCTAGTCTCCTCTCTCCTCTCCCCTCTCTAGTCTCCTCTCTCCTCTCCCCTCTCTAGTCTCCTCTCCCCTCTCTAGTCTCCTCTCCCCTCTCTAGTCTCCTCTCTCCTCTCTAGTCTCCTCTCCCCTCTCTAGTCTCCTCTCTCCTCTCCCCTCTCTAGTCTCCTCTCTCCTCTTCCCTCTCTAGTCTCCTCTCCCCTCTCTAGTCTCCTCTCCCCTCTCTAGTCTCCTCTCTCCTCTCTAGTCTCCTCTCCCCTCTCTAGTCTCCTCTCTCCTCTTCCCTCTCTAGTCTCCTCTCCCCTCTCCAGTCTCCTCTCTCCTCTCCCCTCTCTAGTCTTCTCTCTCCTCTCCCCTCTCTCTAGTCTCTTCTCTCCTCTCCCCTTCCTAGTCTCCTCTCCCCTCTCTAGTCTCCTCTCTCCTCTGTAGTCCCCTCTAGTCTCCTCTCTCCCCTCTCTAGTCTCCTCTCCCCTCTCTAGTCTCCTCTCCCCTCTCTAGTCTCCTATCTCCTCTCTAGTCTCCTCTCTCCTCTCTAGTCTCCTCTCTCCTCTCTAGTCTCCTCTCCCCTCTCTAGTCTCCTCTCCCCTCTCTAGTCTCCTCTCTCCTCTCCCCTCTCTAGTCTCCTCTCTAGTCTCCTCTCCCCTCTCTAGTCTCCTCTCCCCTCTCTAGTCTCCTCTCTCCTCTCCCCTCTCTAGTCTCCTCTCTCCTCTCCCCTCTCTAGTCTCCTCTCCCCTCTCTAGTCTCCTCTCCCCTCTCTAGTCTCCTCTCCCCTCTCTAGTCTCCTCTCTCCTCTCTAGTCTCCTCTCCCCTCTCTAGTCTCCTCTCTCCTCTCCCCTCTCTAGTCTCCTCTCTCCTCTTCCCTCTCTAGTCTCCTCTCCCCTCTCTAGTCTCCTCTCCCCTCTCTAGTCTCCTCTCTCCTCTCTAGTCTCCTCTCCCCTCTCTAGTCTCCTCTCTCCTCTTCCCTCTCTAGTCTCCTCTCTCCTCTCCCTCTCTAGTCTCCTCTCTCCTCTCTAGTCTCCTCTCCCCTCTCTAGTCTCCTCTCTCCTCTCCCCTCTCTAGTCTCCTCTCTCCTCTCCCCCTCTCTAGTCTCCTCTCTCCTCTCCCCTCTCTAGTCTCCTCTCTCCTCTCTAGTCTCCTCTCCCCTCTCTAGTCTCCTCTCTCCTCTTCCCTCTCTAGTCTCCTCTCCCCTCTCTAGTCTCCTCTCCCCTCTCTAGTCTCCTCTCTCCTCTCCCCTCTCCTCTCTCCTCTCCCCTCTCTCTAGTCTCCTCTCCCCTCTCTGGTCTCCTCTCACCTCTCTAGTCTCCTGTCTCTCCGCTCTCCCCTCTAGTCTCCTCCCCTCTCTAGTCTCCACTCTCCTCTCCTCCCCTCTCTAGTCTCCTCCCTCTTCTCCTCTCCCCTCTCCCCTCTCTAGTCTCCTCTCCCCTCTCTAGTCTTCTCTCCCCTCTCTAGTCTCCTCTCTGCGGTCAATCACCTGTTCACTGATATCACACTTTGTGGTGTGTATCAGAGAGCGCCCCCTGGTGTGTATCAGAGAGCGCCCCCTGGTGTGTATCAGAGAGCGCCCCCTGGTGTGTATCAGAGAACGTGTATCAGAGAGCGCCCCCTGGTGTGTATCAGAGAACGTCTATCAGAGAGCGCCCCCTGGTGTGTATCAGAGAACGTGTATCAGAGAGCGCCCCCTGGTGTGTATCAGAGAACGTGTATCAGAGAGCGCCCCCTGGTGTGTATCAGAGAACGTGTATCAGAGAGCGCCCCCTGGTGTGTATCAGAGAACGTCTATCAGAGAGCGCCCCCTGGTGTGTATCAGAGAACGTGTATCAGAGAGCGCCCCCTGGTGTGTATCAGAGAACGTGTATCAGAGAGCGCCCCCTGGTGTGTATCAGAGAACGTGTATCAGAGAGCGCCCCCTGGTGTGTATCAGAGAGCGCCCCCTGGTGTGTATCAGAGAACGTGTATCAGAGAGCGCCCCCTGGTGTGTATCAGAGAACGTGTATCAGAGAGCGCCCCCCTGGTGTGTATCAGAGAACGTGTATCAGAGAGCGCCCCCTGGTGTGTATCAGAGAACGTGTATCAGAGAGCGCCCCCTGGTGTGTATCAGAGAACGTCTATCAGAGAGCGCCCCCTGGTGTGTATCAGAGAACGTGTATCAGAGAGCGCCCCCTGGTGTGTATCAGAGAACGTGTATCAGAGAGCGCCCCCTGGTGTGTATCAGAGAGCGCCCCCTGGTGTGTATCAGAGAACGTCTATCAGAGAGCGCCCCCTGGTGTGTATCAGAGAACGTGTATCAGAGAGCGCCCCCTGGTGTGTATCAGAGAACGTCTATCAGAGAGCGCCCCCTGGTGTGTATCAGAGAACGTCTATCAGAGAGCGCCCCCTGGTGTGTATCAGAGAACGTCTATCAGAGAGCGCCCCCTGGTGTGTATCAGAGAAGGTCTATCAGAGAGCGCCCCCTGGTGTGTATCAGAGAGCGCCCCCTGGTGTGTATCAGAGAGCGCCCCCTGGTGTGTATCAGAGAGCGCCCCCTGGTGTGTATCAGAGAACGTCTATCAGAGAGCGCCCCCTGGTGTGTATCAGAGAACGTCTATCAGAGAGCGCCCCCTGGTGTGTATCAGAACGTGTATCAGAGAGCGCCCCCTGGTGTGTATCAGAGAACGTCTATCAGAGAGCGCCCCCTGGTGTGTATCAGAGAAGGTGTATCAGAGAGCGCCCCCTGGTGTGTATCAGAGAACGTGTATCAGAGAGCGCCCCCTGGTGTGTATCAGAGAAGGTGTATCAGAGAGCGCCCCCTGGTGTGTATCAGAGAGCGCCCCCTGGTGTGTATCAGAGAACGTGTATCAGAGAGCGCCCCCTGGTGTGTATCAGCCACATAGAAGTGGGGGGACCTTCATTGTCTTCCCTCTGGATATGTATCTGAACCCCCATACCGATATAGAGAAGACATCACGCTGAGGTGACCTCTCCTATGAGGCAGGGTATAGAGAAGATGTCATATAGAGGTGGCCTCCCCTATGCAGCCAGGTATAGGGCAGACATTACACTTAGGTGGCCTCTCCTATGAGGCCGGGTATAGAAAAGATGTCACACTGAGGTGGCCTCCCCTATGCAGCCAGGTATAGGGCAGACATTACACCGAGGTGGCCTCTCCTGCGAGGCTGGGTATAGAGAAGGTATGACACCAAGGTGGCCTCTCCTGTGAGGCTGGGTATAGGGCAGATGTCACACTCAGGTAGCCCCCCCTATGCAGCCAGGTATAGAGCAGACATTACATTGAGGTGGCCTCTCCTGTGAGGCTGGGTATAGAGAGGACATCACACTGAGGTGGCCTTTCCTGCGAGGCCGGGTATAGAGAGGACATCACACTGAGGTGGCCTCTCCTGCGAGGCTGGGTATAGAGAGGACATCACACTGAGGTGGCCTTTCCTGTGAGGCCGGGTATAGAGAGGACATCACACTGAGGTGGCCTCTCCTGCGAGGCCGGGTATAGAGAGGACATCACACTGAGGTGGCCTCTCCTGCGAGGCCGGGTATAGAGAGGACATCACACTGAGGTGGCCTCTCCTGTGAGGCCGGGTATAGAGAAGGTATTACACCAAGGTGGCCTCTCCTGTGAGGCTGGGTATTGGGCAGAAATCACACTGAGATGGCCTCTCCTATGAAGCCCAGTATAGAGAAGATGTCATACTGAGCTGGCCTCCCCTAAGAAACCAGGTATAGGGCGGATGTCACACTGAGGTGGCCTCTTTGTCTGGGTATAGGGCAGATTCCACACTAAGGTGGCCTCTCCTATGCAGCCAGGTATAGAGCAGATATCATACTGAGGTGGCCTCCTGCGAGGCCGGGTATAGGGCAGATTTAACACCAAGGTTGCCTCTATAAGGCCGGGTATAGAGAAGATAACACACTGAGGTGGCCTCTCCTGCGAGGCCGGGTATAGAGAAGACATCACACTGGGGTTGCCTCCCCTATGAGGCCAAATAATAAGAGTTCTATACTTCCCATACATTCCTTTACTTGGTGTCCATTGAGGGAGGCAGGAATTCAGAAACATCCAGGTTTCATAGTACCACCTACAGGAAGTATAAAAAAAAACCCTATAAGCCGCCCCCGAATAACCCCTCCAAATACACCCAGCCTGCCTCCATCTTGTCAAATACAATAGCAGGACAAGTAAAAACACAGAGGGGGTTGGGCCATTTGTCCAAGTGAGGATTGGGCGACGGAGGCTAGGAACAGTCCACAACTTAGAACTACCTGAAGGAGCAACACCCAAATTTGAGCCAGATGAGAAGTCCTCTGCAGGATAAGGGAGGCTGCCAATGGAGGCCACAGAAGATTATCCTGACCAGGAGAAAAGGAATGAATGACTGGCAGGGGGCAACGACTCCACCAAAAGGAAGACTGACCATCAGGAAGCCGGAAAAACAAAACAGGTGGAACAACGTAACTACTAGATTAGGAAGAAATAGACCAACTACATGAGATGGTCACCAGACGGGAAGACTGGAATGAGCTGCTAGGAGAAAGGTCCACCAAAGGTAACCTTGGACAGAAAACAGGTCCACAGGAAAAGACAGCTGGTCTGTTAGTGAAGGGTCCAGCCTTGGGGTTCCGGCAAGAAAGTTTCTGTGATAAGGAGATATCCAAAGAATGTGAGAATCATCACAATGTAATGTCTCATGTGGACAGAGAAGTGCCCCTGAGACTGGAGGAGAACTAAAAGGAACCAACCCTGAAGAAGGTGCACTAGAGGACTCTTACAAATGTAATCAGTGTTGTAAGGTAGTATACAAACCCAGACTGGTACAAGGAACACTTGACAAATGCAAATGGATGGACAAGACCATATATAGCAACACCCTAAAGTGTCCCTGGGGTCTGACATAAGAACATGTAGGAGATGAGCAGCTCTCAATCATACAAGACTCTACAACTGGTGCAGAAACCATCAACTGAGGCCACAATGCATGGTCCCTGAGGAAGACATTGTGGTGAAGACTCCCCAACGTCATTCAGCGTAGTGACCAAACCCCTTGTCCTGTCATGGGAAGGATTCCCAAACCTCTAGGTCAGGGCTCTCCAAACTTTCTAAAAAAGGCCCAGTTTACTGTTCTTCAGACTTTAGGGGGGTAGGTAGGAATTTTACACCAGCATTGGTGTCATTGAGTCCCATTGTTGGTGTCATTGGGAGGAACTGTGCCCCATCGTTTGTGTCATTGGCAGGATTTTGCCCCATTATTGGTGTCGTGAGGAATTGTGCTTCATTGTGGTTTTCATTGTGCTCCAATGTTGGTGTTATTGGTAGGAATTGTGCACCATCATTAGTTTTATTGGGCCCCATAGTTGGTGTTATTGGGAGGAACTGTGCCCCATCGTTTGTGTCATTGGGAGGAATTGTGCCTCATTTTGGTGCCATTGGGAGGACCTCTGCCCCATCATTGATGTCATTGGAAGGAATTGTGCCCCATTGTTTGTGTCATTGGGAGGAATTGTTCCTCAATTGTTGGTGTCATTGGGAGGAATTGTGCCCCAATATTGGTTTCATTGGAAGGAATAGTGCCCCATTGTTGGTGGTATTGGGAGTAAATGTGCTCAATTATTGGTGTCATTGGGAAGAATTGTGCCCCTTCGTTGGTGTCAGTGAATGAAATAGTGCCCCAAAAGCTGGATAAAAGCAAGCAAAGGGCTGCATCTGGCCCCTGGGTCACAGTTTGACATCACCTAGATCAGTGGTCTCCAAACTTTTGAGGATGACCCCATACAATTAGGGGTTCTAGATTGCAGCCATAAGATCCTTCTGGGGATACCCAGTAAACACACATGGAACCACTAGGGGCATATGGACTGAGGTCATCCCTGGCAGTGGGACTTTCCTCTGGGTGTCTTAGGAGACGTTGCTTCGGCACAACTGTAATACAACTAAGTTCCACATGAAGCCAGGCCTCAGGTCCTCACAGCTTGTGCCAAGGAGTGTTTAAGTTGGGCAGAGGTGAAGGGGTCCCTGTAGGCAGGTGGTGGGAATAGACTGGGGACCCACATGTAGCCTCAGGAACAGGAGCAGGTTGATGCTTTCTCCCAGTAGGTAATGTTGGTCCCTCAGCCATTACCCCTTGTCCAGTAAAAGGTGGTGGGCAATTTTGAAAGGGGCCCGGCAGATCAGACTCTGAGGTGGCTCCCGATGCTCAGCCCGATCAGTCTACAGGGACAGGGTCACCCCTGAGGTAGTGCCACAGCTCTGGACCCAGAAAGCTCTCTGCAGTCTGGAAGGCACCAAAATGCAAAGCCCCATGCCCAGAGGTCCAGGCTAACCTTCCACATCCAGTCCAGGGGGGTCCAGGTATGACCTCCAAAGCCAGGCTGAGGAAGATCTTCATTACTGTTGAGGAAGAAACGAAGGCCAGCAAAAAATAGATCTTCTTCTGCAGAGCTGAACAAAGGCTGTAGAACCTTCTGGGACACCATGCTGGTTAGAGGAGGAGTTATATGGGGGCTGGCTTACAGTTTTTTCTGTTTGTCAGTGACCTCCATTTCCTGTAGGCACCAATATAACCCAACTATATCTGTATTCTTGTGTCCCTTAATAAGAAATGCCAGTTGATGGCAGAAATCTTGTGAGCTGATAACTTCCATTGTTCTCGGCATGTGCCGACTGTTATCAGTCACATTGCTGTCAGCTCTTCCTGTGAACTATAGAGTACCTCCCCCTACATTAGGGAGAAGAGGAGAGGGGGAGGTGTTCTGTAGTCTTGCCCTAGGGTGACAACACTGATCCTCCGTAGATACAGTGCAGTGAGCATTCTAGTACCAAATATATAATGAGTATTGGTGGGATTATAAGGTGCTATACCGATTGACCAAACACAACAGTTCAAATTCTGTGATATTTATTACAAATCATTTTTATAATCCATAGAAAAGTTCCACAAAATCTTTTATTGTCAACATCCTCGGTAATTATTGTACGTGTATTCACTCACGTACTCACGGTCCTTGGTGCATTTTCTTCTACAGGTTTCGCTGTATGGCTTCTTCAGGACGTGTGCATGCAGGTCACCACATACAGTTCTCTATGCATTTTCTTCTACAGGTTTCTCCATACAGCTTCTTCAGGAAGTCTGCACACAGGATAACACATACAGGCCATCCTCTCCACAACCAGATCCACACCAAGGAGGCGTCAAGGAGATGGAAGAGGCTTCACCATGAGCCTGCAAGGAGTGTGGGATAGCTTGTATATATACACACAGAGAGTCCTTGGTTAAATTGCTTTTTCTGCCTTATGACACTTTGGCTCCCCCTACTGGACCGCTTCATTTATGACCTTTGATTCTGGAGTGGATGGGCTGTATGTGGTATCCTGTATGCACACTTCCTGAAGAAGCCATATGGCAAAACATGTAGAAGAACATTCATAGAGGACCCTGTGAATACACTTGCAATAATTACAGAGGATGTTGATGACAACATTTTTGTGGAGCTTTTCTATGGATTTTATAGATGATTTGTAATAAATATCACATGTTTGGTCAATTGGTATAGCACCTTTAAAATCCCACTAATACTAACTGGCGGGATCACCACTCTGATCCTCCATATATACAGTGCAGTGAGTGTTGTCACCTGAGGACAGGAAGTGTATTACTGGCGGGATCACCACTCTGATCCTCCATATATACAGTGCAGTGAGTGTTGTCACCTGAGGACAGGAAGTGTATTACTGGCGGGATCACCACCCTGATCCTCCATATATACAGTGCAGTGAGTGTTGTCACCTGAGGACAGGAAGTGTATTACTGGCGGGATCACCACTCTGATCCTCCATATATACAGTGCAGTGAGTGTTGTCACCTGAGGACAGGAAGTGTATTACTGGCGGGATCACCACTCTGATCCTCCATATATACAGTGCAGTGAGTGTTGTCACCTGAGGACAGGAAGTGTATTACTGGCGGGATCACCACTCTGATCCTCCATATATACAGTGCAGTGAGTGTTGTCACCTGAGGACAGGAAGTGTATTACTGGCGGGATCACCACCCTGATCCTCCATATATACAGTGCAGTGAGTGTTGTCACCTGAGGACAGGAAGTGTATTACTGGCGGGATCACCACTCTGATCCTCCATATATACAGTGCAGTGAGTGTTGTCACCTGAGGACAGGAAGTGTATTACTGGCGGGATCACCACTCTGATCCTCCATATATACAGTGCAGTGAGTGTTGTCACCTGAGGACAGGAAGTGTATTACTGGCGGGATCACCACCCTGATCCTCCATATATACAGTGCAGTGAGTGTTGTCACCTGAGGACAGGAAGTGTATTACTGGCGGGATCACCACTCTGATCCTCCATATATACAGTGCAGTGAGTGTTGTCACCTGAGGACAGGAAGTGTATTACTGGCGGGATCACCACTCTGATCCTCCATATATACAGTGCAGTGAGTGTTGTCACCTGAGGACAGGAAGTGTATTACTGGCGGGATCACCACTCTGATCCTCCATATATACAGTGCAGTGAGTGTTGTCACCTGAGGACAGGAAGTGTATTACTGGCGGGATCACCACCCTGATCCTCCATATATACAGTGCAGTGAGTGTTGTCACCTGAGGACAGGAAGTGTATTACTGGCGGGATCACCACTCTGATCCTCCATATATACAGTGCAGTGAGTGTTGTCACCTGAGGACAGGAAGTGTATTACTGGCGGGATCACCACTCTGATCCTCCATATATACAGTGCAGTGAGTGTTGTCACCTGAGGACAGGAAGTGTATTACTGGCGGGATCACCACTCTGATCCTCCATATATACAGTGCAGTGAGTGTTGTCACCTGAGGACAGGAAGTGTATTACTGGCGGGATCACCACCCTGATCCTCCATATATACAGTGCAGTGAGTGTTGTCACCTGAGGACAGGAAGTGTATTACTGGCGGGATCACCACCCTGATCCTCCATATATACAGTGCAGTGAGTGTTGTCACCTGAGGACAGGAAGTGTATTACTGGCGGGATCACCACTCTGATCCTCCATATATACAGTGCAGTGAGTGTTGTCACCTGAGGACAGGAAGTGTATTACTGGCGGGATCACCACCCTGATCCTCCATATATACAGTGCAGTGAGTGTTGTCACCTGAGGACAGGAAGTGTATTACTGGCGGGATCACCACCCTGATCCTCCATATATACAGTGCAGTGAGTGTTGTCACCTGAGGACAGGAAGTGTATTACTGGCGGGATCACCACTCTGATCCTCCATATATACAGTGCAGTGAGTGTTGTCACCTGAGGACAGGAAGTGTATTACTGGCGGGATCACCACTCTGATCCTCCATATATACAGTGCAGTGAGTGTTGTCACCTGAGGACAGGAAGTGTATTACTGGCGGGATCACCACCCTGATCCTCCATATATACAGTGCAGTGAGTGTTGTCACCTGAGGACAGGAAGTGTATTACTGGTGGGATCACCACTCTGATCCTCCATATATACAGTGCAGTGAGTGTTGTCACCTGAGGACAGGAAGTGTATTACTGGCGGGATCACCACCCTGATCCTCCATATATACAGTGCAGTGAGTGTTGTCACCTGAGGACAGGAAGTGTATTACTGGCGGGATCACCACTCTGATCCTCCATATATACAGTGCAGTGAGTGTTGTCACCTGAGGACAGGAAGTGTATTACTGGCGGGATCACCACCCTGATCCTCCATATATACAGTGCAGTGAGTGTTGTCACCTGAGGACAGGAAGTGTATTGGGAGGAATATTGATCGGCACACATAATGATCACACTGATACTTCTACTCATTGATATAATAACACTATTACACATAATACATGATCTGACCAATAGGAATACTCTCTAGAAATATACTGCTGGCCCCAGTGATTCTCGGCCTCCGGGTGTGGCCTGTCCTCCGTCTTGGTAGATTTCGGCAGAAGGATTTTCCTCACCAGCCCCGGCGGCGGGGGTTGGGCTTGTCCTAGGATTTGGCACGGCTATCATGATTGTAATCTGCACCTCGGGGGCAGCTGCAGATATTGTCTGTCCTTCATCTATAATGAGCCCTAGGAAGTCCCACCCCTGAACAGCAAAGCTCCACCCCCAAGCAGTGCGCTCTGCCTCTTCTACGGCAGCTTCTATGCGGGGGAAGGGGATTCGGGGATTCGGGGTTGGTGTGAGGATCACAGGGAATCTTTCGGGTCTCCAGAAGTTCTGCCCGAGGCACAAGGAAGGATTTGGTATTACACCGGCATCGGCATTTCATTGTATTCATCGACACCCTCCTGTTCATCGAAGATCGGCTGCACCTCGTCCGCGTCCAACTGGAGGGAGACAAAGAAGAGTGATGGGTCACTGCCTTACTGGGGTCATAGGGGCCCCATTTATAAAGAGGTGATGGGTCACAGCCTTACTGGGGTCATAGGGGCCCCATTTATAAAGAGGTGATGGATCACAGCCTTACTGGGGTCATAGGGGCCCCATTTATAGAGAGGTAATGGGTCACAGTCTTACTGGGGTCATAGGGGCCCTATATATAAAGAGGTGATGGGTCACATTCTTACTGGGGTCATAGGGGCCCCATTTATAGAGAGGTGATGGGTCACAGCCTTACTGGGGTCATAGGGGCCCCATTTATAAAGAGGTGATGGGTCACAGCCTTACTGGGGTCATAGGGGCCCCATTTATAAAGAGGTGATGGGTCACATTCTTACTGGGGTCATAGGGGCCCCATTTATAGAGAGGTGATGGGTCACAGCCTTACTGGGGTCATAGGGACCCCCTTTATAAAGAGGTGATGGGTCACAGCCTTACTGGGGTCATAGGGGCCCCCTTTATAGAGAGGTGATGGGTCACTGCCTTACTGGGGTCATAGGGGCCCCATTTATAAAGAGGTGATAGGTCACTGCCTTACTGAGGTCATAGGGGCCCCATTTATAAAGAGGTGATGGGTCACAGCCTTACTGGGGTCATAGGGGCCCCATTTATAGAGAGGTGATGGGTCACAGCCTTACTGGGGTCATAGGGGCCCCATTTATAGAGAGGTGATGGGTCACAGCCTTACTGGGGTCATAGGGGCCCCATTTATAAAGAGGTGATGGGTCACAGCCTTACTGGGGTCATAGGGGCCCCATTTATAAAGAGGTGATGGGTCACAGCCTTACTGGGGTCATAGGGGCCCCATTTATAATGAGGTGATGGGTCACAGCCTTACTGGGGTCATAGGGGGCCCCATTTATAAAGAGGTGATGGGTCACAGCCTTACTGGGGTCATAGGGGCCCCATTTATAAAGAGGTGATGGGTCACAGCCTTACTGGGGTCATAGGGGCCCCATTTATAAAGAGGTGATGGGTCACAATCTTACTGGGGTCATAGGGGCCCCATTTATAAAGAGGTGATGGATCACAGCCTTACTGGGGTCATAGGGGCCCCATTTATAAAGAGGTGATGGGTCACAGCCTTACTGGGGTCATAGGGGCCCCATTTATAAAGAGGTGATGGGTCACAGCCTTACTGGGGTCATGGGGCCCCATTTATAAAGAGGTGATGGGTCACAGTCTTACTGGGGTCATAGGGGCCCCATTTATAAAGAGGTGATGGGTTCCAGTCTTACTGGGGTCATAGGGGCCCCATTTATAAAGAGGTGATGGGTCACAGTCTTACTGGGGTCATAGGGGCCCCATTTATAAAGAGGTGATGGGTTCCAGTCTTACTGGGGTCATAGGGGCCCCATTTATAAAGAGGTGATGGGTCACAGCCTTACTGGGGTCATAGGGGCCCCATTTATAAAGAGGTGATTGGTCACAGTCTTACTGGGGTCATAGGGGCCCCATTTATAAAGAGGTGATGGGTCACAGCCTTACTGGGGTCATGGGGCCCCATTTATAAAGAGGTGATGGGTCACAGTCTTACTGGGGTCATAGGGGCCCCATTTATAAAGAGGTGATGGGTTCCAGTCTTACTGGGGTCATAGGGGCCCCATTTATAAAGAGGTGATGGGTCACAGCCTTACTGGGGTCATAGGGGCCCCATTTATAAAGAGGTGATGGGTCACAGTCTTACTGGGGTCATAGGGGCCCCATTTATAAAGAGGTGATGGGTCACAGCCTTACTGGGGTCATAGGGGCCCCATTTATAAAGAGGTGATGGGTCACAGCCTTACTGGGGTCATGGGGCCCCATTTATAAAGAGGTGATGGGTCACAGTCTTACTGGGGTCAAAGGGGCCCCATTTATAAAGAGGTGATGGGTTCCAGTCTTACTGGGGTCATAGGGGCCCCATTTATAAAGAGGTGATGGGTCACAGTCTTACTGGGGTCATAGGGGCCCCATTTATAAAGAGGTGATGGGTTCCAGTCTTACTGGGGTCATAGGGGCCCCATTTATAAAGAGGTGATGGGTCACAGTCTTACTGGGGTCATAGGGGCCCCATTTATAAAGAGGTGATGGGTTCCAGTCTTACTGGGGTCATAGGGGCCCCATTTATAAAGAGGTGATGGGTCACAGTCTTACTGGGGTCATAGGGGCCCCATTTATAAAGAGGTGATGGGTCACAGTCTTACTGGGGTCATAGGGGCCCCATTTATAAAGAGGTGATGGGTCACAGTCTTACTGGGGTCATAGGGGCCCCATTTATAAAGAGGTGATGGGTCACAGCCTTACTGGGGTCATAGGGGCCCCATTTATAAAGAGGTGATGGGTCACAGCCTTACTGGGGTCATAGGGGCCCCATTTATAAAGAGGTGATGGGTCACAGCCTTACTGGGGTCATGGGGCCCCATTTATAAAGAGGTGATGGGTCACAGTCTTACTGGGGTCATAGGGGCCCCATTTATAAAGAGGTGATGGGTTCCAGTCTTACTGGGGTCATAGGGGCCCCATTTATAAAGAGGTGATGGGTCACAGCCTTACTGGGGTCATAGGGGCCCCATTTATAAAGAGGTGATGGGTCACAGCCTTACTGGGGTCATAGGGGGCCCATTTATAAAGAGGTGATGGGTCACAGTCTTACTGGGGTCATAGGGGCCCCATTTATAAAGAGGTGATGGGTCACAGCCTTACTGGGGTCATAGGGGCCCCATTTATAAAGAGGTGATGGGTCACAGCCTTACTGGGGTCATAGGGGCCCCATTTATAAAGAGGTGATGGGTCACAGCCTTACTGGGGTCATAGGGGCCCCATTTATAGAGAGGTGATGGGTCACAGTCTTACTGGGGTCATAGGGGCCCCATTTATAAAGAGGTGATGGGTCACAGTCTTACTGGGGTCATAGGGGGCCCCATTTATAAAGAGGTGATGGGTCACAGCCTTACTGGGGTCATAGGGGCCCCATTTATAAAGAGGTGATGGGTCACAGTCTTACTGGGGTCATAGGGGCCCCATTTATAAAGAGGTGATGGGTCACAGCCTTACTGGGGTCATAGGGGGCCCCATTTATAAAGAGGTGATGGGTCACAGCCTTACTGGGGTCATAGGGCCCCATTTATAAAGAGGTGATGGGTCACAGCCTTACTGGGGTCATAGGGGCCCCATTTATAAAGAGGTGATGGGTCACAGCCTTACTGGGGTCATAGGGGCCCCATTTATAGAGAGGTGATGGATCACAGCCTTACTGGGGTCATAGGGGCCCCATTTATAAAGAGGTGATGGGTCACAGCCTTACTGGGGTCATAGGGGCCCCATTTATAGAGAGGTGATGGGTCACAGCCTTACTGGGGTCATAGGGGCCCCATTTATAAAGAGGTGATGGGTCACAGCCTTACTGGGGTCATAGGGGCCCCATTTATAAAGAGGTGATGGGTCACAGCCTTACTGGGGTCATAGGGGCCCCATTTATATAGAGGTGATGGGTCACAGCCTTACTGGGGTCATAGGGACCCCATTTATAAAGAGGTGATGGGTCACAGCCTTACTGGGGTCATAGGGGCCCCATTTATAAAGAGGTGATGGATCACAGCCTTACTGGGGTCATAGGGGCCCCATTTATAAAGAGGTGATGGGTCACAGCCTTACTGGGGTCATAGGGGCCCCATTTATAAAGAGGTGATAGGTCACAGCCTTACTGGGGTCATAGGGGCCCCATTTATAAAGAGGTGATGGGTCACAGTCTTACTGGGGTCATAGGGGCCCCATTTATAAAGAGGTGATGGGTCACAACCTTACTGGGGTCATAGGGGGCCCCATTTATAAAGAGGTGATGGGTCACAACCTTACTGGGGTCATGGGGGCCCCATTTATAAAGAGGTGATGGGTCACAGCCTTACTGGGGTCATAGGGGGCCCCATTTATAAAGAGGTGATGGGTCACAATCTTACTGGGGTCATAGGGGCCCCATTTATAAAGAGGTGATGGGTCACAGCCTTACTGGGGTCATGGGGCCCCATTTATAAAGAGGTGATGGGTCACAGCCTTACTGGGGTCATAGGGGCCCCATTTATAAAGAGGTGATGGGTCACAGCCTTACTGGGGTCATAGGGGCCCCATTTATAAAGAGGTGATATAGAAGAGATAGTGACTTTCACCGAACATTCACCAATGAGGGTCACTGATTACTCCTATGTATGTACAGTCTATAGGGGGCGGTATGACGGTCACCGTCTCATAACATATCATTGGACTCCCATGTCGCTCCATACCAGTAGAGTAATGGAAGCTCGCCATTGGCTGTTGGTCACATGACAGAACCTGAACTCTCCGTCTCAGTTCAATAGTAAGTCTCTGTAAAAGAGACATGGGAAGAAGCCTGGCAGAATAAAGGGGTGGAGCCATGTAGGGTGAAGAAGCCAAAGAGATGGGTGGAGTCATAGAAAAAGGTGGAGCCACATAGGGTGGAAGAAGCCATAAAGGTGGGTGGAGCCATAGTGATGGATGGAGTCATAAAGATGGGTGGAGTCAGAGATAGAGTCATAGAGATGGGTGGAGTCATAGAGATAGGTGGAGTCATAGAGAAAGGGAGAGCCACATAGGGTGGAACAAGCCATAGAGGTGGGTGGAGCCATAGTGATGGATGGAGTTATAAAGGTGGGTGGAGCCATAGAGATGGATGGAGTCATAGAGATGGATGGAGTTATAGAGGTGGGTGGAGTTATAGAGATGGGTGGAGTTATAGAGGTGGGTGGAGCCATAGAGACAGGTGGAGTCATAGAGATGGGTGGAGTCATAGAGATGGGTGGGGTCATAGAGAAAGGTGGAGCCACATAGGGTAGAAGAAGCCATAAAGATGGGTAGAGCCATAGAGATGGGTTGAGTTATAGAGGTGGGTGGAGCCATAGGGATGGATAGAGTCATAGAGATAGGTGGAGTTATAGAGGTGGGTGGAGCCATAGGGATGGATAGAGTCATAGAGATAGGTGGAGTTATAGAGGTGGGTGGAGCCATAGAGATGGATAGAGTCATAGAGATGGGTGGAGTTATAGAGGTGGGTGGAGCCATAGAGATGGATAGAGTTATAGAGGTAGGTGGAGTCATAGGGATGGATAGAGTCATAGAGATAGGTGGAGTTATAGAGGTGGGTGGAGCCATAGGGATGGATAGAGTCATAGAGATGGGTTGAGTTATAGAGGTGCGTGGAGCCATAGGGATGGATAGAGTCATAGAGATGGGTGGAGTTATAGAGGTGGGTGGAGCCATAGGGATGGATAGAGTCATAGAGATAGGTGGAGTTATAGAGGTGGGTGGAGCCATAGGGATGGATAGAGTCATAGAGATGGGTGGAGTTATAGAGGTGCGTGGAGCCATAGGGATGGATAGAGTCATAGAGATGGGTGGAGTTATAGAGGTGCGTGGAGCCATAGGGATGGATAGAGTCATAGAGATGGGTGGAGTTATAGAGGTGGGTGGAGCCATAGGGATGGATAGAGTCATAGAGATGGGTGGAGTCATAGAGGTAGATGGAGTTATAGAGATGGGTGGAGTCATAGAGAAAGGGAGAGCCACATAGGGTGGAACAAGCCATAGAGGTGGATGGAACCATAGTGATGGATGGAGTCATAATGGTGGATGGAGTCATAGAGATGGATGGAGTTATAGAGGTGGGTGGAGTTATAGAGATGGATGGAGTTATAGAGGTGGGTGGAGCCATAGAGGTGGGTGGAGCCATAGAGACGGGTGAAGTCAGAGAAAGGTGGAGCCACATAGGGTGGAGGAAGTAATAAAGGTGGGTGGAGCCATAGAGATGGATGGAGTCATAGAGATGGGTGGAGTCATAGAGATGGATGGAGTCATAGAGATGGGTGGAGCCATAGAGATGGGTGGAGTCATAGAGAAAGGTGGATCCACATAGGGTAGAAGAAGCCATAAAGATGGGTAGAGTCATAGAGATGGGTGGAGTTATAGAGGTGGGTGGAGTTATAGAGGTGGGTGGAGCCATAGAGATGGATGGAGTCATAGAGATGGGTGGAGCCACATAGAGTGGGGGAAGCCATAGAGGTGGGTGGAGCCATAGAGATGGATATAGTTATAGAGGTGGGTGGAGCCATAGAGATGGATAGAGTTATAGAGATGGGTGGAGTCATAGAGATGGGTGGAGCCACATAGAGTGGGGGAAGCCATAGAGGTGGGTGGAGCCATAGAGATGGATAGAGTTATAGAGGTGGGTGGAGCCATAGAGATGGATAGAGTTATAGAGGTGGGTGGAGCCATCGAGATGGATGGAGTCATAGAGGTAGGTGGAGTTATAGAGATGGGTGGAGTCATAGAGATGGGTGGAGCCATCGAGATCGATGGAGTCATAGAGATGGGTGGAGTTATAGAGATGGGTGGAGTCATAGAGATGGGTGGAGTCATAGAGAAAGGTGGAGCCACATAGGGTAGAAGAAGCCATAAAGATGGGTAGAGCCATAGAGATTTGTGGAGTTATAGAGGTAGGTGGAGTTATAGAGATGGGTGGAGTCATAGAGATGGGTGGAGCCACATAGAGTGGGGGAAGCCATAGAGGTGGGTGGAGCCATCGAGATGGAGAGAGTCATAGAGGTGGGTGGAGCCAGAGTGAAGGGCAGGGCCATATAGGGTGGGTGAAGCCAGAAAATTGAGTGTGAAAAGAGAAGCAGAAGGTGGAGGAAACTTACGCATTTCAGCTCTCGCTCGGTGAATATCCTCCGCAGAATGAAGATGCGCAGCGGGACGGTCAGGATCAGGACGAAGGGGAAGGCCAGAGACGCCGCTGTGGACATGACGACCCAGAGCACCGCCAGACAGATGAGCTGCAGCACGGTGAAGAGATGCATGCGGAGGGTGCGCACCTGGGAGGAGGAAGAGGAGGACCATGACATGACATGACCATGACAACCAACACAGGAAAATCCCCAACCCCCCCCCCCCCATCCCCAAACCCACATCCCCTTAAAGAACCGCTTCATATGACGTGAATTAGAACTACCAACAACGTCACAAAACATCAATACAACGCTCTAAACAATACCTGATATTCTAATCAATATCTTCACATAATGGGATCATTTACAGAATTCATAATTCATCCCTGAAGTATATACAGGTACAAAAACCCATATATACAAAATGATCAATACAGAACTAAAAACCCTTATAGATAAAAACATAATCAATGCAGACCTAAAGAATCTATATAGATAACACAATGATTACAATAGAATCTATACAGATAATAAAGTGATCAATATAGACTGATCAGCCAAGAAAAAAGGGGCGGAGGCTAAAGAACTTTCCACCAATGGGCTGCCTCGGCTCCGTACACATTGAAGTGGCATGATCGGGTTGAAGGATCACCTTCTCCATGTTATAACTCCCGGGATTGGGTGCCCACCTACCTACAATCTATGGGAATAATGGACCTCTATAGTAAGGTGATCATGGGGTTCTACAACCAGGAGGACGCCATGACTGAGCTCCTTCAGAAAATGCTAAGTACCTGGCTGAGTTCTAAAGCTTTGTATTGGCTCCATGTTTGTCCGACCTCAGAAATCATGAAGCCAAAGACAGGCAGGCAATAGGATTGCCAGAAGCCCCCCAGTGTGGTGGGACAGGTGCACTTTAATCTGCACAGATGTGTTTGTGTAGTTCCTTCTTCCATATCACAGGGCGGCGCTCTCTCATATGAAGCCATAGCGGGATTGTAAGGTATGCGATGACCGGCCTTTACAAACATCTTATGATGTGATTGTTCTGTACGCACCTTCTTCACATAAATGACGTCTGGATGATGCTTTGGGGGCTTCAGTAGCATCTTGAATCGCTCATAGAACTGGATTCCATTTAGAGAAGTCACCCCCATGTACAGGAAGATTCCAAACAGCACGGCCAGCGGGATCTGACGGAGAACATCACTGATAACGATGGACAGACCTGTGAGGAACCACAAACCCACATTGAGTAGAATTTACCACCGAGGACGTATCTGTAGGATATAGTCACCCCGTCCTGAGCCCAGAGGAGGTGTTTGTAGGATATAGACACCCCATCCTGATCCCAGAGGAGGTATCTGTAGGATATAGACACCCCGTCCTAATCCCAGAGGAGGTATCTGTAGAATATAGACACCCCCTCCTGATCCCAGAGGAGGTATCTGTAGGATATAGACACCCCGTCCTGATCCCAGAGGAGGTATCTGTAGGATATAGACACCCCGTCCTGATCCCAGAGGAGGTATCTGTAGGATATAGACACCCCGTCCTGATCCCAGAGGAGGTATCTGTAGGATATAGACACCCCGTCCTGATCCCAGAGGAGGTATCTGTAGGATATAGACACCCTGTCCTGATCCCAGAGAACATATCTGTAGGATATAGACACCCTGTCCTGATCCCAGAGAACATATCTGTAGGATATAGACACCCTGTCCTGATCCCAGAGGAGGTATCTGTAGGATATAGACACCCTGTCCTGATCCCAGAGGAGGTATCTGTAGGATATAGACACCCCGTCCTGATCCCAGAGGAGGTATCTGTAGGATATAGACACCCCGTCCTGATCCCCGAGGAGGTATCTGTAGGATATAGACACCCTGTCCTGATCCCAGAGGAGGTATCTGTAGGATATAGACACCCCGTCCTGATCCCAGAGGAGGTATCTGTAGGATATAGACACCCCGTCCTGATCCCAGAGGAGGTATCTGTAGGATATAGACACCCTGTCCTGATCCCAGAGAACATATCTGTAGGATATAGACACCCTGTCCTGATCCCAGAGAACATATCTGTAGGATATAGACACCCTGTCCTGATCCCAGAGGAGGTATCTGTAGGATATAGACACCCTGTCCTGATCCCAGAGGAGGTATCTGTAGGATATAGACACCCCGTCCTGATCCCAGAGGAGGTATCTGTAGGATATAGACACCCTGTCCTGATCCCAGAGGAGGTATCTGTAGGATATAGACACCCCGTCCTGATCCCAGAGAACATATCTGTAGGATATAGACACCCCGTCCTGAGCCCAGAGGAGGTATCTGTAGGATATAGACACCCCGTCCTGATCCCAGAGGAGGTATCTGTAGGATATAGACACCCCGTCCTGATCCCAGAGGACGTATCTGTAGGATATAGACACCCCGTCCTGATCCCAGAGGAGGTATCTGTAGGATATAGACACCCCGTCCTGAGCCCAGAGGACGTATCTGTAGGATATAGACTAAGGTGACCAGATTTTCAAAATGAAATCCGGGGACATTTTTTTTTTTGGCAAATGGTAAACGATTTTATAAGCATATATTCCTCAAATTATATATTCAGTGTATGTGGTATATGTTTATGGAAGGATTATATGATATATACGTTATTTCTCACATTTCGTCCATGAGATAAAAAAAAAGAAGATTCTTACAATTTTTTGGAATACGACTACCAAATGTTAAGACGATAAGATGGAGATAAAACTTTTCAATGCATATTTTGTATTTTATTCTTGCCAAAGAATTTTGGTTCAACAATAACAATGAACAATAAATTAACAATTCAGAACAGTAAAAGATTGCATGGTAACAACACGTAGGATACCTTCAAACATAAATAATTAAATATTAATAGCTAACTGTTCTAAGACTACAAATGTTACAGGAACAAAAGCAATATAAAATACTGGAGGAGTTTTACAACATTTTGCGGAGTAACCCTTTAACTTGCATATTTCTCAGTGCAGAGCCCCCCCATTAGTATAGAATCCCCCCAGTGCAGAGCCCCCAATAGTATAGACACCCCCTCAGTGCAGAGCCCCCAATAGTATAGACACCCCCTCACTGCAGAACCCCCATTAGTATAGAATCCCCCCAGTGCAGAGCCCCCCCCATTAGTATAGAATCCCCCCAGTGCAGAGCCCCCATTAGTGTAGAATCCCCCCAGTGCAGAGCCCCCATTAGTATAGAATCCCCCCAGTGCAGAGCCCCCATTAGTATTGAATCCCCCCAGTGCAGAGCCCCCATTTGTATAGAATCCCCCCAGTGCAGAGCCCCCATTAGTATAGAATCCCCCCAGTGCAGAGCCCCCGTTAGTATAGAATCCCCCCAGTGCAGAGCCCCCCCATTAGTATAGAATCCCCCCAGTGCAGAGCCCCCCCCCCATTAGTATAGAATCCCCCCAGTGCAGAGCCCCCATTAGTATAGAATCCCCCCAGTGCAGAGCCCCCATTAGTACAGAATCCCCCCAGTGCAGAGCCCCCCCCATTAGTATAGAACCCCCCAGTGCAGAGCCCCCATTAGTATAGAATCCCCCCAGTGCAGAGCCCCCCCCCATTAGTATAGAATCCCCCAGTGCAGAGCCCCCATTAGTATAGAATCCCCCCAGTGCAGAGCCCCCCATTAGTATAGAATCCCCCCAGTGCAGAGCCCCCATTAGTATAGAATCCCCCCAGTGCAGAGCCCCCCCATTAGTATAGAATCCCCCCAGTGCAGAGCCCCCCCATTAGTATAGAATCCCCCCAGTGCAGAGCCCCCCCCCCATTAGTATAGAATCCCCCCAGTGCAGAGCCCCCATTAGTATAGAATCCCCCCAGTGCAGAGCCCCCCCCCCCATTAGTATAGAATCCCCCCAGTGCAGAGCCCCCATTAGTATAGAATCCCCCCAGTGCAGAGCCCCATTAGTATAGAATCCCCCCAGTGCAGAGCCCCCATTAGTATAGAATCCCCCCAGTGCAGAGCCCCCCCCATTAGTATAGAATCCCCCCAGTGCAGAGCCCCCCCATTAGTATAGAATCCCCCCAGTGCAGAGCCCCCCCCATTAGTATAGAATCCCCCTGGTGCAGAGCCCCCATTAGTACAGAATCCCCCCAGTGCAGAGCCCCCCATTAGTATAGAATCCCCCTAGTGCAGAGCCCCCCCATTAGTATAGAATCCCCCCAGTGCAGAGCCCCCCCATTAGTATAGAATCCCCCCAGTGCAGAGCCCCCCCATTAGTATAGAATCCCCCCAGTGCAGAGCCCCCCCATTAGTATAGAATCCCCCCAGTGCAGAGCCCCCCCCATTAGTATGGAATCCCCCCAGTGCAGAGCCCCCCCCCATTAGTATAGAATCACCCCAGTGCAGAGCCCCCCCCCCATTAGTATAGAATCCCCACAGTGCAGAGCCCCCATTAGTACAGAATCCCCCCAGTGCAGAGCCCCCCCCCCATTAGTATAGAATCCCCCCAGTGCAGAGCCCCCCCCCATTAGTATAGAATCCCCCCAGTGCAGAGCCCCCCCCATTAGTACAGAATCCCCCCAGTGCAGAGCCCCCCCATTAGTATAGAATCCCCCCAGTGCAGAGCCCCCCCCCATTAGTATAGAATCCCCCCAGTGCAGAGCCCCCATTAGTACAGAATCCCCCCAGTGCAGAGCCCCCATTAGTACAGAATCCCCCCAGTGCAGAGCCCCCCCCAGTGCAGAGCCCCCCCATTAGTATAGAATCCCCCCAGTGCAGAGCCCCCCCCATTAGTATAGAATCCCCCCAGTGCAGAGCCCCCCCCCATTAGTATAGAATCCCCCCAGTGCAGAGCCCCCCCCATTAGTACAGAATCCCCCCAGTGCAGAGCCCCCATTAGTACAGAATCCCCCCAGTGCAGAGCCCCCCCATTAGTATAGAATCCCCCCAGTGCAGAGCCCCCCCCCATTAGTATAGAATCCCCCCAGTGCAGAGCCCCCATTAGTACAGAATCCCCCCAGTGCAGAGCCCCCATTAGTACAGAATCCCCCCAGTGCAGAGCCCCCCCCAGTGCAGAGCCCCCCCATTAGTACAGAATCCCCCCAGTGCAGAGCCCCCATTAGTACAGAATCCCCCCAGTGCAGAGCCCCCCCCAGTGCAGAGCCCCCCCATTAGTATAGAATCCCCCCAGTGCAGAGCCCCCCCCATTAGTATAGAATCCCCCCAGTGCAGAGCCCCCCCCATTAGTATAGAATCCCCCAAGTGCAGAGCCCCCCCCATTAGTACAGAATCCCCCCAGTGCAGAGCCCCCCCCCATTAGTACAGAATCCCCCCAGTGCAGAGCCCCCCATTAGTATAGAATCCCCCCAGTGCAGAGCCCCCCATTAGTATAGAATCCCCCCAGTGCAGAGCCCCCCATTAGTATAGAATCCCCCCAGTGCAGAGCCCCCCCATTAGTATAGAATCCCCCCAGTGCAGAGCCCCCATTAGTACAGAATCCCCCCAGTGCAGAGCCCCCCCCCAGTGCAGAGCCCCCCCCCCATTAGTATAGAATCCCCCCAGTGCAGAGCCCCCCCCCATTAGTATAGAATCCCCCAGTGCAGAGCCCCCATTAGTATAGAATCCCCCCAGTGCAGAGCCCCCCCATTAGTATAGAATCCCCCAGTGCAGAGCCCCCATTAGTATAGAATCCCCCCAGTGCAGAGCCCCCCCATTAGTATAGAATCCCCCCAGTGCAGAGCCCCCCCCCCATTAGTATAGAATCCCCCAGTGCAGAGCCCCCATTAGTACAGAATCCCCCCAGTGCAGAGCCCCCATTAGTATAGAATCCCCCCAGTGCAGAGCCCCCCCCATAAGTATAGAATCCCCCCAGTGCAGAGCCCCCATTAGTATAGAATCCCCCCAGTGCAGAGCCCCCCCCCCATTAGTATAGAATCCCCCCAGTGCAGAGCCCCCCCATTAGTATAGAATCCCCCCAGTGCAGAGCCCCCCCATTAGTATAGAATCCCCCCAGTGCAGAGCCCCCCCATTAGTATAGAATCCCCCCAGTGCAGAGCCCCCCCATTAGTATGGAATCCCCCCAGTGCAGAGCCCCCCCATTAGTATAGAATCCCCCCAGTGCAGAGCCCCCCCCATTAGTACAGAATCCCCCCAGTGCAGAGCCCCCCCATTAGTATAGAATCCCCCCAGTGCAGAGCCCCCCCCCATTAGTATAGAATCCCCCCAGTGCAGAGCCCCCATTAGTACAGAATCCCCCCAGTGCAGAGCCCCCATTAGTACAGAATCCCCCCAGTGCAGAGCCCCCCCCAGTGCAGAGCCCCCCCATTAGTATAGAATCCCCCCAGTGCAGAGCCCCCCCCATTAGTATAGAATCCCCCCAGTGCAGAGCCCCCCCCCATTAGTATAGAATCCCCCCAGTGCAGAGCCCCCCCCATTAGTACAGAATCCCCCCAGTGCAGAGCCCCCATTAGTACAGAATCCCCCCAGTGCAGAGCCCCCCCATTAGTATAGAATCCCCCCAGTGCAGAGCCCCCCCCCCATTAGTATAGAATCCCCCCAGTGCAGAGCCCCCATTAGTACAGAATCCCCCCAGTGCAGAGCCCCCATTAGTACAGAATCCCCCCAGTGCAGAGCCCCCCCCAGTGCAGAGCCCCCCCATTAGTACAGAATCCCCCCAGTGCAGAGCCCCCATTAGTACAGAATCCCCCCAGTGCAGAGCCCCCCCCAGTGCAGAGCCCCCCCATTAGTATAGAATCCCCCCAGTGCAGAGCCCCCCCCATTAGTATAGAATCCCCCCAGTGCAGAGCCCCCCCCATTAGTATAGAATCCCCCAAGTGCAGAGCCCCCCCCATTAGTACAGAATCCCCCCAGTGCAGAGCCCCCCCCCATTAGTACAGAATCCCCCCAGTGCAGAGCCCCCCATTAGTATAGAATCCCCCCAGTGCAGAGCCCCCCATTAGTATAGAATCCCCCCAGTGCAGAGCCCCCCATTAGTATAGAATCCCCCCAGTGCAGAGCCCCCCCATTAGTATAGAATCCCCCCAGTGCAGAGCCCCCATTAGTACAGAATCCCCCCAGTGCAGAGCCCCCCCCCAGTGCAGAGCCCCCCCCCCATTAGTATAGAATCCCCCCAGTGCAGAGCCCCCCCCCATTAGTATAGAATCCCCCAGTGCAGAGCCCCCATTAGTATAGAATCCCCCCAGTGCAGAGCCCCCCCATTAGTATAGAATCCCCCAGTGCAGAGCCCCCATTAGTATAGAATCCCCCCAGTGCAGAGCCCCCCCATTAGTATAGAATCCCCCCAGTGCAGAGCCCCCCCCCCATTAGTATAGAATCCCCCAGTGCAGAGCCCCCATTAGTACAGAATCCCCCCAGTGCAGAGCCCCCATTAGTATAGAATCCCCCCAGTGCAGAGCCCCCCCCATAAGTATAGAATCCCCCCAGTGCAGAGCCCCCATTAGTATAGAATCCCCCCAGTGCAGAGCCCCCCCCCATTAGTATAGAATCCCCCCAGTGCAGAGCCCCCCCATTAGTATAGAATCCCCCCAGTGCAGAGCCCCCCCATTAGTATAGAATCCCCCCAGTGCAGAGCCCCCCCATTAGTATAGAATCCCCCCAGTGCAGAGCCCCCCCATTAGTATGGAATCCCCCCAGTGCAGAGCCCCCCCATTAGTATAGAATCCCCCCAGTGCAGAGCCCCCCCCATTAGTATGGAATCCCCCCAGTGCAGAGCCCCCCCTATTAGTATGGAATCCCCCCAGTGCAGAGCCCCCCCCCATTAGTATGGAATCCCCCCAGTGCAGAGCCCCCCCTATTAGTATGGAATCCCCTGCACATGTCCACCACATACTGTAAATAAATGAAGTTTACAGACCTCAGAACAGCGCGGATGATACACACAGCCGTGTGTGTCCCTCGGGCTCCTCCTCCTCCTGTGTGAATGTAAACAGAGAGGAGGGGGAGGCGGCTTCAGTCCGCTGTGCTGAGGGACACAGCGCAAGTCCCGTGGCACAGATCAGGGCAACGGCCAGTGTTAGCGGTGCATGCCGCTACGTTTCTGAGTGCCGCCCCTGCAATCCGGGGACAAATCCGGGGACAGACGGGCTCCGGGGAGAGTGTCCTCAATCCGGGGACTGTCCCCGGAAAACGGGGACGTCTGGTCACCCTAATATAGACACCCCGTCCTGATCCCAGAGGAGGTATCTGTAGGATATAGACAACCCGTCCTGATCCCCAAGGACGTATCTGTAGGATATAGACACCCCGTCCCGATCCCAGAGGACATATCTGTAGGATATAGACACCCCGTCCTGATCCCAGAGGAGGTATCTGTAGGATATAGACACCCCGTCCTGATCCCAGAGAACATATCTGTAGGATATAGACACCCCGTCCTGAGCCCAGAGGAGGTATCTGTAGGATATAGACACCCCGTCCTGATCCCAGAGGAGGTATCTGTAGGATATAGACACCCCGTCCTGAGCCCAGAGGAGGTATCTGTAGGATATAGACACCCCGTCCTGATCCCAGAGAACATTTCTGTAGGATATAGACACCCCGTCCTGATCCCAGAGGAGGTATCTGTAGGATATAGACACCCTGTCCTGATCCCAGAGGAGGTATCTGTAGGATATAGACACCCCGTCCTGATCCCAGAGGAGGTATCTGTAGGATATAGACACCCCGTCCTGATCCCAGAGAACATTTCTGTAGGATATAGACACCCCGTCCTGATCCCAGAGGAGGTATCTGTAGGATATAGACACCCTGTCCTGATCCCAGAGGAGGTATCTGTAGGATATAGACACCCCGTCCTGATCCCAGAGGAGGTATCTGTAGGATATAGACACCCCGTCCTGAGCCCAGAGGAGGTATCTGTAGGATATAGACACCCCGTCCTGATCCCAGAGGAGGTATCTGTAGGATATAGACACCCCGTCCTGATCCCAGAGGACGTATCTGTAGGATATAGACACCCCGTCCTGATGCCAGAGGAGGTATCTGTAGGATATAGACACCCCGTCCTGATCCCAGAGGAGGTATCTGTAGGATATAGACACCCCGTCCTGAGCCCAGAGGAGGTATCTGTAGGATATAGACACCCCGTCCTGATCCCAGAGAACATTTCTGTAGGATATAGACACCCCGTCCTGATCCCAGAGGAGGTATCTGTAGGATATAGACACCCTGTCCTGATCCCAGAGGAGGTATCTGTAGGATATAGACACCCCGTCCTGATCCCAGAGGACGTATCTGTAGGATATAGACACCCCGTCCTGATCCCAGAGGAGGTATCTGTAGGATATAGACACCCTGTCCTGATCCCAGAGGACGTATCTGTAGGATATAGACACCCTGTCCTGATCCCAGAGGAGGTATCTGTAGGATATAGACACCCCGTCCTGATCCCAGAGGAGGTATCTGTAGGATATAGACACCCCGTCCTGATCCCAGAGGAGGTATCTGTAGGATATAGACACCCCGTCCTGAGCCCAGAGGAGGTATCTGTAGGATATAGACACCCCGTCCTGATCCCCGAGGAGGTATCTGTAGGATATAGACACCCCGTCCTGATCCCAGAGGAGGTATCTGTAGGATATAGACACCCCGTCCTGATCCCCGAGGAGGTATCTGTAGGATATAGACACCCCGTCCTGAGCCCAGAGGAGGTATCTGTAGGATATAGACACCCCGTCCTGAGCCCAGAGGACGTATCTGTAGGATATAGACACCCCGTCCTGATCCCAGAGGAGGTATCTGTAGGATATAGACACCCCGTCCTGAGCCCAGAGGAGGTATCTGTAGGATATAGACACCCCGTCCTGATCCCCGAGGAGGTATCTGTAGGATATAGACACCCCGTCCTGATCCCAGAGGAGGTATCTGTAGGATATAGACACCCCGTCCTGATCCCCGAGGACGTATCTGTAGGATATAGACACCCCGTCCTGATCCCCGAGGACGTATCTGTAGGATATAGACACCCCGTCCTGATCCCAGAGGAGGTATCTGTAGGATATAGACAACCCGTCCTGATCCCCAAGGACGTATCTGTAGGATATAGACACCCCGTCCCGATCCCAGAGGACATATCTGTAGGATATAGACACCCCATCCTGATCCCCGAGGAGGTATCTGTAGGATATAGACATCCCGCCCTGAGCCCAGAGGAGGTATCTGTAGGATATAGACACCTCGTCCTGATCCCCGAGGAGGTATCTGTAGGATATAGACACCCCGTCCTGATCCCAGAGGAGGTATCTGTAGGATATAGACAACCCGTCCTGATCCCAGAGGAGGCATCTGTAGGATATAGACACCCCGTCCTGATCCCAGAGGAGGTATCTGTAGGATATAGACACCCCGTCCTGATCCCCGAGGAGGTATCTGTAGGATATAGACACCCCGTCCGGATTCCAGAGGACGTATCTGTAGGATATAGACACCCCGTCCCGATCCCAGAGGAGGTATCTGTAGGATATAGACACCCCGTCCTGATCCCAGAGGACGTATCTGTAGGATATAGACACCCCATCCTGAGCCCAGAGGAGGTATCTGTAGGATATAGACACCCTGTCCTGATCCCAGAGGAGGTATCTGTAGGATATAGACACCCCGTCCTGATCCCAGAGGAGGTATCTGTAGGATATAGACACCCTGTCCTGATCCCAGAGGAGGTATCTGTAGGATATAGACACCCCGTCCTGATCCCAGAGGAGGTATCTGTAGGATATAGACACCCTGTCCTGATCCCCGAGGAGGTATCTGTAGGATATAGACACCCTGTCCTGATCCCAGAGGACGTATCTGTAGGATATAGACACCTCGTCCCGATCCCAGAGGACGTATCTGTAGGATATAGACACCCCATCCTGATCCCCGAGGAGGTATCTGTAGGATATAGACACCCTGTCCTGATCCCAGAGGAGGTATCTGTAGGATATAGACACCCCGTCCTGATCCCAGAGGAGGTATCTGTAGGATATAGACACCCCGTCCTGATCCCAGAGGACGTATCTGTAGGATATAGACACCCCGTCCTGATCCCAGAGGAGGTATCTGTAGGATATAGACACCCCGTCCTGATCCCAGAGGACGTATCTGTAGGATATAGACACCCCGTCCTGATCCCAGAGGAGGTATCTGTAGGATATAGACACCCCGTCCTGATCCCAGAGGACGTATCTGTAGGATATAGACACCCCGTCCTGATCCCAGAGGACGTATCTGTAGGATATAGACACCCCTTCCTGATCCCAGAGGAGGTATCTGTAGGATATAGACACCCTGTCCTGATCCCAGAGGAGGTATCTGTGGGATATAGACACCCCGTCCTGATCCCCGAGGAGGTATCTGTAGGATATAGACACCCCTTCCTGATCCCAGAGGAGGTATCTGTAGGATATAGACACCCTGTCCTGATCCCAGAGGAGGTATCTGTAGGATATAGACACCCCGTCCTGATCCCAGAGGAGGTATCTGTAGGATATAGACACCCTGTCCTGATCCCAGAGGACGTATCTGTAGGATATAGACACCCTGTCCTGATCCCAGAGGACGTATCTGTAGGATATAGACACCCTGTCCTGATCCCAGAGGAGGTATCTGTGGGATATAGACACCCCGTCCTGATCCCCGAGGAGGTATCTGTAGGATATAGACACCCCGTCCTGATCCCAGAGGAGGTATCTGTAGGATATAGACACCCCATCCTGATACCCGAGGACGTATCTGTAGGATATAGACACCCCGTCCTGATCCCAGAGGAGGTATCTGTAGGATATAGACACCCTCTCCTGATCCCAGAGGACGTATCTGTAGGATATAGACACCCCGCCCTGAGCCCAGAGGAGGTATCTGTAGGATATAGACACCCCGTCCTGATCCCCGAGGAGGTATCTGTAGGATATAGACACCCCGTCCTGATCCCAGAGGACGTATCTGTAGGATATAGACACCCCGTCCTGATCCCAGAGGAGGTATCTGTAGGATATAGACACCCCGTCCTGATCCCAGAGGAGGCATCTGTAGGATATAGACACCCCGTCCGGATCCCAGAGGACGTATCTGTAGGATATAGACACCCCGTCCTGATCCCAGAGGAGGTATCTGTAGGATATAGACACCCCGTCCTGATCCCAGAGGACGTATCTGTAGGATATAGACACCCCATCCTGAGCCCAGAGGAGGTATCTGTAGGATATAGACACCCTGTCCTGATCCCAGAGGAGGTATCTGTAGGATATAGACACCCTGTCCTGATCCCAGAGGAGGTATCTGTAGGATATAGACACCCTGTCCTGATCCCAGAGGAGGTATCTGTAGGATATAGACACCCCGTCCTGATCCCAGAGGAGGTATCTGTAGGATATAGACACCCTGTCCTGATCCCCGAGGAGGTATCTGTAGGATATAGACACCCTGTCCTGATCCCAGAGGAGGTATCTGTAGGATATAGACACCTCGTCCCGATCCCAGAGGACGTATCTGTAGGATATAGACACCCCGTCCTGATCCCAGAGGAGGTATCTGTAGGATATAGACACCCTGTCCTGATCCCAGAGGACGTATCTGTAGGATATAGACACCCTGTCCTGATCCCAGAGGACGTATCTGTAGGATATAGACACCCCGTCCTGATCCCAGAGGACGTATCTGTAGGATATAGACACCCCTTCCTGATCCCAGAGGAGGTATCTGTAGGATATAGACACCCTGTCCTGATCCCAGAGGAGGTATCTGTGGGATATAGACACCCCGTCCTGATCCCCGAGGAGGTATCTGTAGGATATAGACACCCCGTCCTGATCCCAGAGGAGGTATCTGTAGGATATAGACACCCCGTCCTGATCCCAGAGGAGGTATCTGTAGGATATAGACACCCTGTCCTGATCCCAGAGGACGTATCTGTAGGATATAGACACCCTGTCCTGATCCCAGAGGACGTATCTGTAGGATATAGACACCCTGTCCTGATCCCAGAGGAGGTATCTGTGGGATATAGACACCCCGTCCTGATCCCCGAGGAGGTATCTGTAGGATATAGACACCCCGTCCTGATCCCAGAGGAGGTATCTGTAGGATATAGACACCCCATCCTGATACCCGAGGACGTATCTGTAGGATATAGACACCCCGTCCTGATCCCAGAGGAGGTATCTGTAGGATATAGACACCCTCTCCTGATCCCAGAGGACGTATCTGTAGGATATAGACACCCCGCCCTGAGCCCAGAGGAGGTATCTGTAGGATATAGACACCCCGTCCTGATCCCCAAGGAGGTATCTGTAGGATATAGACACCCCGTCCTGATCCCAGAGGAGGTATCTGTAGGATATAGACACCCCGTCCTGATCCCAGAGGAGGTATCTGTAGGATATAGACACCCCGTCCTGATCCCAGAGGAGGTATCTGTAGGATATAGACACCCCGTCCTGATCCCAGAGGAGGTATCTGTAGGATATAGACACCCTGTCCTGATCCCAGAGGAGGTATCTGTAGGATATAGACACCCCGTCCTGAGCCCAGAGGAGGTATCTGTAGGATATAGACACCCTGTCCTGATCCCAGAGAACATATCTGTAGGATATAGACACCCCGTCCTGATCCCAGAGGAGGTATCTGTAGGATATAGACACCCTGTCCTGATCCCAGAGGAGGTATCTGTAGGATATAGACACCCTGTCCTGATCCCAGAGGACGTATCTGTAGGATATAGACACCCCGTCCTGATCCCAGAGGACATATCTGTAGGATATAGACACCCCGTCCTGATCCCAGAGGAGGTATCTGTAGGATATAGACACCCCGTCCTGATCCCAGAGGACGTATCTGTAGGATATAGACACCCCGTCCTGATCCCAGAGGACGTATCTGTAGGATATAGACACCCCATCCTGATCCCAGAGGAGGTATCTGTAGGATATAGACAACCCGTCCTGATCCCAGAGGAGGTATCTGTAGGATATAGACACCCCGTCCTGATCCCAGAGGAGGTATCTGTAGGATATAGACAACCCGTCCTGATCCCAGAGGAGGTATCTGTAGGATATAGACACCCCATCCTGATCCCAGAGGAGGTATCTGTAGGATATAGACACCCTGTCCTGATCCCAGAGAACATATCTGTAGGATATAGACACCCCGTCCTGATCCCAGAGGACGTATCTGTAGGATATAGACACCCCATCCTGAGCCCAGAGGAGGTATCTGTAGGATATAGACACCCCGTCCTGATCCCAGAGGAGGTATCTGTAGGATATAGACACCCCATCCTGATCCCAGAGGAGGTATCTGTAGGATATAGACAACCCGTCCTGATCCCAGAGGAGGTATCTGTAGGATATAGACACCCCATCCTGATCCCAGAGGAGGTATCTGTAGGATATAGACACCCTGTCCTGATCCCAGAGAACATATCTGTAGGATATAGACACCCCGTCCTGATCCCAGAGAAGGTATCTGTAGGATATAGACAACCCGTCCTGATCCCAGAGGAGGTATCTGTAGGATATAGACACCCCATCCTGATCCCAGAGGAGGTATCTGTAGGATATAGACACCGCGCCCTGAGCCCAGAGGACGTATCTGTAGGATATAGACACCCCGTTCTGATCCCCGAGGAGGTATCTGTAGGATATAGACACCCCGTCCTGATCCCCGAGGAGGTATCTGTAGGATATAGACACCCCGTCCTGATCCCAGAGGACGTATCTGTAGGATATAGACACCCCGTCCTGATCCCAGAGGAGGTATCTGTAGGATATAGACACCCCGTCCTGATCCCAGAGGACGTATCTGTAGGATATAGACACCCCGTCCTGATCCCAGAGGAGGTATCTGTAGGATATAGACACCCCGTCCTGATCCCAGAGGAGGTATCTGTAGGATATAGACAACCTGTCCTGATCCCAAAGGAGGTATCTGTAGGATATAGACACCCCGTCCTGATCCCAGAGGAGGTATCTGTAGGATATAGACACCCCGTCCTGATCCCAGAGAACATATCTGTAGGATATAGACACTCCGTCCTGATCCCAGAGGAGGTATCTGTAGGATATAGACACCACGGGGGATTTTTTACTCCCACTGATGCTGGGACATTTTGTATTCCCAATGGCCACAGTCCGGTCCTCCTAAAGTCTGAAGGACAGGAAACTGGCCCTTTGTTTTTGAAAGTTTGGAGACCACTGATCTAGAAGAATTAATTTGTGAAGACCCCCGAATCCCCCAGATGAGATATGTGAACAGAATCCAAGAACACTAGAAATTACTGTGTGTGGTCCTTCCTTCAATAAATGACTGAATTCGACCCAGGATAAGAGAAGTGGTACTCACCAACCATTATGGCAACCAGCAGGCCAGTGACTCTCTGCTCCTTCACCTCTTGGATTTTCGGTTTATCTCCTGGGGCCACGGCTTTACTCATAACGGTTAATGCGTTGGCATGTGTGACTGAGCGGACAGTTGTAGCAGCCATCCATGGCAACCCAAAAAGGGCACAAATCCCACCCATGGTGACAATCAGCAGCAAGTCCAGATGAAATCCAGAGCCCTTCACCAGCATCCTTTCCTTTTTACTAATGATTAACCTGTCAGAAGACACACGTTACAGAACCTATGCAGTGAAATCTCTTTATGGCAAGAATAAGAGAAACAAATTGGAAATATTCCATTACTCTATAAACTCTTCACCATCCAGACACCAGAATACTGGGCAGGATCATTGTGTGACATCTCACTGGACTTACGTGGTGATCTGTGTCTCCATGAAGATTAAAATATAGACTAGAATCGCAGGAAGGAAGCTCGCAAACATCATCCAAACCGGAAAAGGCTCCACAGATCCCAGAGGGTTCATCACCCAACCTCGCTTGTCCGGAGAGGTCACCTTGAACCCACTGGGGACACTGAGTTTCTGCAGGTAGAGAAATGCGGAGCGGGTGAGATAAGGAGATCTGATTGATCAGGAAAGAAGTCACGTGAAAACCTTTCATGGCCAAATATCTCACCTGAGTGTAAGTGTCAGTGATACTGAAGTCCATAAGCACCATGATAAGAATGGCAATAGGAACCCCAAAATCTCCAATGATACGACGCACCTAAGGCAAGGGAATCATCAGAGAATAGTCAGACATCTAAGAATCAGACTTGAAGAGTAGATGGGTGGATAGGAAGAAGTGTGAATGTATGGAGAAGAGTTAGAGAGTAGAGAATTGGATCAGAAGCAGTGAAACCATACAGAGAAGGGTTGAGGAGTAGAGGGATGAGCAGGAATGGGCAATCATAGGGTGAAGGGTTGGAGAGTACTAAGGTGGACAGGAAAAAGTGGGATTATATGGAGAAGAGAGCAATGGATAGGAAGAGGTGAAATCATACAGTGGAACATTGGAGAGTAGAGCGAGGACAAAAAGGTATGAACTCATATGGAGAAGAGTCGAAGAGTAGAGTAATGAACAGAAAGGGGTGGAGTCATACAGAAAGGAGATGGAGAGTACATGAATGAACAGAAAGGGGGTGGAGACATGGAGAAGAGCTAAAGAGTAGAGGAATGGACATGAAGATGTCAAATCATACAGATAAGAGATGGAAAGTAGAGGGGAAAATGGGAAGAGTTGGGTCACACAGAGAAGAATTGAAGACTAAAATAAGGAACAGGAATTGGTAAAGACATACAGTACAAAGAAGAGTTTGAGAGTAGAACGATGGATATGAAGATTTGGGGTCATACAGAGAAGATTTGGACAGTAGAGGGATGGATAGGTAGAGGTGGGGTTATACAGAGAAGAGTTGGAGAGTAGAAGGATGGATAGGAAGATGTCTGGTTAAACAGAGAAGAGTTGGGGAGTAGATGGATGGATAGGAAGAGGTGGGGTCATACAGGGAAGAACTGGAGAGTAGAAGGATGGATAGGAAGAGGTAGGGTCATACAGAGAAGAGTTGGAGAGTAGAAGGATGGATAGGAAGAGGAGGGGTCATACAGAGAAGAGTTGGAGAGTAGAAGGATGGATAGGTAGAGGTGGGGTCATATAGAGAAGAGTTGGAGAGTAGAAGGATGGATAGGTAGAGGTGGGGTCATATAGAGAAGAGTTGGAGAGTAGAAGGATGGATAGGAAGATGTGGGGTCATACAGAGAAGAGTTGGAGAGTAGAAGGATGGATAGAAAGATGTGGGGTCATACAGAGAAGAGTTGGAGAGGAAAAGGATGGATAGAAAAAGGTGGAGTCATACAGGGAAGAAATGGAGAGTAGAGGGATGGATAGGAAGAGGTAGGGTCATACAGAGAAGAGTTGGAGAGTAGAAGGATGAATAGGAAGAGGTAGGGTCATACAGAGAAGAGTTGGAGAGTAGAAGGATGAATAGGAAGAGGTAGGGTCATACAGAGAAGAGTTGGGACAGTAGAGGGATGGATAGGTAGAGGTGGGGTCATACAGAGAAGAGTTGGAGAGTAGAAGGATGGATAGGAAGAGGAGGGGTCATACAGAGAAGAGTTGGAGAATAGAAGGATGGATAGGTAGAGGTGGGGTCATATAGAGAAGAGTTGGAGAGTAAAAGGATGGATAGGTAGAGGTGGGGTCATATAGAGAAGAGTTGGAGAATAGAAGGATGGATAGGTAGAGGTGGGGTCATATAGAGAAGAGTTGGAGAGTAGAAGGATGGATAGAAAGATGTGGGGGTCATATAGAGAAGAGTTGGAGAATAGAAGGATGGATAGGAAGAGGTGGGGTCATATAGAGAAGAGTTGGAGAGTAGAGGGATGGATATGAAGAGGTGGGGTCATACAGAGAAGAGTTGGGGAGTAGATGGATGAATAGGAAGAGGTAGGGTCATACAGAGAAGAGTTGGAGAGTAGAAGGATGGATAGGAAGAGGAGGGGTCATACAGAGAAGAGTTGGAGAGTAGAAGGATGGATAGGTAGAGGTGGGGTCATATAGAGAAGAGTTGGAGAGTAGAAGGATGGATAGAAAGATGTGGGGTCATACAGAGAAGAGTTGGAGAGTAGAAGGATGGATAGGAAGATGTGGGGTCATACAGAGAAGAGTTGGAGAGGAAAAGGATGGATAGAAAAAGGTGGGGTCATACAGGGAAGAAATGGAGAGTAGAGGGATGGATAGGAAGAGGTGGGGTCATACAGAGAAGAGTTGGAGAGTAGAGGGATGAATAGGAAGAGGTGGGGTCATACAGAGAAGAGTTGGAGAGTAGAAGGATGGATAGGAAGAGGAGGGGTCCTACAGAGAAGAGTTGGAGAATAGAAGGATGGATAGGTAGAGGTGGGGTCATATAGAGAAGAGTTGGAGAGTAGAAGGATGGATAGGTAGAGGTGGGGTCATATAGAGAAGAGTTGGAGAGTACAGGGATGGACAGGAAGGGGTAGAATCATACAAAGAGTGAGAGTAGAATGATAAACAGGGAGTGGTAAATAATGGTGAAGTAATTCAATTATGGAAATAATGAAATGGTCATAAAGCGACTCTTAGATGTTATGAGCATGAGGCTAAGAAGTAATTTCAAGGAAGAAGATATGGACTATGGAGATCTGTGGGGACAAAGGAAGCCACTGTGCTCTGGAAAAGGACTCTGGGAGAAGGGAGCTGCTTAACTGTTCCAGAAAAAGGCTTAGAGAACGTGAATAGAAGAATAAGAACAGATCAGAAAAGCCCTAGCTGATATTTTTTATGCACTGACTTAGGTTTTTTTTTGGCGATATTTTATGGCACGTTTGATAGACCTACAGTATGATGAACTTATCAATGAAAGGTTAGGGTTTGTAGGTGTTGAAGTTTAGGATTGTAGGTGTTGAGGTTTAGGTTCGTAGGTGTTGAGGTTTAGGATTGTAGGTGTTGAGGTTTAGGATTGTAGGTGTTGAGGTTTAGGATTGTAGGTGTTAAGGTTTAGGATCTACTGCTAGGAAGAGTGTCTGGTAATGGAAGCCTTCTTTGGAAGGAACAAGGGACCCTCTACTGCTCGGAAGAGTGGTAATGGAAGCCTTCTTTGTAAGTTACTGAAGACCTTCTACTGCTTGGAAGAGTGTTTGGTAATGGTAGACTTATTTGGAAGGAACCAGGGACCTTCTACTGCTAGGAAAAGTGTCTGGTAATGGTAGCTCTTTTTAGAGGGAATCGGGGACCTTCTACTGCTAGGAAGACTGTCTAGTAATGGAAGCCTTCTTTGGAATGAAAACAGGGACCTTACTAGGGAGGTTTAGGTTTGTAGGTGTTGTGGTTTAGGATTGTAGGTGTTGAGGTTTAGGATTGTAGGTGTTGAGGTTTAGGATTGTAGGTGTTGAGGTTTAGGATTGTAGGTGTTGAGGTTTAGGATTGTAGGTATTGAAGTCTAGGTTTGTAGTTGTTGAGGGTTAGGATTGTAGGTATTGAAGTCTAGGTTTGTAGTTGTTGAGGTTTAGGTTGGGTAAGTGGGATTGAGGGATTGAGGTTTCTGAGCACTGACTTGGTTTATTTTTGGCGATATTTTATGGCACGTTTGATAGACCTACAGTATGATGAACTTATCAATGAAAGGTTAGGGTTGGGCATTAGGTTATGGGTCAGGCTTAATGTTTAGGTGTTGAGGTTTGTAGGTGTTGAGGTTTGTAGGTGTTGAGGTTTAGGATTGTAGGTGTTAAGGTTTAGGATTGTAGGTGTTAAGGTTTAGGATTGTAGGTGTTAAGGTTTAGGATTGTAGGTGTTAAGGTTTAGGATTGTAGGTGTTGAGGTTTAGGATTGTAGGTGTTGAGGTTTAGGATTGTAGGTGTTGAGGTTTAGGATTGTAGATGTTAAGGTTTAGGATTGTAGATGTTAAGGTTTAGGATTGTAGGTGTTGAGGTTTAGGATTTTAGGTGTTGAGGTTTAGGTTTGTAAGTGTTGAGGTTTAGGATTGTAGGTATTGAAGTCTAGGTTTGTAGTTGTTGAGGTTTAGGATTGTAGGTATTGAAGTCTAGGTTTGTAGTTGTTGAGGTTTAGGATTGTAGGTATTGAAGTCTAGGTTTGTAGTTGTTGAGGTTTAGGATTGTAGGTATTGAAGTCTAGGTTTGTAGTTGTTGAGGTTTAGGTTGGGTAAGTGGGATTGAGGGATTGAGGTTTCTGAGAATGACAACATAAGCGTTAGAGCCAATACCAAGGTTAGGGTGAGCGTGACACTTTGCAGACACTGATGAGTAATATTACTGCACTGTTCCCCAATATGAACTAGCACAGCCATTCAGTAGCCACTCACCCTTCCAGGGAAAAAGTTACTATTCTTCAGTTTACGCAAAAAGAAAGCTATAAAAAAAGTGCCGGCCATGAGTACTAGAGAGAGGAGCGCTGTGTTCGGCTGTCCCAGGATGCGGGTGGGCACTACAGTGCTGTTCTGTAGTGAGATGCTGGTCACATTCATATCCTCAGGCTCTGTCAGGTTTTTGGTATTGCAGTTCGTAAGAGGATGCTCCTGAAAAACCTGAAACAGAAAAGACAAAAATCTGCGTGTAAAAAACGATAGAAAGTTACAGTTCTGTGCCGGGTGAAAGATGAAATACTAGTACAGCCAGGTCAGGCCACAGGTGAGGAGCAGATAGTGGGGGAGATGGATGGTGGAACTTCTAGTTTGGAATCATCTGTCATGGCTTTAGGAAAAAGAAGATGAAAGAGGGATTGAAAGTCTTACCTTGAACAGCTTGTAGAAGGTCTCATAGATGAAGATGAGGGAAATAAGGATGGAGAAAATTTCCTGCGTAAAACGTGAGACAAAGCGGACCAGGAAGCTTCCTTCGAAGGCCACAGTGGCCACCACGATGACAATTAGCCAAACGCCAATCCACACACGGCCAACCAAGTATTCCAGACCATTTGCAGAGCAGAACTGTTCATGAAAGAGGATTTTTCATTAGGATGTCAACCAAATGGCAATATCCACATAACAAGTCTCCATCTCTTTCTTCCTTCTGCATTATCGGTTACATTGTAAAGATGATCCAAATTCAGCACAATATCAACCACCAAATTCCAGAATCACCCTACTGCACACTAACAGGTTCCCCTTATCAATTATCCTTATCACTCGGCTTCTATCTTTTTTCTGGACTCCACACCACACAGGTACTGGTGTCTACTATGCATTGGCCAAAGTGTTGATTTTCTTCCTTCGCCTATTCTTCCCTGATTACTCTTCCCCAAGGTTTCCCAGGTATGCTCTCCTTACCTAATTATCATTTGCTTGGATTACCTTTTATGCAAACCTCACCGTGTAAAAAGCTTCTTCAAACACCAATAAGGGTCCCGAAAATCCAACGACAAGTAGCGGCTGGGCCCCCAGGAGGCAGAATATTACTCCCTGTAAGCAGGTCCCAATGATAAGTTCTGATACCCCAAGCAAACCTTTTGTCTTCTCACCTGAGGAGGAAACATGGACAATTGTAGGGTCCAGCAGACACAGCGTGGAGGTGGAGCAAATTATGGATAGATATGTGACATGGGGGTGATGGAGAGACACAAAATGTTTGAAGGAGAGGAGTATGAAAAGACATTTAGGTGAACAGATTGAGATCATTGCATAGAACAAATTACTCACCCAGAAGTCCCCCAAAAGTAATTGCAGGGGACAGAGCCGCAAAATAAATGAAGATGACAGCCGCCATGCATTGTGGACTGAGTGCATCACGGAAATCACTTAGATATTTGGGATAACGTCTTTGGATATCTCTTATGAGGCCCCCAAATGGTCTGCCAGTCCTCCTTAAAGGATCATCTTCCCCTTCGCCTGACACAGCAGCTTTTGTGAGGAGATCTAAAGACAGAAGGGAATCAAGGAGCTGAGAATATGCTGGAAGGTACATTTCCTCCCATATGGTATAAAAGAGCCTTTATCATGATGTCCACATCCCAGGTATGAAGCTTAGGCTTGGCCCACAAAACAAGTTTAAATCTAAGTCATGCCGGCCTTCCTTCACAATGACTAGTCATGGGAAATCTGGATCTCCTTGGATCATAGCACTCCATTTCACAATAGGATCCCTAATATATGATGCCCGCAGCTGTGAGACCCCCTCCCCCAATTACCGCTTTACTTTAGACAGCATATCCTGAGGCTTGCCCCTGAAAAGTTTTATTGGGAAAGCTGGCCAGTGTGACTAACTCATCCCAAGCAGTAATTTTCAACCTTCTTTTCATCCTTTCACCGTTTCAACCCCTGACGTATAAAGGCCGACCTGCGTCCCCGTGTATGGTGTAGGAGCGGGTAAGGCTGACTCACCTATATCTTTGGTAGTGCTGACTTCTTCTGCCACCTTTTTCTCTTGGCCGTGCCGTCTTCGGAGCATCTCTCTCTGGAAGAGGGCCACTGATCGCAGAAGCTCCTCGCCCATCACCTCAGAGGGTGGCAGCACCACGCTGCAGTCCAAAAACTCATTTATGGCAGTCAGAAGATCCTGGCGATCATCAGCGAGGTAGGCGGCCTCGTGGAATGACTGGGGGGGGGGATATACATGGGGAGGGTCACAAAGGTGCACAGCAAGGAGAGGATAGACTTGGAAAATTAGGACAACTCAGAGGTCTAAAGGAAAGAGGAGTAAGGATGAGCACAGGAAAAAGAGAGCGGTGGAGACGGAGCAAAGGTGGGTGCACAGTTAAAATAAATACTGAAGTGAATAACGGCCATTGAAATGAATGAAAAGGCAGTATAATCAGAATATATACAGTATATATTACAATTCCGCAATGAGAAAACTAATTTCCTTTCATTGTGTGATCTCGGGTAGCTTTATGTATAGTAGAAACATGTAAATGTAGGAGAAGGTTGCTCTCATATAAGGTTGGCCATATGGCACTTCATAAAGTAGGACCTAAATGTAAAGAGCAACAAGGCTGGGAGTTCTAATCCCCATCCGTATTTACATGTTTCTCATGATGAAATCAAATATTTAATTCTAGCCTCTTGTGCAGCTTCATCTCCCTGGGAAAGGAGAATAACGGAAGTCTTCTTTGGAAGGAACTGAGGGCCTTCTACTGCTAGGAAGAGTGTTTGGTAATGGAAGCCTTCTTTTGAGGGAACCAGGGACCTTCCACTGCTAGGAAGAGTGTCTGATAATGGTAGCCTTCTTTGGAAGGAATCGGGGACCTTCTACTGCTAGGAAGAGTGTCTGGTAATGGTAGCCTTCTTTGGAAGGAACTAGGGACCTTCCACTGCTAGGAAGAGTGTCTGGTAATGGTAGCCTTCTTTGGAAGGAACCAGAGACCCTCTACTGCTTGGAAGAGTGTCTGGTAATGGAAGCCTTCTTTGTAAGTTACTGAAGACCTTCTACTGCTAGGAAGAGTGTTTGGTAATGGTAGACTTATTTGGAAGGAACCAGAGACCTTCTACTGCTAGGAAAAGTGTCTGGTAATGGTAGCTCTTTTTAGAGGGAATCGGGGACCTTCTACTGCTAGGAAGACTGTCTAGTAATGGAAGCCTTCTTTGGAATGAAAACAGGGACCTTACTACTGCAGGGAAGAGTGTCTGGTAATGGAAGCCTTCTTTGGAAGGAAATAGGGTCCTTCTACTGCTAGGAAGAACGTCTAGCAATGGTAGTCTTCTTTGGAAGGAATCAGGGACTTTCTACTGCTAGGAAGTGTCTGGTAATTGAAGCCTTCTTTCCTGGGAAGGAACCAGGGACCTTCTACTGCTAGGAAGAGTGTCTGGTAATAAAAGCTTTCCTTGGAAGGAACTGGGAACCTTCTACTGATAGGACGGGCGTCTAGTCATGGAAACCTTTCTTGGAAGGAACCAGGGACCTTCTACTGCTAGGAAAAGTGTCTGGTAATGGTAGCTCTTTTTAGAAGGAATCAGGGACCTTTTACTGCTAGGAAGACTGTCTAGTAATGGAAGCCTTCTTTGGAATGAAAACAGGGACCTTACTACTGCAGGGAAGTGTGTCTAGTAATGGAAGCCTTCTTTGGAAGGAATCGGGGACCTTCTACTGCTATTAAGTGTCTGGTAATTGAAGACTTCTTTCCTGGGAAGGAACCAGGGACCTTCTACTGCTAGGAAGAGTGTCTGGTAATGGAAACCTTCTTTGGAAGGAACCGAGGACCTTCTACTGCTAGGATGTGCGTCTAGTCATGGAAACCTTTCTTGGAAGGAACCAGGGATCTTCTACTGCTAGGAAGACTGTCTGGTAATGGAATTCTTTTTTGGAAGGAACTGGGAACCTTTTACTGCTAGGACAAGTGTCTGGTAATGGAAGCCTTCTTTGAAAGGAACCGGGGACTTTCTACTGCTAGGAAGAGTGTCTGATAATGAAAGACCTCTTTAAAAGGAACTGGGGACCTTCTACTGCTAGAAAAAGTGCCTGGTAATAGAAACCTTCTTTGGAAGGAACCGGGGACCTTCTACTGCTAGGACAAGTGTCTGATAATGGAAGCCTTCTTTCCTTGGAACAAACTGGGGACCTTCTACTGCTAGGAAGAGTGTCTGGTAATGGAATCTTTCCTTGGAAGGAACCAGGAACATTCTACTGATAGGAAGAGTGTCTGATAATGCAAGCCTTCTTTGGAAGGAACCGGAGACCTTCTACTGCTAGGACAAGGGTTTAGTCATGGAAACCTTCCTTGGAAGGAAGCGGGGACCTTCTACTGCTAGGACAAGCGTTTAGTCATGGAAGCCTTCCTTGGAAGGAACCGGGGACCTTTTACTACTAAGAAGACTGTCTGGCAATGGAAGTCTTATTTGGAAGGAACTCGGGACCTTGTAATGCTAGGACAAGTGTCTGATAATGGAAGCCTTCTTTCCTTGGAAGGAACTGGGGAATCTTCTACTGCTAGGAAGAGTGTCCGGTAATGGAAGCCTTCTTTGGAAGGAACTGGAGACTTTCTACTGCTAGGAAGAGTGTCTGGTAATGGAAGTCTTCTTTGTAAGTTACTGAAGACCTTCTACTGCTAGGAAGAGTGTTTGGTAATGGTAGACTTATTTGGAAGGAACCAGAGACCTTCTACTGCTAGGAAAAGTGTCTGGTAATGGTAGCTCTTTTTAGAGGGAATCGGGGACCTTCTACTGCTAGGAAGACTGTCTAGTAATGGAAGCCTTCTTTGGAATGAAAACAGGGACCTTACTACTGCAGGGAAGAGTGTCTGGTAATGGAAGCCTTCTTTGGAAGGAAATAGGGTCCTTCTACTGCTAGGAAGAACGTCTAGCAATGGTAGTCTTCTTTGGAAGGAATCAGGGACTTTCTACTGCTAGGAAGTGTCTGGTAATTGAAGCCTTCTTTCCTGGGAAGGAACCAGGGACCTTCTACTGCTAGGAAGAGTGTCTGGTAATAAAAGCTTTCCTTGGAAGGAACTGGGAACCTTCTACTGATAGGACGGGCGTCTAGTCATGGAAACCTTTCTTGGAAGGAACCAGGGACCTTCTACTGCTAGGAAAAGTGTCTGGTAATGGTAGCTCTTTTTAGAAGGAATCAGGGACCTTTTACTGCTAGGAAGGCTGTCTAGTAATGGAAGCCTTCTTTGGAATGAAAACAGGGACCTTACTACTGCAGGGAAGTGTGTCTAGTAATGGAAGCCTTCTTTGGAAGGAATCGGGGACCTTCTACTGCTATTAAGTGTCTGGTAATTGAAGACTTCTTTCCTGGGAAGGAACCAGGGACCTTCTACTGCTAGGAAGAGTGTCTGGTAATGGAAACCTTCTTTGGAAGGAACCGAGGACCTTCTACTGCTAGGATGTGCGTCTAGTCATGGAAACCTTTCTTGGAAGGAACCAGGGATCTTCTACTGCTAGGAAGACTGTCTGGTAATGGAATTCTTATTTGGAAGGAACTGGGAACCTTTTACTGCTAGGACAAGTGTCTGGTAATGGAAGCCTTCTTTGGAAGGAACCGGGGACTTTCTACTGCTAGGAAGAGTGTCTGATAATGAAAGACCTCTTTAAAAGGAACTGGGGACCTTCTACTGCTAGAAAAAGTGCCTGGTAATAGAAACCTTCTTTGGAAGGAACCGGGGACCTTCTACTGCTAGGACAAGTGTCTGATAATGGAAGCCTTCTTTCCTTGGAACAAACTGGGGACCTTCTACTGCTAGGAAGAGTGTCTGGTAATGGAAGCTTTCCTTGGAAGGAACCAGGAACATTCTACTGATAGGAAGAGTGTCTGATAATGCAAGCCTTCTTTGGAAGGAACCGGAGACCTTCTACTGCTAGGACAAGGGTTTAGTCATGGAAACCTTCCTTGGAAGGAAGCGGGGACCTTCTACTGCTAGGACAAGCGTTTAGTCATGGAAGCCTTCCTTGGAAGGAACCGGGGACCTTCTACTACTAAGAAGACTGTCTGGCAATGGAAGTCTTATTTGGAAGGAACTCGGGACCTTGTAATGCTAGGACAAGTGTCTGATAATGGAAGCCTTCTTTCCTTGGAAGGAACTGGGGACCTTCTACTGCTAGGAAGAGTGTCCGGTAATGGAAGCCTTCTTTGGAAGGAACTGGAGACTTTCTACTGCTAGGAAGAGTGTCTGGTAATGGAAGTCTTCTTTGTAAGGAACTAGGGACCTTCTACTGCTAGGAAGAGTGTCTGGTAATGAAAGTCCTCTTTAGAAGGAACTGGGGACCTTCTACTGCTAGGACAAGTGTCTGATAATGGAAGCCTTCTTTCCTTGGAAGGAACCAGAGAACTTCTACTGCTAGGACAAGAGCTGGTCATGGAAACCTTCTTAGGAAGGAACCAAAGACCTTTTACTACTGGGAAGACTGTCTGGTAATGGAAGCCTTCTTTGGAAGGAACCGGGGACCTTCTACTGCTAGGATGTGTGTCTAGTCATGGAAACCTTTCTTGGAAGGAACCAGGGAACTTCTATTGCTAGGAAGACTGTCTGGTAATGGAATTCTTATTTGGAAGGAACTGGGAACCTTTTACTGCTAGGACAAGTGTCTGGTAATGGAAGCCTTCTTTGGAAGGAACCGGGGACCTTCTACTGCTAGGAATAGTGTCTGATAATGAAAGACCTCTTTAAAAGGAACTGGGGACCTTCTACTGTTAGAAAAAGTGCCTGGTAATAGAAACCTTCTTTGGAAGGAACCGGGGACCTTCTACTGCTAGGACAAGTGTCTGATAATGGAAGCCTTCTTTCCTTGGAACAAACTGGGGACCTTCTACTGCTAGGAAGAGTGTCTGGTAATGGAAGCTTTCCTTGGAAGGAACCAGGAACATTCTACTGATAGGAAGAGTGTCTGGTAATGCAAGCCTTCTTTGGAAGGAACCGGAGACCTTCTACTGCTAGGACAAGGGTTTAGTCATGGAAACCTTCCTTGGAAGGAAGCGGGGACCTTCTACTGCTAGGACAAGCGTTTAGTCATGGAAACCTTCCTTGGAAGGAACCGGGGACCTTCGACTACTAAGAAGACTGTCTGGTAATGGAAGTCTTATTTGGAAGGAACTCGGGACCTTGTAATGCTAGGATAAGTGTCTGATAATGGAAGCCTTCTTTCCTTGGAAGGAACTGGGGACCTTCTACTGCTAGGAAGAGTGTCCGGTAATGGAAGTCTTCTTTGTAAGGAACTAGGGACCTTCTACTGCTAGGAAGAGTGTCTGGTAATGGAAGTCTTCTTTGTAAGGAACTAGGGACCTTCTACTGCTAGGAAGAGTGTCTGGTAATGAAAGTCCTCTTTAGAAGGAACTGGGGACCTTCTACTGCTAGGACAAGTGTCTGATAATGGAAGCCTTCTTTCCTTGGAAGGAACCGGGGACCTTCTACTGCTAGGAAGAGTTTCTGGTAATGCAAGCTTTCTTTGGAAGGAACCAGAGACCTTCTACTGCTAGGACAAGAGCTGGTCATGGAAACCTTCTTAGGAAGGAACCGAGGACCTTTTACTACTGGGAAGACTGTCTGGTAATGGAAGCCTTCTTTGAAAGGAACTGCTAGGAAGAGTGTGCGGTAATGGAAGCCTTTTTTGGAAGGAACCGGAGACCTTCTACTGCTAGGAAGAGTGCCTGAACTCACCTTATCTGACATGAGGGTGGAGATGGACCTTCCAATTTCATGATAGTCCATATTGACTGTGCTGGGTCCCAGAAGAACAAAAAGAAAACGCACTGGGATAGAAACTTCCAACACAGAGTCCAACTCCACCGCTTCCTGGAGCCGCACAAATGCCATGGTAGGCTGATCAAGGAACTCCACACAGCCTGGTGGGACACAGCAAAGAAAATGTCACTCATTAGAGGGCCAGCTTGGTCAACTTTACAGAATCCATGTACTGTACCATGTATTTAAAGCTGTGTTTAGGGAGCTGATATTTGATTCTGATATACTGTATAATCTGAAACCTCCACAGCAGTGATTTATTAGATGGAAATCAGAACAAAATCCAACATTCCATATATTCTTTCTGAACTTAACCCAACATCTACTGGGAACGAGTATGGATCAGTTACATACCAAACTTCAACAATATGACCCAACAGCTGCTAAGAAAACACTGCATCAAACTCAAATATGCACATTAATGAGAAAATAAGCAAGCATAAAGTCCATAAGTGAATAAATCCCAACACCAAAATGGAATACTCTGAGATAAAACTTCTAGATCTTCCACAATGGGTGCTCAGTATAAAGATGGCCACACACCAGAGCTGTTTGACCCCTTTTTACAGGATGGTCAAGAAACACTTTGGGAACACCAGATTGGTTTCACTAATGGCATGACTCTACTCCAATGGCCACTCAGGAAGGAGCTAGAATGTAAAAAAATTACTCCGCAGGAGACACCCGTAGTTGCCATCACCCCAACTGGGTGAGAGCAATCCCAAAGGGTCAATTCCTGAGAATCAGAAGAAATTATGCAGGTGAGGAAGATTTTATGGCCCAAACCAATATGCTCATTGATAGATTCATAGAAAAGGGTACAATAAAAGAAAATTGGAGATTACAAGAGAACAAGTTATGCAAACTGATCTCCTTACCCTTTTGAGACCAAAAGCCAGGGACTCAGCAGGGGACCAATTCATCCTGGCATTTGTTTCAGGTTTTAATCTCCAATATAAAGAGGTGGAAAGGATAATTAAAACCTACTGGCCAATATTACAAAAAGACCAAACCCTTAGAAAGATCCTTCCCAACAAACCTAAGCCTATTTATAGAATATAAATATGTTGACCAAAAATGTCATCCGGCCCCTCTAAGAAACCCCCCACTTTTTTGGACCGCACTGGGTTCTATAAATGTAAGAGATGCAAAGCATGCAGAATTACTAGGGACAAAACTAGGAAAGCCACTAGCATTCCATCAGTGGTCACAGGTGGGGAAAATCACATTAGGCAGTTCATCACCTGCAAAAAAAACCCATTGAGGTGTCACTAGTGCCAAATATGTGCACAAAAACATGAAACACACCAAATAAAAATGATTGAATATTGTGACATAAAATAAAATAGTGCAGGGAAATGTTAAATAGCCCGTATGAAAATGTCACTATCATATACACAAACCTACATCAAAATATACTGTGTCTCTTTAGAAACAAAGATGCTTGTGAATAAATGATACGGTGTGGAAAGAAAAAAAATCAATCCATTAAATGAAGACAAAAGAACAATAAGTTCATGTAGATGGGACACCAAGATGGGAACCCAATGTAATCTCAAACCGAACGGTGATGCTTCATTCCGATGTATAACAATCAGAGCAATCCAGCAGTTTAAACAACACCCGGGCGTGTGGATCCACTACTCATGGTAAGAGTCCCGAACCCCCCTATCCCCAGACGGTGGGGGCACAACCCCGGGTGTCATTTAAACTGCTGGATTGTTCTGATTGTTATACATCGGAATGAAGCATTACCGTTCCGTTTGAGATTACATTGGGTTCCCATCTTGGTGTCCCATCTACATGAACTTATTGTTCTTTTGTCTTCATTTGATGGATTGATTTTTTCTTTCCACACCGTATCATTTATTCACAAACATCTTTGTTTCTAAAGAGACACAGTATATTTTGATGTAGGTTTGTGTATATGTTAGTGATATTTTCATACGGGCTATTTAACATTTCCCTGCACAATTTTATTATATGTCACAATATTCAATCATTTTTATTTGGTGTGTTTCATGATTTTGTGCACATATTTGGCACTAGTGACACCTCAATGTGTTTCTAGATTGTTGACTTTTCATTTACACACTGAACTGTATTTTTGTACATTCACTCGTCGTGGGTCTTTGATGGTTTCATCACCTGCCTGGTATTATTTCCAGGTTGTCACGACAAATATTTCTAGTGCTACACATTTATCCACATACTCCTTTACAATTAGTCTTATTGTTGTGTTGGCAGCTCATTCTTTGTTTAGGCGCAGTCATTCTACTTTTATATGTAGTTCATCACCTGCGACACGAGATATGTCACTTGCTCGTGTGTCCATGCAATTTCCAAAATGTTGGCAGGACCACTAGAACCATGGGCAAAAGACTGGGAGAACATATAGATAATATAAAAAACGGGTTCAAACACCACAGTGTATCCAACCACTTCAAGTTGGTGCACAACAAGGGCCCCTCCTTACTCAGGTTCTGGGGCATTGAGAGGGTTCACCACCAGCATTGGAGAGGAACGGACATGACCGAAAAAGTGTCACAGATGGAAACACAATGGATATATAAACTTCAATCTCTCCACCCTTTGGGATTAAACATCAATATTAACGTAAAATGTTTTTTTAACTGATTATTGATTGCAATAATATATCTGTTTTTTAAAGAGATTGGGTTTTTTAGATTAGAGTCCTGATTTCTCAGGGTTTCTATCTTAATACCTATTTTTTTTTAGTTTACTGTACTTTCAGAAGTTTTTTATTGTTATTATATAAACTGTTTTTGAGTATTATATAAATTATTTTAAAAAACTTTTTTTGTTAGTATAGGCATGGTTGTACAGTGGAACCTCGGATTACGAGCATAATCCCTTCCAGGGGATCCAAAGTACTCGCATATCAAAGTGAGTTTTCCCGTTTCCCAAGGGAAATGAAAATAATTTGTTCCGCATTGATTCAATGGGATGTAATACCGCATGCGGCCTGAGGCTGGGGGGGCACCGGAGAACCTCGGAAATGGCTGAAAAGGCCCGAGGACACTTCGGCGGACCTCGGCAAACCTCGGAAAGACTTCCTACCCGAGATTTGCTGAAGTCAGCTGTGCTGTACTCTGGCCTTTCCGTGCATTTCCGAATTTGCCGTTCGGCTCTACTCGGCTCCGGCACCCCCCCACCTCAGGCCAAAAGCGGTATTGCACACCACTTTGGCCTGAATCATGCTCGTTTTCCGAGACATCACTCACAAACCGAGTTACAATTTTTAAAAATACAGTGCTCGTATTGTCGAAACGCTCATCATCTGCGTTACTCGCAATCCGAGGTTCCACTGTATTGGCAATTTCGGCCATATGGATTTTTACCACTAGATGGTGCTGTCCTAATTGTTTCCGTCATATAGAAGATTAGAGGCATGGTTGTATTGGTTATTTTGGTCATTTGGATATTTACCACTGGATGGTGCTGTCCTAATTATTTCCTTCATCTGACCTCACTCAGCTCTAAATTGCATCCATGCACCCAAATAGTTCATTTATCACTCTTTAGGTGATGGTTGACAACAAATACATTTTATGTATTAGTTTATTCATTGATCTCTATGTAAGGTTGGCTATTTATGTGCAGTGTGGGCAGAGTGTGCGCATCAACGCTCCCTAGAGGCAGATTCTGGATTACATTTTTGTCTTCTCCTCCATTTTGGAGGAGCCCCACCAATAGCAGCCTTTCTATTCACATAAAAGAAAGCAGGAAGTGGCGTGACATCACTTCCCGAAGAGACATTCATGGCGAAACATGTCGGACCGGAGGATGTGTCACTTCCGGGTCCATATTTGATACCCCACACCAGGCTTTGCACCTTCGGAGTGAGACGTGGAACGCACGCCACCCCCAGGGATCAGCGGACTCGCCGTTTACACCCAGTGCCGGCCCAGGCGTTATCACATGTGAGTGTATCTGCTATCATTGCTGCTGTTGTTATTCTATTAAAAATTCCTACATTATGAGACTTTCATCCGTGTCTCCTGTGGAGTCATTTTATACATTCTAGCTCCTCCCTGAGTGGCCATTGGAGTGGATTCATGCCATTAGTGGAACCAATCTGGTTTCTTGACCGTCCCGTAAAAAGGGGTCAAACATTTCTGGTGAGTGGCCATCTTCATACTGAGCACTCGTGGTGGAAGATCTAGAAGTTTTATCTTCTCATTAATGTGTACATTTGAGCCTGATGCAGTGTTTTCCTTTTTGCCAGTTTTTTTATATGAACACGTATAGCGCCTTATTCTTTATTTTATAATTTCGCACCGTTCCAGTGATTCCTTCACTTTAAAGTGGGCGGCTGTTTGTTTATAGGTTCTCATCCCCACAAGGCGCCATTTTTTTTTGGTACACATTTTTTGCATGACCCAACAGCCACCTGCTCTGACCATCTGTATTCTCTGATTAGATGTTCCTGTTGTGGCAAATGTCCCAACAATGGACATCCTTCTCAGTGCCGGCCTGGTCTGTGGGTAACACTGGCCTGACGAAGGGGATCAATTCCCGAACCTGAGATTCATAGTGACCTTCATATTTTTCCACCACATCCATACCGGAAGTTTCCAAAGACACTCACCAACAAGCACCACACTGGCCTCCGCATTCTCAGGAATCTTTTCCAAGAGTTTTAGTTCATGTTTTGACTTGGAACGTTGGATTGTGGGTAGGGATGGAAGGGATTCTCTCTGAGGAGACACATTGCTCAGGTTATAATGACAGCCAGGCATTGCCCACCCCTCCCCCCATTCCCTACCCCCATGTACACATCTCACCTCCCGTTCTATATCAATTTTTGTCTCCTGATCTGATGGATCTCCACCCATTAAAGGGTCTGTTAGGTTAGGTTCACTGTTCTGAGAGATGTGATTGGTGCTGTGATGTCCAAGCAGAGAACCCAGACTGGCAGTCGAAATATTCCGAGAAAATGAGTCCTTCTCATCGCTTGGGTGACTGAAATACATGAAATGCCCATCAGTAAGAAAATCACCCACAGCCATTCCCTGCTGGTATAGGTGTACCCTACCTGCATGAATAGGTGTACTGTACCTGTATGAATAGGTGTACCCTACCCATACCGAGCCCCTCTTAATGTATACATACAGGTGACTTCACCTGCTTGTACATACAGTCAGGTCCATAAATATTGGGACATGGACACAATTCTAATCTTTTTGGCTCTATACACCACAATGGATTTGAAATGAAATGAACAAGATGTGCTTTAACTGCAGACTTTCAGCTTTAATTTGAGGGGATTTACATCCAAATCAGGTGAACGGTGTAGGAATTACAACAGTTTGTATATGTGCCTCCCACTCTTTAAGGGACCAAAAGTAATGGGACAATTGGCTGCTCAGCTGTTCCATGGCCAGGTGTGTGTTATCCCCTCATTATCCCATTTACAAGGAGCAGATGAAAGGTCCAGAGTTCATTTCAAGTGTGCTATTTGCATTTGGAATCTGTTGCTGTCAACTCTCAATATGAGATCCAAAGAGCTGTCACTATCAGTGAAGCAAGCCATCATTAGGCTGAAAAAAACAAAACAAACCCATCAGAGAGATAGCAAAAACATTAGGTGTGGCCAAACCAACTGTTTGGAACATCCTTAAAAAGAAAGAACGCACCGGTGAGCTCAGCAACACCAAAAGACCCGGAAGACCACGGAAAACAGCTGTGGTGGATGACCCAAGAATTCTTTCCCTGGTGAAGAAAACATCCTTCACAACAGTTGGCCAGATGAAGAACACTCTCCAGGAGGTCGGTGTATGTGTGTCAAAGTCAACAATCAAGAGAAGACTTCACCAGAGTGAATACAGAGGGTTCCCCACAAGATGTAAACCATTGGTAAGCCTCAAAAACAGGAAGGCCAGATTAGAGTTTGCCAAACAACATCTAAAAAAGCCTTCACAGTTCTGGAACAACATCCTATGGACAGATGAGACCAAGACCAACTTGTACCAGAGTGATGGGAAGAGAAGAGTATGGAGAAGGAAAGGAACTGCTCATGATCCAAAGCATACCACCTCATCAGTGAAGCATGGTGGTGGCAGTGTCATGGCGTGGGCATGTATGGCTGCCAATGGAACTGGTTCTCTTGTATTTATTGATGATGTGACTGCTGACAAAAGCAGCAGGATGAATTCTGAAGTGTTTCGGACAATATTATCTGCTCATATTCAGCAAAATGCTTCAGAACTCATTGGAAGGCGCTTCACAGTGCAGATGGACAATGACCCGAAGCATACTGCGAAAGCAACCAAATAGTTTTTTAAGGGAAAGAAGTGGAATGTTATGCAATGGACAAGTCAATCACCTGACCTGAATCCGATTGAGCATGCATTTCACTTACTGAAGACAAAACTGAAGGGAAAATGCCCCAAGAACAAGCAGGAACTGAAGACAGTTGTAGTAGAGGCCTGGCAGAGCATCACCAGGGATGAAACCCAGCGTCTGGGGATGTCTATGCGTTCCAGACTTCAGGCTGTAATTGACTGCAAAGGATTTGCAACCAAGTATTAAAAATTGAAAGTTTGATGGATGATTGTAAATCTGTCCCATTACTTTTGGTCCCTTAAAAAGTGGGAGGCACATCTACAAAGTGTTGTAATTCCTACACCGTTCACCTGATTTGGATGTAAATACCCTCAAATTAAAGCTGAAAGTCTGCAGTTAAAGCACATCTTGTTCATTTCATTTCAAATCCATTGTGGTGGTATATAGAGCCAAAAAGATTAGAATTGTGTCGATTTCCCAATATTTATGGACCTGGCTGTACATCTGACCCCTTTTTACATGTATACAGCTTTCTATACATATACTGTATGTAATATAATGCATGTATGTCCATCTACCTGTGTTTTAGGAGTAAAGCTCTCAGTACGTTCGCTCGATCCTCCGCTCTTATCTGGTCACTAATGATCATCTGTTCCACCACTTGATGAGCAATTCCAGGGAGAGTTCTCTGATCCAGGTCTAGAAGAACAGCACCTGGCAGGAAACATCATACACTGTGTCCAATCTCAACTGTCTGCAGAGGATTGCATCCTACTCTTCCCATACCTCCATATCTCTTTCACCCAAACACTCCCTACAGCTCCCCCCATAATTCCGACCACCCGCCTCCTACACTCTCTACACCTTTCAACATAACCCCAACCTCTGCCTCCTATCCTACACCTCCCACCATGACTCTGACCCCCCCCCCCCACCTCGTCCTACCTCTCTCAACATTACCCCAACCTCCTCCTATATTCCCTACATCTCTAACCATGACTCTGATCCTCCTCGTCCTACCCCTTTCAACATTACCCCAACCTCTGCCCTCCTATACACTCTACACATCCCACCACAACATCAACTTCCGCCTCCTACACCTCTCAACACAACTCCAACATCTGCCTCCTTTACTCCCTACACCTCCCACCATAACTCCAACCTCCCGCCTCCTACACCTTTCAACATAATCCCGTGCTCCTCCTCCTATCCTACACCTCCCACCATAACTTTGATACCCCACCTCCTACACCTCTCAACATGATTCCAACCTCCTCCACCTCCTATATTCCCTACACCTCCCACCATAACTCTGACCTCCCGCCTCTTACACTCCCTACACCTTGCAACATAACCCATAACCCCAACCTCCACCTCCCACCATAACTCTGACCTCCCGCCTCCTACACTCCCTACAACTTGCAACATACCCCATAACCCCAACCTCCACCTCCAACCATAACTCTGATACCCCACCTCCTATACCTCTCAACATAATTCCAACCTCCTCCACCTCCTATATTCCCTACATCTCCCACCATAACTTTCACTTCCCGCATCCTACACTCCCTACACCTTGCAACATAACCCCAACCTCCTCCTCCTATCCTACACCTCCAACCATAACTCTGACCTACAACCCCTTCACCTCTTAACATAATCCCAACCTCCTCCTCCTATATTCCCTACATCTCCCACCATGAGTCTGATCTCCCTCGTCCTACTCCTCTATACATAACCAAACCTCTGCCTTCTATACTCCCTACACCTCCCGCCATAAATCTGACCTCCTGCCTCTTAAACTCCCTACACCTTGCAACATAACTCATAACTCCAACCTCCTCCTCCTGTCCTACACCTCCAACCATAACTCTGATCCCTCACCTCCTACACCTCTCAACATAATCTCAACCTCCTATATTCCCTACACCTCCCACCATAACTCTGATCTCCCTCGTCCTACTCCTCTATACATAACCAAACCTCTGCCTTCTATACTCCCTACACCTCCCGCCATAAATCTGACCTCCTGCCTCTTAAACTCCCTACACCTTGCAACATAACTCATAACTCCAACCTCCTCCTCCTATCCTACACCTCCAACCATAACTTTGATCCCTCACCTCTTACACCTCTCAACACCTACACATCTCAACATAACCCCAACCTCCTCCACCTCCTATATTCCCGACACCTCCCACCATAACTCTGATCTCCCTCATCCTATACTCCCTACAACTTGCAACATACCCCTTAACCCCAACCTCCACCTCCAACTATAACTCTGATCCCCCACCTCCTACACCTCTCAACATTATCCCAACCTCCTCCAACCCCTATATTCCCTACATCTCCCACCAGAACTCTGATCTCCCTCGTCCTACACTCCCTACACCTTGCAACATAACCCATAACCCCAACCTCCTCCTCCTATCCTACACCTCCAACCATAACTCTGATGCCCCACCTCCTACACCTCTCAACATAATCCCAACCTCCTCCACCTCCTATATTCCCTACACCTCTCACCATAACTCTGACCTCCCGCCTCCTACACTCCCTACACCTTGCAACATAACCCCAACCTCCTCCTCCTGTCCTACACCTCCAACCATAACTCTGATCCCTCACCTCCTACACCTCTCAACATAATCTCAACCTCCTATATTCCCTACACCTCCCACCATAACTCTGATCTCCCTCGTCCTACTTCTCTATACATAACCCAACCTCTGCCTTCTATACTCCCTACACCTCCCACCATAACTCTGACCTCCCGCCTCTTACACTCCCTACACCTTTCAATATAACCCATAATCCCAACCTCCTCCTCCTAGCCTACATCTCCCACCATGACTCTGATCTCCCTCGACTTACATCTCTCAACAAAACTCCTACCTCCCATCTCCTACACTCCCTACAACTTTCAACATAACCCATAACCCAACCCTCCTATATTCCCTACACCTTCCACCATGACTCCGACCCTCCACCTTCTACACCTACCTTCATAATTCCAACTTTCTCCTATATTCCCTACATCACCAACCATAACTCTGACCTCCCACCTCCCACACTCCCTACACCATTCAACATAACCCATAATCCCAACCTCCTCCTCCTATCCTACATCTCCTATCATGACTCCAATCCCCACCTTCTACACCCCCTCCATAAATCCAACCTCTTCCTGTACTCCTTACACCTCCCACCATAACTCTGACCCCCCCACCTCCTACACTTTAACACAACTCCATCCTTCTCCTCCTACATTCCCTACACTTTCCATCATACACCAGCACCCTCTTCCTTCACTCCCTTCTTTTCCCACCATAACTCCAATCCCCTCCTCTTATATCTCCTTCCATAAATCCAACCCCCTCGTCCAACACTCCCTACACCTACTTTCATAAATCTAACCTCTTCCCCCTACATTCCCTACACCTCCCACTGTAACTCTCTGACCCCTCTCTGCCTACACATCTCTCCATAACTCCAACATCTTTCTCCTGCACACCTTACACCTTCCATCATACCCCAATGCTCTCCTCCTACATTCCCTACACCTCTCACTATAACTCTGACCCCCCCAACCTAAAAACCTCTCCCTTAACTCCAACACCCTCCTCCTATACTCCATACACCTTCCACCATAAGACCAAAACCCACCTCCTTCACTCCCTACTTCTACCTACGTACCTCTAACCCCCCCTTTCTAAGGTTACAGATTATCCACAAATATCCCATAATATTAAGACTTTTAGAGGTTCCTCCATTGCCTAGCCATCCAACTCACAGGATCCCTACATCATCTTAGGCAGATCTAGTTACCATGTGACAGCGTTCGTCTTAGTTCCAGCAGACTGCGGAAACTGAGAGAAGCCACGTGTGGTTTTCCCCATTGGTCTGTCTCTGCTTCAACGTCCTCTTCAAATTTTATCCAGCGAGCCGTCTCCTTCCATTGTAATTCCTGGTGCTTGTCTAAAACCAGCTCGTTCAGCTCCACAAACACCTGGTGGGTTTTATTAACCATAGAGGGTCATCCATCATATCATTAAACAATATGTTGTGTGTTTCATGAGACAGATACAATATATGTGGCCCCAAACTGTACTCACCTCGTGGGGTTGGAGGGTGACACTTTTCCTGTGTGGTTGTCTCTCTTTGTGGTCTTTGTTGATATGAATCACTTGCCCTTTGCTCTTACGCACAAGATGCCTACGCACAGCAGGTAGGTCCTCAAATCTGTGACCTAAGAAATGGAGAGCAGTTAGGTTCTACCTGAGAAAAAGTCCCATTTCACTGTAGCAGAATCTGATCTTCTCATCTTTCTGCCCCTGAGATCTCTAGACAGAAGAGGAAGAGCTACACTGGATGGATAACAATCTTCTGAAGAATGGTATGTTCGGAGTCTGGAAAAACAATGGAGGGAGTTTTATAGTCAATGGGTACACTGCATGAAACATCTCCAGAGAGATAATCAGAAGGGAGCATGAGATCCAAAAAGACATTTGATGGGATAGGAGGGATCATGGCTGAGTAGCCAGAATCTGGAGAGACATTGGATGGCGTATTATTGCCTTGATAAGACATCAAATACCTACAGCAATGGATGTTGAAGGACGGTCTGCTTTGTGGAGAATGAACCCTATATGTATTGAAAGCATGAGAAAGAACAAGTCTTTGAAGGAGCAATGGCCCCCCCTCTCGGGTATGAAGAAGTATCACATGAGGTACATTGTGTGGGGTGTTAGAGATCTATACAGAGAGAGGAGTACACAGACATTGGATGGGGTACTGTAGATTCAGAGTATTGAGTGATTGCAGATGGAGTGTTAAAAATCTGAAGAGGTATTAGCAGTGTAGAGAGATGGTAAATTAAAGTATAAAAGATAAAGAAAAAGATTGGGAGTGATATATGCAGCCTGGAGAGGCAGCAGATGGGGTATTAGTAGTCCACAGAGGTAGTGGATGGGGTATTAGTAGTTCATAGAGGCACTGGATGGGGTATTAGTAGTCCATAGAGACAGTGGATGGGGTATTAGTAGTTCATAAAGACAGTGGATGGGGTATTAGTAGTCCAGAGAGGCACTGGAAGGGTATTAGTAGTCCATAGAGACAGTGGATGAGGTATTAGTAGTTCATAGAGGCACTGGAAGTGTATTAGTAGTCCATAGAGACAGTGGATGGGGTATTAGTAGTTCATAAAGACAGTGGATGGGTTATTAGTTGTTCATAAAGACAGTGGATGGGGTATTAGTAGTCCAGAGAGGCAGTGGATGAGGTATTGGTAGTTCAGAGAGGCAGTTGATGGGGTATTAGTAGTCCATATCAATCAGTGAATGATGTATTCACCATTTAGAGAGGTAGAAGATGGGGTATTTGTAATTCAGAGAGGTAGTGAATGGGGTATTAGAAGTCCAGAGTGGCTGTTGATGGGTATAAGTAGTCCAGATTGGCATTGGATGGGGTATGAGTAGTCCATAGAAGCAATGTGTGGGGTATTAGTAGTTGAGAAAGGTAGTAGATGGGGTATTAGTGGTCCAGAGAAGCAATGGATGGGGTACGAGTAATCCAGAGAAGCAATGGGTGGGATATGAGTAGTCCATAGAAGCAATGGTGGATGGGGTATAAACAATACAGAGAGGCAGTGGATGGGGTATTAGTAGTCCAGAGAAGCAATGGATGGGGTATTAGTAGTCCAGAAGGGTAGTGGATGGGGTATAAACAGTCTGAAGGCACTAACAAGGTCAGGGTCAGTCTATAGTAGTTCGAGTTTTAAGCATGAGGAGATAAAACCACACACATTGGAAATCTTCTGCTGGTCTCGGGGTTCTGGTTACCATTTGCGGTTTCAGTATTTGTACATTTGGATGGAACATGGAATGGGGGCAGATTAATGGGGCATGTTTCTTTCTGGATCTGGATCCCATTCTCAGCCCTTTTCACCCCTACTGTGACAACACTTACTTTTCATGTAGTCAAGGTCAGCTGATGCTAGAGTTTGAGCTTCAGTCTCATCGGTGGGCACAAGGTGATAGTGTGCATTCTCAGGGTGGGTCATACTACCAATTCTCCGACGTTCTGTAAGGCTGTAGCTACGATGAGGAGGTTGTCGATGAGGGAGGCGTGAGGCGCTAGCTACCTCGGCCACTGGAGAGCTGCATGTTTTCTGGTCTTCCCTGTGAACACACACAAGTACAGTACAATGTGTATGGACTACGATTCATGGAGTGTACAGGTCATGGAATGTAGTGGCGTGTAAGGGGACAGGTCATGGAGTGTACGGGGACAGGTCATGGAGTGTACGGGGACAGGTCATGGAGTGTACGGGGACAGGTCATGGAGTGTACGGGGACAGGTCATGGAGTGTACGGGTCATGGAGTGTAAGGGCACAGGTCATGGAGTGTATGGGTCATGGAATGTACCAGTCATGGAATGTACAGGTCATGGAGTGTACAGGTCATGGAGTATAGTGGAACAAGTCATGGAGTGTACAGGTCTTTGGATGTACGGGTTATGGAGTGTACAGGTCTTGGGATGTACGGGTTATGGAGTATAGTGGCACAAGTCATGGAGTGTACAGGTCATGGAGTGTAAGGGGACAAGTCATGGATTGTACAGGTCATGGAGTGTACGGTGACAGGTCATGGAGTGTACGGGGACAGGTCATGGAGTGTACGGGGACAGGTCATGGAGTGTAAGGGCACAGGTCATGGAGTGTATGGGTCATGGAATGTACCGGTCATGGAATGTACAGGTCATGGAGTGTACAGGGACAGGTCATGGAGTGTACAGGTCTTGGGATGTACGGGTTATGGAGTGTAGTGGCACAAGTCATGGAGTGTATGGGTCATGGAGTGTACGGGTCATGGAGTGTACGGGTCATGGAGTGTAAGGGGACAGGTCATGAAGTGTACGGGTCATGGAGTGTACAGGTCATGGAGTGTAAGGGGACAGGTCATGAAGTGTACGGGTCATGGAGTGTAAGGGGACAGGTCATGGAGTTTACGGGTCATGGAGTGTAAGGGGACAGGTCATGAAGTGTATGGGTCATGGAGTGTAAGGGGACAGGTCATGGAGTGTAAGGGGACAGGTCATGGAGTTTACGGGTCATGGAGTGTAAGGGGACAGGTCATGGAGTGTAAGGGGACAGGTCATGGAGTTTACGGGTCATGGAGTGTAAGGGGACAGGTCATGGAGTGTATGGGTCATGGAGTGTACAGGTCATGGAGTGTAAGGGGACAGGTCATGGAGTGTACGGGTCATGGAGTGTAAGGGGACAGGTCATGGAGTGTACGGGTCATGGAGTGTAAGGGGACAGGTCATGGAGTGTATGGGTCATGGAGTGTACAGGTCATGGAGTGTAAGGGGACAGGTCATGAAGTGTACGGGTCATGGAGTGTAAGGGGACAGGTCATGGAGTGTAAGGGGACAGGTCATGGAGTTTACGGGTCATGGAGTGTAAGGGGACAGGTCATGAAGTGTACGGGTCATGGAGTGTAAGGGGACAGGTCATGGAGTGTAAGGGGACAGGTCATGGAGTTTACGGGTCATGGAGTGTAAGGGGACAGGTCATGGAGTTTACGGGTCATGGAGTGTAAGGGGACAGGTCATGAAGTGTACGGGTCATGGAGTGTAAGGGGACAGGTCATGGAGTGTAAGGGGACAGGTCATGGAGTGTAAGGGGACAGGTCATGGAGTTTACGGGTCATGGAGTGTAAGGGGACAGGTCATGGAGTGTATGGGTCATGGAGTGTACAGGTCATGGAGTGTAAGGGGACAGGTCATGAAGTGTACGGGTCATGGAGTGTAAGGGGACAGGTCATGGAGTGTAAGGGGACAGGTCATGGAGTTTACGGGTCATGGAGTGTAAGGGGACAGGTCATGGAGTGTACAGGTCATGGAGTGTAGTGGCAAAAGTCATGGAGTGTACAGGTCATGGAATGTAGTGGCAAAAGTCATGGAGTGTACGGGTCATGGAGTGTATTGGTCATGGAGTGTACGGGGACAGGTCATGGAGTATACGGGGACAGGTCATGGAGTGTACAGGTCTTGGGATGTACGGGTCATGGCGTGTAGTGGCACAAGTCATGGAGTGTGCGGGGACAGGTCATGGAGTGTACGGGTCATGGAGTGTATAGGTCATGGAGTGTATGGGGACAGGTCATGGAGTGTATGGGTCATGGAGTGTACGGGTCATAGAGTGTAAGGGGACAATTCATGGCGTGTACGGGTCATGGAGTGTTCAGGTCATGGAGTGTAAAGGGACAGGTCATGGAGTGTACAGGTCATGGAATATAGTGGAACAAGTCATGGAGTGTACAGGTCTTGGGATGTACGGGTTATGGAGTGTATGGGTCTTGGGATGTACGGGTTATAAAGTGTACGGTTCATGGAGTGTAAGGGGACAGGTCATGGAGTATACGGTGGAGAGGTCACGGAATGTACAGGTCATGGTGTGTATGGGGACAAGTCATGGATTGTACAGGTCATGGAGTGTACGGGGACAGGTCATGGAGTGTACAGGGACAGGTCATGGAGTGTACAGGGACAGGTCATGGAGTATACGGTGGAGAGGTCACGGAATGTACAGGTCATGGAGTGTACAGGGACAGGTCATGGAGTGTACAGGGACAGGTCATGGAGTGTACGGGTCATGGCTCTGTATTTTTTATATCCATTGGTAAAATAAGGAGCAAAGGCGCCTCAATACAGCAGTAACTCATATAAAGACTCAGCTTTACCATCTACTTACCCTGAGGGCTCTGACTTCTGCTCCCTGACCCCAGAGTCTGCAGATGAAGCCAGGACCAACCCAGAGCTTCTCTGAGAGATGTCATCCTCCACCGGGAAGAACTGGAAGAAAGGAGAAGAAGGAAGGAATGTGATGGGCAGTTTCCTTCCAAAGAATGAAGTATGGAGTATAGCGCCATCCCAGAACACACCTGTAAGTCAGATGATTCCGTCCCTTCATCAGGAGTTTTCTCTCCATCGGTTTCCTCTTCCTCCTCCTCTTCCCTTTCCTGGATGGTCCCCGGGGTGTCTCCAGGGACTGAGGCCCGCCTTCTCTTTTTTTTCTTTTTGTGCTTGCGAGGATCCCGGTTGGAGTCAGGAGGGAGGTGAGAGGAAAGGGGGTGGTGGATGTGATGAGAGGACTGACGATGGTCTAAAACATAAGTGACAACTCTGAGTCCCAGCTACAGTTCCAGACCAGCTATTGTCCCACACAGCAACAGTCCCAGACCTGCTACTGACCCAGACCATCTACAGTCCCAGACTAGCTACAGTCCAAGACCAGCTACAGTCAAAGACCAGATACTGTCCCAGACCAACTACTGTCCCAGACCAGCTACTGTCCCAGACCAGCTACTGTCCCAGACCAGCTACAGTCCCAGACCAGCTACAGTTCCAGACCAGCTACAGTTCCAGACCAGCTATTGTCCCACACAGCAACGGTCCCAGCCCAGCTACTGTCCCAGACCATCTACAGTCCAAGACCAGCTACTGTCCCAGACCAGCTACTGTCGAAGACCATCTACAGTCCAAGACCAGCTACTGTCCCAGACCAGCTACTGTCCAAGACCAGCTACTGTCCCAGACCAGCTACAGTCCCAGACCAGCTATTGTCCCAGACCAGCTACTGTCCAAGACCAGCTACTGTCCAAGACCAGCTACAGTCCCAGACCAGCTACTTTCCCAGACAAGCTACTGTCCCAGACCAGCTACAGTCCCAGACCAGCTACTTTCCAAGACCAGCTACTGTCCAAGACCAGCTACAGTCCCAGACCAGCTACTTTCCCAGACCAGCTACTGTCCCAGATCAGCTATTGTCCCAGACCATCTACAGTCCAAGACCAGCTACTGTCTCAGACCAGCTACTGTCCCAGACCAGCTACTGTCCAAGACCAGCTACTGTCCAAGACCAGCTACTTTCCCAGACCAGCTATTGTCCCACACAGCAACAGTCCCAGACCAGCTACAGTCTCAGACCAGCTACTGTCCCAGACCATCTACAGTCCAAGACCAGCTACTGTCCCAGACCAGCTACAGTCCAAGACCAGCTACTGTCCCAGACCAGCTACAGTCCAAGACCAGCTACTGTCCCAGACCAGCTACTGTCCCAGACCATCTACAGTCCAAGACCAGCTACTGTCCCAGACCAGCTACTGTCCAAGACCAGCTACAGTCTCAGACCAGCTACTGTCTCAGACCAGCTACTGTCCCAGACCAGCTACTGTCCCAGACCAGCTACTGTCCAAGACCAGCTACTGTCCCAGACCATCTACAGTCCAAGACCAGCTACTGTCCCAGACCAGCTACTGTCCCAGACCAGCTACTGTCTCAGACCAGCTACTGTCCCAGACCAGCTACAGTCTCAGACCAGCTACTGTCTCAGACCAGCTACAGTTCCAGACCAGCTACAGTCTCAGACCAGCTACTGTCCCAGACCAGCTACAGTCTCAGACCAGCTACTGTCTCAGACCAGCTACAGTTCCAGACCAGCTACAGTCTCAGACCAGCTACAGTCTAATGCCCCGTACACACGGTCGGATTTTTCGACGGAAAATGTGTGATAGGACCTTGTTGTTGGAAATTCCGACAGTGTGTAGGCTCCATCACACATTTTCCATCGGATTTTCCGACACACAAAGTTTGAGAGCAGGATATAAAATTTTCCGACAACAAAATCCGTTGTCGGAAATTCCGATCGTGTGTACACAAATCCGACGCACAAAGTGCCACGCATGCTCAGAATAAATAAAGAGATGAAAGCTATTGGCCACTGCCCCGTTTATAGTCCCGACGTACGTGTTTTACGTCACTGCGTTCAGAACGATCGGATTTTCTGACAACTTTGTGTGACCGTGTGTATGCAAGACAAGTTTGAGCCAACATCTGTCGGAAAAAATCCTAGGATTTTGTTGTCGGAATGTCCGATCAATGTCCGACCGTGTGTAGAGGGCATAAGACCAGCTACAGTCCCAGACCAGCTACTGTCCCACACCAGCAACAGTCCCAGACCTCTGGTTAACAAAGGACAGAATTAAAATTAGACTTGAGGAACCTAACATTAATAAATCACCGGGACCAGATGGCTTGCACCCGAGGGTTCTTAGGGAACTCAGTCAAGTGATTGCCAGACCGTTGTTCCTAATTTTTACAGACAGTCTATTGACTGGAATGGTACCAGCTGATTGGAGAAAAGCCAATGTAGCACCAATATTTAAAAAGGGCCCAAAAAACATCCCTGGGAATTACAGACCAGTTAGCCTAACATCAATAGTATGTAAACTCTTGGAGGGGATGATAAGGGACTATATACAAGATTTTAGTAATAAGAATGATATCATTAGCAGTAATCAGCATGGATTCATGAAGAATCGTTCTTACCAAACCAATCTATTAACCTTCTATGAGGTGGTGAGTTGCCATCTAGATAAAGGAAGGCCCGTAGACGTGGTGTATCTGGATTTTACAAAAGCATTTGACACAGTTCCCCATAAACATTTACTGTACAAGATAAGGTGCGTTGGCATGGACCATAGGGTGAGTACATGGATTGAAAACTGGCTACAAGGGCGAGTTCAGAGGGTGGTGATAAATGGGGAGTACTCAGAATGGTCAGGGGTGGGTAGTGGGGTCCCCCAGGGTTCTGTGCTGGGACCAATCCTATTTAATTTGTTCATAAACGATCTGGAGGATGGGATAAACAGTTCAATCTCTGTATTTGTGGACGATACTAAGCTAAGCAGGGCAATAACTTCTCCGCAGGATGTGGAAATTCTGCAAAAAGACCTGAACAAATGAATGGGGGAGGGGCGACTACATGGCAAATGAGGTTCAATGTAGAAAAATGTAAAATAATGTATTTGGGTGGTAAAAATCTGAATGCATTCTATAGACTGGGGGGAGAACCTCTGGGGGGATCTAGGATGGAAAAGGACCTGGGGGTCCTAGTAGATGATAGGCTCAGCAATGACATGCAATGCCAAGCTGCTGCTAATAAAGCAAACAGAATATTGGCATTAAAAAGGGGATCAACTCCAGAGATAAAACGATAATTCTCCCGCTCTACAAGACTCTGGTCCGGCCGCACCTGGAGTATGCTGTCCAGTTCTGGGCACCAGTCCTCAGGAAGGATGTACTGGAAATGGAGCGACTACAAAGAAGGGCAACAAAGCTAATAAAGGGTCTGGAGGATCTTAGTTATGAGGAAAGGTTGTGAGCTCTGAACTTATTCTCTCTGGAGAAGAGACGCTTGAGAGGGGATATGATTTCATTGTATAAATACCGGACTGGTGACCCCACAATATACAAATACCGGACTGGTGACCCCACAATATACAAATACCGGACTGGTGACCCCACAATATATAAATACCGGACTGGTGACCCCACAATATATAAATACCGGACTGGTGACCCCACAATATATAAATACCGGACTGGTGACCCCACAATATATAAATACCGGACTGGTGACCCCACAATATATAAATACCGGACTGGTGACCCCACAATATATAAATACCGGACTGGTGACCCCACAATATATAAATACCGGACTGGTGACCCCACAATATATAAATACCGGACTGGTGACCCCACAATATATAAATACCGGACTGGTGACCCCACAATATACAAATACCGGACTGGTGACCCCACAATATACAAATACCGGACTGGTGACCCCACAATATACAAATACCAGACTGGTGCCCCCACAATATACAAATACCGGACTGGTGACCCCACAATATACAAATACCAGCCTGGTGACCCTACAATATACAAATACCGGACTGGTGCCCCCACAATATACAAATACCGGACTGGTGACCCCACAATATATAAATACCGGACTGGTGACCCCACAATATACAAATACCGGACTGGTGACCCCACAATATACAAATACCGGACTGGTGCCCCCACAATATATAAATACCGGACTGGTGACCCCACAATATATAAATACCGGACTGGTGACCCCACAATATATAAATACCGGACTGGTGACCTCACAATATACAAATACCGGACTGGTGACCCCACAATATATAAATACCGGACTGGTGACCCCACAATATATAAATACCGGACTGGTGACCCCACAATATATAAATACCGGACTGGTGACCCCACAATATATAAATACCGGACTGGTGACCCCATAATATATAAATACCGGACTGGTGACCCCACAATATACAAATACCGGACTGGTGACCCCACAATATATAAATACCGGACTGGTGACCCCACAATATATAAATACCGGACTGGTGACCCCACAATATATAAATACCGGACTGGTGACCCCACAATATATAAATACCGGACTGGTGACCCCACAATATACAAATACCGGACTGGTGACCCCACAATATACAAATACCGGACTGGTGACCCCACAATATACAAATACCAGACTGGTGCCCCCACAATATACAAATACCGGACTGGTGACCCCACAATATACAAATACCAGACTGGTGACCCCACAATATATAAATACCGGACTGGTGACCCCACAATATACAAATACCGGACTGGTGACCCTACAATATACAAATACCGGACTGGTGCCCCCACAATATACAAATACCGGACTGGTGACCCCACAATATATAAATACCGGACTGGTGACCCCACAATATACAAATACCGGACTGGTGACCCCACAATATACAAATACCGGACTGGTGCCCCCACAATATATAAATACCGGACTGGTGACCCCACAATATATAAATACCGGACTGGTGACCCCACAATATATAAATACCGGACTGGTGACCTCACAATATACAAATACCGGACTGGTGACCCCACAATATATAAATACCGGACTGGTGACCCCACAATATATAAATACCGGACTGGTGACCCCACAATATATAAATACCGGACTGGTGACCCCACAATATATAAATACCGGACTGGTGACCCCACAATATATAAATACCGGACTGGTGACCCCATAATATATAAATACCGGACTGGTGACCCCACAATATACAAATACCGGACTGGTGACCCCACAATATATAAATACCGGACTGGTGACCCCACAATATATAAATACCGGACTGGTGACCCCACAATATATAAATACCGGACTGGTGACCCCACAATATACAAATACTGTACTGGTGACCCCACAATATATAAATACCGGACTGGTGACCCCACAATATACAAATACCGGACTGGTGACCCCACAATATATAAATACCGGACTGGTGACCCCACAATATACAAATACCGGACTGGTGACCCCACAATATATAAATACCGGACTGGTGACCCCACAATAGGGAGAAAACTTTTTTCGCAGAAGAGAGTTTAACAAGACTCGTGGCCACTCATTACAATTAGAAGAAAAGAGGTTTAACCTTAAACTACGTAGAGGGTTCTTTACTGTAAGAGCAGCAAGGATGTGGAATTCCCTTCCACAGGCGGTGGTCTCAGCGGGGAGCATTGATAGCTTCAAGAAACTATTAGATAATCACCTGAATGACCACAACATACAGGGATATGTAATGTAATACTGACACATAATCACACACATAGGTTGGACTTGATGGACTTGTGTCTTTTTTCAACCTCATCTACTATGTAACTATAGCAACAGTCCCAGACACATGGTACTCACCACCTCCCATCACACATGGTACTCACCACCTCCCATCACACATGGTACTCACCATCCCCCATCACACATGGTACTCACCATCCCCCATCACACATGGTACTCACCATCCCCCATCACACATGGTACTCACCATCCCCCATCACACATGGTACTCACCATCCCCCATCACACATGGTACTCACCATCCCCCATCACACATGGTACTCACCATCCCCCATCACACGTGGTACTCACCATCCCCCATCACACGTGGTACTCACCACCTCCCATCACACGTGGTACTCAGCATCACACATGGTACTCACCATCCCCCATCACACATGGTACTCACCACTTCCTATCACACATGGTACTCACCATCCCCCATCACACATGGTACTCACCATCCCCCATCACACGTGGTACTCACCATCCCCCATCACACATGGTACTCACCACCTCCTATCACACATGGTACTCACCATCTCCCATCACACATGGTACTCACCACCTCTCATCACACATGGTACTCACCATCTCCCATCACACATGGTACTCACCATCCCCCATCACACATGGTACTCACCACCTCTCATCACCTCCCATCACACATGGTACTCACCATCCCCCATCACGCATGGTACTCACCACCTCCTATCACACATGGTACTCACCATCCCCCATCACACATGGTACTCACCACCTCTCATCACCTCCCATCACACATGGTACTCACCATCTCCCATCACACATTGTACTCACCATCCCCCATCACACATGGTACTCACCACCTCCCATCACACATGGTACTCACCATCTCCTATCACACATGGTACTCACCACCTCCTATCACACATGGTACTCACCACCTCCTATCACGCATGGTACTCACCACCTCCTATTACACATGGTACTCACCACCTCCCAACATACATGGTACTCACCATCTCCTATCACACATGGTACTCACCACCTCCCAACATACATGGTACTCACCATCTCCCATCACACATGGTACTCACCACCTCCCAACATACATGGTACTCACCATCTCCCATCACACATGGTACTCACCACCTCTCATCACCTCCCATCACACATGGTACTCACCATCTCCCAACACACATAGTACTCACCACCTCCGAACATACATAGTACATAACACTCACCATCTCCCATCACACATGGTACTCATCATCCCCCATCACACATGGTACTCACCATCTCCTATCACACATGGTACTCACCACCTCCTATTACACATGGTACTCACCACCTCCCAACATACATGGTACTCACCATCTCCTATCACACACGGTACTCACCACCTCCCAACATACATGGTACTCACCATCTCCTATCACACATGGTACTCACCACCTCCCAACATACATGGTACTCACCATCTCCCATCACACATGGTACTCACCACCTCCTATCACACATGGTACTCACCACCTCCCATCACACATGGTACTCACCACCTCCTATCACACATGGTACTCACCACCTCCCATCACACATGGTACTCACCATCTCCTATCACACATGGTACTCACCACCTCCCATCACACATGGTACTCACCATCTCCTATCACACATGGTACTCACCACCTCCCAACATACATAGTACTCATCATCCCCCATCACACATGGTACTCACCACCTCCCATCATACATGGTACTCACCACCTCCCATCACACATGGTACTCACCACCTCCCATCATACATGGTACTCACCACCTCCCATCACACATGGTACTCACCACCTCTCATCACACATGGTACTCACCATCCCCCATCACACATGGTACTCACCACCTCCCATCACACATGGTACTCACCACCTCCCATCACACATGGTACTCACCACCTCCCATCACACATGGTACTCACCACCTCCTATCACACATGGTACTCACCACCTCCCAACATACATAGTACTCATCATCCCCCATCACACATGGTACTCACCACCTCCTATCACACATGGTACCCACCACCTCTGATCACACATGGTACCCACCACCTCTCATCACACATGGTACTCACCATCCCCCATCACACATGGTACTCATCATCCCCCATCACACATGGTACTCACCACCTCCTATCACACATGGTACCCACCACCTCCTATCACACATGGTACCCACCACCTCTGATCACACATGGTACCCACCACCTCTCATCACACATGGTACTCACCATCCCCCATCACACATGGTACTCATCATCCCCCATCACACATGGTACTCACCACCTCCTATCACACATGGTACTCACCACCTCCCAACATACATAGTACTCATCATCCCCCATCACACATGGTACTCACCACCTCCCATCACACATGGTACTCACGACCTCCCATCACACATGGTACCCACCACCTCTGATCACACATGGTACCCACCACCTCTCATCACACATGGTACTCATCATCCCCCATCACACATGGTACTCACCACCTCCCATCACACATGGTACTCACCACCTCCCATCACACATGGTACTCACCATCCCCCATCACACATGGTACTCACCATCCCCCATCACACATGGTACTCACCATCCCCCATCACACATGGTACTCACCATCCCCCATCACACATGGTACTCACCATCCCCCATCACACATGGTACTCACCATCCCCCATCACACATGGTACTCACCATCCCCCATCACACGTGGTACTCACCATCCCCCATCACACGTGGTACTCACCACCTCCCATCACACGTGGTACTCAGCATCACACATGGTACTCACCATCCCCCATCACACATGGTACTCACCACTTCCTATCACACATGGTACTCACCATCCCCCATCACACATGGTACTCACCATCCCCCATCACACGTGGTACTCACCATCCCCCATCACACATGGTACTCACCACCTCCTATCACACATGGTACTCACCATCTCCCATCACACATGGTACTCACCACCTCTCATCACACATGGTACTCACCATCTCCCATCACACATGGTACTCACCATCCCCCATCACACATGGTACTCACCACCTCTCATCACCTCCCATCACACATGGTACTCACCATCCCCCATCACGCATGGTACTCACCACCTCCTATCACACATGGTACTCACCATCCCCCATCACACATGGTACTCACCACCTCTCATCACCTCCCATCACACATGGTACTCACCATCTCCCATCACACATTGTACTCACCATCCCCCATCACACATGGTACTCACCACCTCCCATCACACATGGTACTCACCATCTCCTATCACACATGGTACTCACCACCTCCTATCACACATGGTACTCACCACCTCCTATCACGCATGGTACTCACCACCTCCTATTACACATGGTACTCACCACCTCCCAACATACATGGTACTCACCATCTCCTATCACACATGGTACTCACCACCTCCCAACATACATGGTACTCACCATCTCCCATCACACATGGTACTCACCACCTCCCAACATACATGGTACTCACCATCTCCCATCACACATGGTACTCACCACCTCTCATCACCTCCCATCACACATGGTACTCACCATCTCCCAACACACATAGTACTCACCACCTCCGAACATACATAGTACATAACACTCACCATCTCCCATCACACATGGTACTCATCATCCCCCATCACACATGGTACTCACCATCTCCTATCACACATGGTACTCACCACCTCCTATTACACATGGTACTCACCACCTCCCAACATACATGGTACTCACCATCTCCTATCACACACGGTACTCACCACCTCCCAACATACATGGTACTCACCATCTCCTATCACACATGGTACTCACCACCTCCCAACATACATGGTACTCACCATCTCCCATCACACATGGTACTCACCACCTCCTATCACACATGGTACTCACCACCTCCCATCACACATGGTACTCACCACCTCCCATCACACATGGTACTCACCATCTCCTATCACACATGGTACTCACCACCTCCCATCACACATGGTACTCACCATCTCCTATCACACATGGTACTCACCACCTCCCAACATACATAGTACTCATCATCCCCCATCACACATGGTACTCACCACCTCCCATCATACATGGTACTCACCACCTCCCATCACACATGGTACTCACCACCTCCCATCATACATGGTACTCACCACCTCCCATCATACATGGTACTCACCACCTCCCATCACACATGGTACTCACCACCTCCTATCACACATGGTACCCACCACCTCTGATCACACATGGTACCCACCACCTCTCATCACACATGGTACTCACCATCCCCCATCACACATGGTACTCATCATCCCCCATCACACATGGTACTCACCACCTCCTATCACACATGGTACCCACCACCTCCTATCACACATGGTACCCACCACCTCTGATCACACATGGTACCCACCACCTCTCATCACACATGGTACTCACCATCCCCCATCACACATGGTACTCATCATCCCCCATCACACATGGTACTCACCACCTCCTATCACACATGGTACTCACCACCTCCCAACATACATAGTACTCATCATCCCCCATCACACATGGTACTCACCACCTCCCATCACACATGGTACTCACGACCTCCCATCACACATGGTACCCACCACCTCTGATCACACATGGTACCCACCACCTCTCATCACACATGGTACTCATCATCCCCCATCACACATGGTACTCACCACCTCCCATCACACATGGTACTCACCACCTCTCATCACACATGGTACTCATCATCCCCCATCACACATGGTACTCACCACCTCCCATCACACATGGTACTCACCACCTCCTATCACACATGGTACCCACCACCTCTGATCACACATGGTACCCACCACCTCTCATCACACATGGTACTCATCAGTAGAGTAATAATCTAACATCACTCCCTGGACTCTGGGTTTCCCATCACCCACACTCTCTATCTATGGAAGGGCCCTCTTACACTGGAAGTCCTCCTCGCTGTAGCTCTTCCCCAGCTCTGTTGGACTCCGAGGATGAGCATCTTGCAGGATATCTTCAAATCTCTCCACAACAAGGGCCTGGATCACGTCTCCTTCCTCTTCATATTGCAGGGATGTCTGAGGGGAGAGTTCAGGAGGCGGCTGGAGACAGAGCAGACAGAAATGTTGGGATTAGTTTAGGTGATAATTATACGCTAATCTCCAGATATTGGATCATTAGAATGGAGGAACCTCCTGGTCTGATAACTTTCCTGCAGTGTGAGGCTCTTGGTCTTAGTTCTGTTGATAAAGGTTTGAAGCAGTGCAAGCCTTCCAGGTGATCTACACACAGTGCAAAGATCCCCCAAACTTTCCTTCAGATCCTTACTTACATGCGAGTGTGTAGAGGGAGGGTCTGCTCTTAGTCTGGAATCTCTTGATCATTCTCTATATTGTAATAAGGAACGCTGAAACCCGGCCTCATCTTTAGAGATCCATCTCATATCTCACACAAGATGAAATGCTCAGTGCAGGTAACACAGGGCCATTCATAGGGATGCTACATTCCATGCAAATGTAGACTTCTAGAGGAGCAGGGGGGGGGGGGGGGAAGCATGTGCTAGGAAAGACCATCCACAACCTCAGTATGGTTGCCATGGTTGCAAGGATGAGAAATTTGACTTTGTTGGCAAAGTATGCAAAGTTGTTGCTCTCTGGAGTGTAAGCTTCCAGGACAAGAAGCACCACAAAAGGTGGCCAAACAAGGGCAGGCCTTTCACATGAATATGGTGCTTTGCACCACAGCAACCAGCCACAGATCTAATTAAACAGAACTGTTGCTACAGGTGATGGCATGGCATTGCTCTTTGCATATCGTTACCTTTAAATGGCCTTCTTTCTGATCCATGAAATGGCTGATAACTAATAATATCTCTACCTGCCTGCAATGGGTCACAGCAGAGGACACACAGGGTCAGATGAGGGGAACCATTCATCTGAGATTGGAAGCAACGGTAGAAGGGTGGAACCAGGACAGCGAGAGGTGCTAAAGTCAGAAAATTCATACTGAGCAATGGCTGGTTGGGTAGACCCATTGGTGGATCACTTACCTTCTCCATGTCCAGCAGTGAGGCTCAGGTACTAGCGGAGAGAGGAGAATGACCTGAAGTGAGACTGGAAGGAGGACATATGGAGGTAGGGCTGACATTGTGGGGACAATACCTCCCCTTCTAGCTTATCAGTATACAGTATGAGATTGTAGAGCGTCACAAGGGCACGGGGACATTAAGAAATATCTGAATTTCTTCCACATCAAATATTGACAATCTCAACAATGTCACTTGTAGTGCAGAGAATAATTCATGTGGAGATCATGAACTTCCGTCAGTTAGAGTTCCAGGAACCCAACTGTATGGACAGATGTCAATCCCAACTGTCTGTGTGTAGAACATCCCATACCTCATATGGTGTAAAGTCCACAGGGTGTAGAACATCCCATACCTCATATGTACAGTCCACGGGGTGCAGAACATCCCATACCTCATATGGTGTACAGTCCACGGGGTGTAGAACATCCCATACCTCATATGGTGTGCAGTCCACGGGGTGCAGAACATCCCATACCTCATATGGTGTACAGTCCACAGGGTGTAGAACATCCCATACCTCATATGTACAGTCCATGGGGTGCAGAACATCCCAAACCTCATATGGTGTACAGTCCACGGGGTGCAGAACATCCCATACCTCACATGGTGTACAGTCCACGGGGTGTAGAACATCCCATACCTCATATGTACATTCCACGGGGTGCAGAACATCCCATACCTCATATGGTGTACAGTCCACGGGGTGCAGAACATCCCATACCTCATATGGTGTACAGTCCACGGGGTGTAGGACATCCCATACCTCATATGGTGTACAGTCCACGGGGTGCAGAACATCCCATATCTCATATGGTGTACAGTCCACGGGGTGTAGGACATCCCATACCTCATATGGTGTACAGTCCACGGGGTGTAGGACATCCCATACCTCATATGGTGTACAGTCCACGGGGTGTAGAACATCCCATACCTCATATGGTGTACAGTCCACGGGGTGTAGAACATCCCATACCTCATATGGTGTACAGTCCACGGGGTGCAGAACATCCCATACCTCATATGGTGTACAGTCCACGGGGTGTAGAACATCCCATACCTCATATAGTATACAGTCCATGGGGTGCAGAACTTTCCATACCTCATATGGTGTACGGTCCACGGGGTGCAGAACATCCCATACCTTATATAGTATACAGCCCACGGGGTGCAGAACATGCCATACCTTATATGGTGTACAGTCCACGGGGTGTAGAACATCCCATACCTCATATGTACATTCCACGGGGTGCAGAACATCCCATACCTCATATGGTGTACAGTCCACGGGGTGTAGGACATCCCATACCTCATATGGTGTACAGTCCACGGGGTGCAGAACATCCCATACCTCATATGGTGTACAAACCACATGGTGCAGGACATCCCATACCTCATATAGTATACAGTCCATGGTGTGCAGAACATTCCATACCTTATATGGTGTACAGTCCACGGGGTGCAGAACATCCCATACCTCATATAGTATACAGCCCACGGGGTGCAGAACAAGCCATACCTCATATGGTGTACAAACCACATGGTGCAGGACATCCCATACCTCATATAGTATACAGCCCACGGGGTGCAGAACATTCCATACCTCATATGGTGTACAGTTCATGGGGTGCAGAACATTCCATACCTCATATGATGTACAGTCCATGGGGTGCAGAACATCCCATACCTCATATGGTGTACAGTCCACGGGGTGTAGAACATCCCATACCTCATATGGTGTACAGTCCACGGGGTGCAGAACAAGCCATACCTCATATGGTGTACAAACCACATGGTGCAGGACATCCCATACCTCATATAGTATACAGCCCACGGGGTGCAGAACATTCCATACTTCATATGGTGTACAGTCCACGGGGTGCAGAACATCCCATACCTTATATGGTGTACAGTCCATGGGGTGCAGAACATTCCATACCTCATATGGTGTACAGTCCACGGGGGCCAGAACATTCCATACCTCATATGGTGTACAGTCCATGGGGTGCAGAACATTCCATACTTCATATGGTGTACAGTCCACGGGGGCCAGAACATTCCATACCTCATATGGTGTACAGTCCATGGGGTGCAGAACATTCCATACTTCATATGGTGTACAGTCCACGGGGGCCAGAACATCCCATACCTTATATAGTATACAGTCCACGGGGTGCAGAACATGGCCCGTGGCATGCAGTCCATGGTCCACTAATAACATTCCAACAGCCCATTGGCTTAAGAGCATAACCCAGTCTTACAGCTCAGGGCATACAGAGCCCATGTATTGTCCACTGAGTACAACTTGTACAGGGGTCACTGGAGCCGGTTTTAGGAGTTCATCTTCTCATGAAGGCATCTCACCTGGTTCAGAAGGTAATCCATAGAAGGTGTCAGTCAGAGGGGTCCAGACACAAGCAGTGAAGGCTGGTCCCTGGTTGTAAGGTAAAGGTCCAGACCCTGACACAAGCAGTAGAAGCCTGGGCACCAGGATCCAGAATACAATGTCAGAGAAGAGTCAGATCCAGAATACAATGTCAGAGAACAGTCAGATCCAGAACACAATGTCAGAGAACAGTCAGATCCAGAATACAATGTCAGAGAACAGTCAGATCCAGAACACAATGTCAGAGAACAGTCAGATCCAGAATACAATGTCAGTTAACAGTCAGATCCAGAATACGATGTCAGAGAAGAGTCAGATCCAGAATACAATGTCAGAGAACAGTCAGATCCAGAATTGAATGTCAGAGAACAGTCAGATCCAGAATACAATGTCAGAGAACAGTCAGAACCAGAATACAATGTCAGACAACAGTCAGATCCAGAATACAATGTCAGGGAACAGTCAGATCCAGAATACAATGTCAGGGAACAGTCAGATCCAGAATACAATGTCAGAGAAGAGTCAGATCCAGAATACAATGTCAGAGAAGAGTCAGATCCAGAATACAATGTCAGAGAACAGTCAGAACCAGAATACAATGTCAGACAACAGTCAGATCCAGAATACAATGTCAGGGAACAGTCAGATCCAGAATACAATGTCAGGGAACAGTCAGATCCAGAATACAATGTCAGAGAAGAGTCAGATCCAGAATACAATGTCAGAGAAGAGTCAGATCCAGAATACAATGTCAGAGAACAGTCAGATCCAGAACACAATGTCAGAGAACAGTCAGATCCAGAATACAATGTCAGTTAACAGTCAGATCCAGAATACAATGTCAGTTAACAGTCAGATCCAGAATACGATGTCAGAGAAGAGTCAGATCCAGAATACAATGTCAGAGAACAGTCAGATCCAGAATTGAATGTCAGAGAACAGTCAGATCCAGAATACAATGTCAGAGAACAGTCAGAACCAGAATACAATGTCAGACAACAGTCAGATCCAGAATACAATGTCAGGGAACAGTCAGATCCAGAATACAATGTCAGAGAACAGTCAGATCCAGAATACAATGTCAGAGAACAGTCAGATCCAGAATACACTGTCAGGGAACAGTCAGATCCAGAATACAATGTCAGAGAACAGTCAGATCCAGAATACAATGTCAGAGAACAGTCAGATCCAGAATACAATGTCAGGGAACAGTCAGATCCAGAATACAATGTCAGAAAACAGTCAGATCCAGAATACAATGTCAGAGAACAGTCAGATCCAGAATACACTGTCAGGGAAGAGTCAGATCCAGAATACAATGTCAGAGAACAGTCAGATCCAGAATACAATGTCAGAGAACAGTCAGATCCAGAATACACTGTCAGGGAAGAGTCAGATCCAGAATACAATGTCAGAGAACTGTCAGACCCAGAATACAATGTCAGAGAACAGTCAGATCCAGAATACGATGTCAGTTAACAGTCAGATCCAGAATACAATGTCAGAGAACAGTCAGAACCAGAATGCAATGTCAGGGAACAGTCAGATCCAGAATACAATGTCAGAGAACAGTCAGATCCAGAATACAATGTCAGAGAACAGTCAGAACCAGAATACAATGTCAGGGAAGAGTCAGATCCAGAATACAATGTCAGAGAACAGTCAGATCCAGAATACAATGTCAGAGAACAGTCAGATCCAGAATACGATGTCAGTTAACAGTCAGATCCAGAATACAATGTCAGAGAACAGTCAGAACCAGAATGCAATGTCAGGGAACAGTCAGATCCAGAATACAATGTCAGAGAACAGTCAGATCCAGAATACAATGTCAGAGAACAGTCAGAACCAGAATGCAATGTCAGGGAACAGTCAGATCCAGAATACAATGTCAGAGAACAGTCAGATCCAGAATACAATGTCAGAGAACAGTCAGATCCAGAATACGATGTCAGGGAACAGTCAGATCCAGAATACAATGTCAGAGAACAGTCAGATCCGGAATACGATGTCAGACAACAGTCAGATCCAGAATACGATGTCAGAGAACAGTCAGATCCAGAATACAATGTCAGAGAACAGTCAGATCCAGAATACAATGTCAGAGAACAGTCAGATCCAGAATACAATGTCAGAGAACAGTCAGATCCAGAATACAATGTCAGAGAACAGTCAGATCCAGAATACAACAATGTCAGAGAACAGTCAGATCCAGAATACAATGTCAGGGAAGAGTCAGATCCAGAATACAATGTCAGAGAACAGTCAGATCCAGAATACAATGTCAGAGAACAGTCAGATCCAGAATACAACAATGTCAGAGAACAGTCAGATCCAGAATACAATGTCAGAGAACAGTCAGATCCAGAATACAATGTCAGGGAAGAGTCAGATCCAGAATCCAATGTCAGGGAAGAGTCAGATCCAGAATACAATGTCAGGGAACAGTCAGATCCAGAATACAATGTCAGAGAACAGTCAGATCCGGAATACGATGTCAGACAACAGTCAGATCCAGAATACGATGTCAGAGAACAATCAGATCCAGAATAAAATGTCAGAGAAGAGTCAGATCCAGAATACAATGTCAGAGAACTGTCAGATCCAGAATACAATGTCAGAGAACAGTCAGATCCAGAATACAATGTCAGAGAACAGTCAGATCCAGAATACAATGTCAGGGAAGAGTCAGATTCAGAATACAATGTCAGGGAACAGTCAGATCCAGAATACAATGTCAGAGAACAGTCATATCCAGAATACAATGTCAGGGAACAGTCAGATCCAGAATACGATGTCAGAGAACAGTCAGATCCAGAATACAATGTCAGAGAACAGTCAGATCCAGAATACAATGTCAGAGAACAGTCAGATCCAGAATACAATGTCAGAGAACAGTCAGATCCAGAATACAATGTCAGAGAACAGTCAGATCCAGAATACAATGTCAGGGAAGAGTCAGATCCAGAATACAATGTCAGGGAAGAGTCAGATCCAGAATACAATGTCAGAGAACAGTCAGATCCAGAATACAATGTCAGAGAAGAGTCAGATCCAGAATACAATGTCAGAGAAGAGTCAGATCCAGAATACAACAATGTCAGAGAACAGTCAGATCCAGAATACAATGTCAGAGAACAGTCACATCCAGAATACAATGTCAGAGAAGAGTCAGATCCAGAATACAATGTCAGAGAACAGTCAGATCCAGAATACAATGTCAGAGAACTGTCCGACCCAGAATACAATGTCAGAGAACAGTCAGATCCAGAATACAATGTCAGAGGACAGTCAGATCCAGAATACAATGTCAGAGAACAGTCAGATCCAGAATACAATGTCAGGGAAGAGTCAGATCCAGAATACAATGTCAGGGAAGAGTCAGATCCAGAATACAATGTCAGGGAAGAGTCAGATCCAGAATACAATGTCAGGGAACAGTCAGATCCAGAATACAATGTCAGGGAAGAGTCAGATCCAGAATACAATGTCAGAGAACAGTCAGATCCAGAATACAATGTCAGGGAAGAGTCAGATCCAGAATACAATGTCAGAGAACAGTCAGATCCAGAATTGAATGTCAGAGAACAGTCAGATCCAGAATACAATGTCAGAGAAGAGTCAGATCCAGAATACAATGTCAGAGAACTGTCAGACCCAGAATACAATGTCAGAGAACAGTCAGATCCAGAATACAATGTCAGAGAACAGTCAGATCCAGAATACAATGTCAGAGAACAGTCAGATCCAGAATTGAATGTCAGAGAACAGTCAGATCCAGAATACAATGTCAGGGAACAGTCAGATCCAGAATTGAATGTCAGAGAACAGTCAGATCCAGAATACAATGTCAGAGAAGAGTCAGATCCAGAATACAATGTCAGGGAAGAGTCAGATCCAGAATACAATGTCAGAGAACTGTCAGACCCAGAATACAATGTCAGAGAACAGTCAGATCCAGAATACAATGTCAGAGAAGAGTCAGATCCAGAATACAATGTCAGAGAACTGTCAGACCCAGAATACAATGTCAGAGAACAGTCAGATCCAGAATACAATGTCAGAGAACAGTCAGATCCAGAATACAATGTCAGAGAACAGTCAGATCCAGAATTGAATGTCAGAGAACAGTCAGATCCAGAATACAATGTCAGAGAAGAGTCAGATCCAGAATACAATGTCAGAGAACTGTCAGACCCAGAATACAATGTCAGAGAACAGTCAGATCGAGAATACGATGTCAGTTAACAGTCAGATCCAGAATACAATGTCAGAGAACAGTCAGAACCAGAATGCAATGTCAGGGAACAGTCAGATCCAGAATACAATGTCAGGGAAGAGTCAGATCCAGAATACAATGTCAGAGAACAGTCAGATCCAGAATACAATGTCAGAGAACAGTCAGATCCAGAATACAATGTCAGAGAACTGTCAGATCCAGAATACAATGTCAGAGAACAGTCAGATCCAGAATACAATGTCAGGGAACAGTCAGATCCAGAATACAATGTCAGAGAACAGTCAGATCCAGAATACAATGTCAGAGAAGAGTCAGATCCAGAATACAATGTCAGAGAATAGTCAGATCCAGAATACAATGTCAGAGAATAGTCAGATCCAGAATACACTGTCAGGGAAGAGTCAGATCCAGAATACAATGTCAGAGAACAGTCATATCCAGAATACAATGTCAGAGAACAGTCAGATCCAGAATACAATGTCAGACAACAGTCAGATCCAGAATACAATGTCAGAGAACAGTCAGATCCAGAATACAATGTCAGAGAACAGTCAGATCCAGAACACAATGTCAGAGAACAGTCAGATCCAGAATACAATGTCAGAGAACAGTCAGATCCAGAATACAATGTCAGAGAACAGTCAGATCCAGAATACAATGTCAGGGAGGAGTCAGATCCAGAATACAATGTCATAGAACAATGGGATCCAGAATACAATGTCAGAGAAGATTCAGATCCAGAATACAATGTCAGAGAACAGTCAGATCCAGAATACAATGTCAGAGAACAGTCAGATCCAGAATACAATGTCAGACAACAGTCAGATCCAGAATACAATGTCAGAGAACAGTCAGATCCAGAATACAATGTCAGGGAGGAGTCAGATCCAGAATACAATGTCATAGAACAATGGGATCCAGAATACAATGTCAGAGAAGATTCAGATCCAGAATACAATGTCAGAGAACAGTCAGATCCAGAATACAATGTCAGAGAACAGTCAGATCCAGAATAAAATGTCAGGGAAGAGTCAGATTAAGAATACAATGTCAGAGAACAGTCAGATCCAGAATGCAATGTCAGAGAACAGTCAGATCCAGAATACACTGTCAGAGAACAGTCAGATCCAGAATACAATGTCAGGGAGGAGTCAGACCCAGAATACAATGTCAGGGAACAGTCAGATCCAGAATACAATGTCAGAGAACAGTCAGATCCAGAATACAATGTCAGAGAACAGTCAGACCGAGAATACAATGTCAGAGAACAATCAGATCCAGAATACAATGTCAGAGAACAGTCAGATCCAGAATACAATGTCAGAGAACAGTTGGATCCAGAATACAATGTCAGAGAACAGTCAGATCCAGAATACAATGTCAGACAACAGTCAGATCCAGAATACGATGTCAGTGAACAGTCAGATCCAGAATACAATGTCAGAGAACAGTCAGATCCAGAATACAATGTCAGAGAAGAGTCAGATCCAGAATACAATGTCAGGGAACAGTCAAATCCAGAATACGATGTCAGGGAAGAGTCAGATCAAGAATACAATGTCAGGGAAGAGTCAGATCCAGAATACAATGTCAGTTAACAGTCAGATCCAGAATACAATGTCAGAGAACAGTTAGATCCAAAATACAATTTCAGGGAGGAGTCAGATCCAGAATACAATGTCAGAGAACAGTCAGACCCAGAATACACTGTCAGGGAAGAATCAGATCCAGAATACAATGTCAGGGAAGAGTCAGATCCAGAATACAATGTCAGGGAACAGTCAGATCCAGAATACAATGTCAGGGAACAGTCAGATCAAGAATACAATGTCAGGGAAGAGTCAGATCCAGAATACAATGTCAGTTAACAGTCAGATCCAGAATACAATGTCAGAGAACAGTCAGATCCAGAATACAATGTCAGGGAAGAGTCAGATCCAGAATACAATGTCAGAGAACAGTCAGATCCAGAATACAATGTCAGGGAAGAGTCAGATCCAGAATACGATGTCAGAGAACAGTCAGATCCAGAATACAATGTCAGAGAACAGTCAGATCCAGAATACAATGTCAGTTAACAGTCAGATCCCGAATACGATGTCAGAGAACAGTCAGATCCAGAATACAATGTCAGAGAACAGTCAGATCCCGAATACAATGTCAGAGAACAGTCAGGTCCAGAATTTAATGTCAGAGAACAGTCAGATCCAAAATACAATGTCAGAGAACAGTCAGATCCAGAATACAATGTCAGAGAACAGTCAGATCCAGAATACAATGTCAGAGAACAGTCAGATCCAGAATACAATGTCAGAGAACAGTCAGATCCAGAACACAATGTCAGTTAACAGTCAGATCCAGAATACAATGTCAGAGAACAGTCAGACCCAGAATACACTGTCAGGGAAGAGTCAGATCCAGAATACAATGTCAGGGAAGAGTCAGATCCAGAATACAATGTCAGGGAAGAGTCAGATCCAGAATACAATGTCAGAGAACAATCAGATCCAGAATACAATGTCAGAGAACAGTCAGATCCAGAATACAATGTCAGAGAACAGTCAGATCCAGAATGCAATGTCAGGGAAGAGTCAGATCCAGAATACAATGTCAGGGAAGAGTCAGATCCAGAATACAATATCAGAGAAGAGTCAGATCCAGAATACAATGTCAGAGAACAGTCAGATCCAGAATACAATGTCAGAGAAGAGTCAGATCCAGAATACAATGTCAGAGAACAGTCAGATCCAGAATACAATCTCAGAGAACAGTCAGATCCAGAATACAATGTCAGAGAACAGTCAGATCCAGAATACAATGTCAGGGAAGAGTCAGATCCAGAATACAATTTCAGAGAACAGTCAGATCCAGAATACAATGTCAGGGAACAGTCAGATCCAGAATACAATGTCAGGGAACAGTCAGATCCAGAATACAATGTCAGGGAAGAGTCAGATCCAGAATACAATGTCAGAGAACTGTCAGATCCAGAATACAATGTCAGAGAACAGTCAGATCCGGAATACAATGTCAGAGAAGAGTCAGATCCAGAATACAATGTCAGAGAACAGTCAGATCCAGAATACAATGTCAGAGAACATTCAGATCCACAATACAATATCAGAGAACAGTCAGATCCAGAATACAATGTCAGAGAACAGTCAGATCCAGAATACAATGTCAGAGAACAGTCAGATCCAGAATACAATGTCAGAGAACAGTCAGATCCAGAACACAATGTCAGAGAACAGTCAGATCCAGAATACAATGTCAGAGAACAGTCAGATCCAGAATACAATGTCAGAGAAAAGTCAGATCCAGAATACAATGTCAGAGAACAGTCAGATCCAGAATTGAATGTCAGAGAACAGTCAGATCCGGAATACGATGTCAGACAACAGTCAGATCCAGAATACAATGTCAGAGAACAGTCAGACCCAGAATACAATGTCAGGGAAGAGTCAGATCCAGAATACAATGTCAGAGAACAGTCAGATCCAGAATTGAATGTCAGAGAACAGTCAGATCCAGAATACAATGTCAGAGAAGAGTCAGATCCAGAATACAATGTCAGAGAACAGTCAGATCCAGAATACAATGTCAGGGAAGAGTCAGACCCAGAATACAATGTCAGAGAACAGTCAGATCCAGAATACAATGTCAGAGAACAGTCAGATCCAGAATACGATGTCAGTTAACAGTCAGATCCAGAATACACTGTCAGGGAAAAGTCAGATCCAGAATACAATGTCAGAGAACAGTCAGAACCAGAATGCAATGTCAGGGAACAGTCAGATCCAGAATACAATGTCAGGGAAGAGTCAGATCCAGAATACAATGTCAGAGAACAGTCAGATCCAGAATACAATGTCAGAGAACAGTCAGATCCAGAATACAATGTCAGACAACAGTCAGATCCAGAATACAATGTCAGGGAACAGTCAGATCCAGAATACAATGTCAAGGAGGAGTCAGATCCAGAATACAATGTCAGAAAACAGTCAGATCCAGAATACAATGTCAGAGAACAGTCAGATCCAGAATACAATGTCAGACAACAGTCAGATCCAGAATACAATGTCAGAGAACAGTCAGATCCAGAATACAATGTCAGAGAACAGTCAGATCCAGAATACAATGTCAGAGAACAGTCAGATCCAGAATACAATGTCAGGGAGGAGTCAGATCCAGAATACAATGTCATAGAACAATGGGATCCAGAATACAATGTCAGAGAAGATTCAGATCCAGAATACAATGTCAGAGAACAGTCAGATCCAGAATACAATGTCAGAGAACAGTCAGATCCAGAATACAATGTCAGACAACAGTCAGATCCAGAATACAATGTCAGAGAACAGTCAGATCCAGAATACAATGTCAGGGAAGAGTCAGATTAAGAATACAATGTCAGAGAACAGTCAGATCCAGAATACAATGTCAGGGAGGAGTCAGACCCAGAATACAATGTCAGGGAACAGTCAGATCCAGAATACAATGTCAGAGAACAGTCAGATCCAGAATACAATTTCAGAGAACAGTCAGACCGAGAATACAATGTCAGAGAACAATCAGATCCAGAATACAATGTCAGAGAACAGTCAGATCCAGAATACAATGTCAGAGAACAGTTGGATCCAGAATACAATGTCAGAGAACAGTCAGATCCAGAATACAATGTCAGACAACAGTCAGATCCCGAATACGATGTCAGAGAACAGTTAGATCCAAAATACAATTTCAGGGAGGAGTCAGATCCAGAATACAATGTCAGAGAACAGTCAGACCCAGAATACACAGTCAGGGAAGAGTCAGATCCAGAATACAATGTCAGGGAAGAGTCAGATCAAGAATACAATGTCAGGGAAGAGTCAGATCCAGAATACAATGTCAGTTAACATTCAGATCCAGAATACAATGTCAGAGAACAGTCAGATCCAGAATACAATGTCAGAGAACAGTCAGATCCAGAATACAATGTCAGGGAAGAGTCAGATCCAGAATACGATGTCAGAGAACAGTCAGATCCAGAATACAATGTCAGAGAACAGTCAGATCCAGAATACAATGTCAGTTAACAGTCAGATCCCGAATACGATGTCAGAGAACAGTCAGATCCAGAATACAATGTCAGAGAACAGTCAGATCCCGAATACAATGTCAGAGAACAGTCAGGTCCAGAATTTAATGTCAGAGAACAGTCAGATCCAGAATACAATGTCAGAGAACAGTCAGATCCCGAATACAATGTCAGAGAACAGTCAGGTCCAGAATTTAATGTCAGAGAACAGTCAGATCCAAAATACAATGTCAGAGAACAGTCAGATCCAGAATACAATGTCAGAGAACAGTCAGATCCAGAATACAATGTCAGAGAACAGTCAGATCCAGAATACAATGTCAGAGAACAGTCAGATCCAGAACACAATGTCAGTTAACAGTCAGATCCAGAATACAATGTCAGAGAACAGTCAGATCCAGAATACAATGTCAGAGAACAGTCAGATCCAGAATACAATGTCAGAGAACAGTCAGACCCAGAATACACTGTCAGGGAAGAGTCAGATCCAGAATACAATGTCAGGGAAGAGTCAGATCCAGAATACAATGTCAGGGAAGAGTCAGATCCAGAATACAATGTCAGAGAACAATCAGATCCAGAATACAATGTCAGAGAACAGTCAGATCCAGAATACAATGTCAGAGAACAGTCAGATCCAGAATGCAATGTCAGGGAAGAGTCAGATCCAGAATACAATGTCAGGGAAGAGTCAGATCCAGAATACAATGTCAGAGAAGAGTCAGATCCAGAATACAATGTCAGAGAACAGTCAGATCCAGAATACAATGTCAGAGAAGAGTCAGATCCAGAATACAATGTCAGAGAACAGTCAGATCCAGAATACAATCTCAGAGAACAGTCAGATCCAGAATACAATGTCAGGGAACAGTCAGATCCAGAATACAATGTCAGGGAACAGTCAGATCCAGAATACAATGTCAGGGAAGAGTCAGATCCAGAATACAATGTCAGAGAACTGTCAGATCCAGAATACAATGTCAGAGAACAGTCAGATCCGGAATACAATGTCAGAGAAGAGTCAGATCCAGAATACAATGTCAGAGAACAGTCAGATCCAGAATACAATGTCAGAGAACATTCAGATCCACAATACAATATCAGAGAACAGTCAGATCCAGAATACAATGTCAGAGAACAGTCAGATCCAGAATACAATGTCAGAGAACAGTCAGATCCAGAATACAATGTCAGAGAACAGTCAGATCAAGAACACAATGTCAGAGAACAGTCAGATCCAGAATACAATGTCAGAGAACAGTCAGATCCAGAATACAATGTCAGAGAAAAGTCAGATCCAGAATACAATGTCAGAGAACAGTCAGATCCAGAATTGAATGTCAGAGAACAGTCAGATCCGGAATACGATGTCAGACAACAGTCAGACCCAGAATACAATGTCAGGGAAGAGTCAGATCCAGAATACGATGTCAGGGAAGAGTCAGATCCAGAATACAATGTCAGGGAACAGTCAGATCCAGAATTGAATGTCAGAGAACAGTCAGATCCAGAATACAATGTCAGAGAAGAGTCAGATCCAGAATACAATGTCAGGGAAGAGTCAGATCCAGAATACAATGTCAGGGAACAGTCAGATCCAGAATACAATGTCAGGGAAGAGTCAGATCCAGAATACAATGTCAGGGAACAGTCAGATCCAGAATTGAATGTCAGAGAACAGTCAGATCCAGAATACAATGTCAGAGAAGAGTCAGATCCAGAATACAATGTCAGGGAACAGTCAGATCCAGAATTGAATGTCAGAGAACAGTCAGATCCAGAATACAATGTCAGAGAAGAGTCAGATCCAGAATACAATGTCAGGGAAGAGTCAGATCCAGAATACAATGTCAGAGAACTGTCAGACCCAGAATACAATGTCAGAGAACAGTCAGATCCAGAATACAATGTCAGAGAACAGTCAGATCCAGAATACAATGTCAGAGAAGAGTCAGATCCAGAATACAATGTCAGAGAACTGTCAGACCCAGAATACAATGTCAGAGAACAGTCAGATCCAGAATACAATGTCAGAGAACAGTCAGATCCCGAATACAATGTCAGAGAACAGTCAGATCCAGAATACAATGTCAGAGAACAGTCAGATCCAGAATACAATGTCAGAGAACAGTCAGATCCAGAATACAATGTCAGAGAACAGTCAGATCCAGAATTGAATGTCAGAGAACAGTCAGATCCAGAATACAATGTCAGAGAAGAGTCAGATCCAGAATACAATGTCAGAGAACTGTCAGACCCAGAATACAATGTCAGAGAACAGTCAGATCGAGAATACGATGTCAGTTAACAGTCAGATCCAGAATACAATGTCAGAGAACAGTCAGAACCAGAATGCAATGTCAGGGAACAGTCAGATCCAGAATACAATGTCAGGGAAGAGTCAGATCCAGAATACAATGTCAGAGAACAGTCAGATCCAGAATACAATGTCAGAGAACAGTCAGATCCAGAATACAATGTCAGAGAACTGTCAGATCCAGAATACAATGTCAGAGAACAGTCAGATCCAGAATACAATGTCAGGGAACAGTCAGATCCAGAATACAATGTCAGAGAACAGTCAGATCCAGAATACAATGTCAGAGAAGAGTCAGATCCAGAATACAATGTCAGAGAATAGTCAGATCCAGAATACAATGTCAGAGAATAGTCAGATCCAGAATACACTGTCAGGGAAGAGTCAGATCCAGAATACAATGTCAGAGAACAGTCATATCCAGAATACAATGTCAGAGAACAGTCAGATCCAGAATACAATGTCAGACAACAGTCAGATCCAGAATACAATGTCAGAGAACAGTCAGATCCAGAATACAATGTCAGAGAACAGTCAGATCCAGAATACAATGTCAGAGAACAGTCAGATCCAGAATACAATGTCAGGGAGGAGTCAGATCCAGAATACAATGTCATAGAACAATGGGATCCAGAATACAATGTCAGAGAACAGTCAGATCCAGAATTGAATGTCAGAGAACAGTCAGATCCAGAATACAATGTCAGAGAACAGTCAGATCCAGAATACAAAGTCAGAGAACTGTCAGACCCAGAATACAATGTCAGAGAACAGTCAGATCCAGAATACAATGACAGAGAACAGTCAGAACCAGAATGCAATGTCAGGGAACAGTCAGATCCAGAATACAATGTCAGGGAAGAGTCAGATCCAGAATACAATGTCAGAGAACAGTCAGATCCAGAATACAATGTCAGAGAACAGTCAGATCCAGAATTGAATGTCAGAGAACAGTCAGATCCAGAATACAATGTCAGAGAAGAGTCAGATCCAGAATACAAAGTCAGAGAACTGTCAGACCCAGAATACAATGTCAGAGAACAGTCAGATCCAGAATACAATGACAGAGAACAGTCAGAACCAGAATGCAATGTCAGGGAAGAGTCAGATCCAGAATACAATGTCAGAGAACAGTCAGATCCAGAATACAATGTCAGAGAACAGTCAGATCCAGAATACAATGTCAGAGAACAGTCAGATCCAGAATACAATGTCAGAGAACAGTCAGATCCAGAATACAATGACAGAGAACAGTCAGAACCAGAATGCAATGTCAGGGAACAGTCAGATCCAGAATACAATGTCAGGGAAGAGTCAGATCCAGAATACAATGTCAGAGAACAGTCAGATCCAGAATACAATGTCAGAGAACAGTCAGATCCAGAATACAATGTCAGACAACAGTCAGATCCAGAATTCAATGTCAGGGAACAGTCAGATCCAGAATACAATGTCAAGGAGGAGTCAGATCCAGAATACAATGTCAGAAAACAGTCAGATCCAGAATACAATGTCAGAGAACTGTCAGATCCAGAATACAATGTCAGGGAACAGTCAGATCCAGAATACAATGTCAGAGAACAGTCAGATCCAGAATACACTGTCAGAGAACAGTCAGATCCAGAATACAATGTCAGACAACAGTCAGATCCAGAATACAATGTCAGAGAACAGTCAGATCCAGAATACAATGTCAGACAACAGTCAGATCCAGAATACAATGTCAGGGAACAGTCAGATCCAGAATACAATGTCAGAAAACAGTCAGATCCAGAATACAATGTCAGGGAACAGTCAGATCCAGAATACAATGTCAGGGAACAGTCAGATCCAGAATACAATGTCAGAGAACAGTCAGATCCAGAATACAATGTCAGTGAAGAGTCAGATCCAGAATACAATGTCAGAGAAGAGTCAGATCCAGAATACAATGTCAGGGAACAGTCAGATCCAGAATACAATGTCAGGGAACAGTCAGATCCAGAATACAATGTCATAGAACAGTCAGATCCAGAATACAATGTCAGAGAACAGCCAGATCCAGAATACAATGTCAGGGAAGAGTCAGATCCAGAATACAATGTCAGAGAACAGTCAGATCCAGAATACAATGTCAGAGAACAGTCAGATCCAGAATACAATGTCAGGGAAGAGTCAGATCCAGAATACAATGTCAGAGAACAGTCAGATCCAGAATACAATGTCAGGGAAGAGTCAGATCCAGAATACAATGTCAGAGAACAGTCAGATCCAAAATACAATGTCAGAGAACAGTCAGATCCAGAATACAATGTCAGGGAACAGTCAGATCCAGAATACAATGTCAGAGAACAGTCAGATCCAGAATACAATGTCAGTGAAGAGTCAGATCCAGAATACAATGTCAGAGAAGAGTCAGATCCAGAATACAATGTCAGAGAAGAGTCAGATCCAGAATACACTGTCAGAGAACAGACAGATCCAGAATACAATGTCAGAGAACAGTTAGATCCAGAATACAATGTCAGAGAACAGTCAGATCCAGAATACAATGTCAGACAACAGTCAGATTCAGAATACGATGTCAGAGAACAGTCAGATCCAGAATACAATGTCAGGGAAGAGTCAGATCCAGAATACAATGTCAGAGAACAGTCAGATCCAGAATACGATGTCAGAGAACAGTCAGATCCAGAATACAATGTCAGGGAAGAGTCAGATCCAGAATACAATGTCAGAGAACAGTCAGATCCAGAATACAATGTCAGAGAACAGTCAGATCCAGAATACGATGTCAGAGAACAGTCAGATCCAGAATACAATGTCAGAGAAGAGTCAGATCCAGAATACAATGTCAGAGAAGAGTCAGATCCAGAATACACTGTCAGAGAACAGACAGATCCAGAATACAATATCAGAGAACAGTTAGATCCAGAATACAATGTCAGAGAACAGTCAGATCCAGAATACGATGTCAGACAACAGTCAGATCCAGAATACAATGTCAGAGAACAGTCAGACCCAGAATACAATGTCAGGGAATAGTCAGATCCGGAATACGATGTCAGAGAACAATCAAATCCAGAATACAATGTCAGGGAACAGTCAAATCCAGAATACGATGTCAGAGAACAATCAGATCCAGAATACAATGTCAGGGAACAGTCAAATCCAGAATACACTGTCAGAGAACAGTTAGATCCAGAATACAATGTCAGAGAACAGTCAGATCCAGAATACGATGTCAGACAACAGTCAGATCCAGAATACAATGTCAGAGAACAGTCAGACCCAGAATACAATGTCAGAGAACAATCAGATCCAGAATACAATGTCAGAGAACAGTCAGATCCAGAATACAATGTCAGAGAACAGTCAGATCCAGAATACAATGTCAGTGAAGAGTCAGATCCAGAATACAATGTCAGAGAACAGTCAGATCCAGAATACAATGTCAGTGAAGAGTCAGATCCAGAATACAATGTCAGAGAAGAGTCAGATCCAGAATACAATGTCAGAGAAGAGTCAGATCCAGAATACACTGTCAGAGAACAGTCAGATCCAGAATTCAATGTCAGGGAAGAGTCAGATCCAGAATACAATGTCAGGGAATAGTCAGATCCGGAATACGATGTCAGAGAACAATCAGATCCACAATACAATGTCAGGGAACAGTCAAATCCAGAATACACTGTCAGAGAACAGTTAGATCCAGAATACAATGTCAGAGAACAGTCAGATCCTGAATACGATGTCAGACAACAGTCAGATCCAAGATACGATGTCAGAGAACAGTCAGATCCAAAATACGATGTCAGAGAACAGTCAAATCCAGAATACAATGTCAGGGAACAGTCAAATCCAGAATACACTGTCAGAGAACAGTCAGATCCAGAATACGATGTCAGACAACAGTCAGATCCAAGATACGATGTCAGAGAACAGTCAGATCCAGAATACAATGTCAGAGAACAGTCAGATCCAGAATACAATGTTAGTGAAGAGTCAGATCCAGAATACAATGTCAGAGAACAGTCAGATCCAGAATACAATGTCAGTGAAGAGTCAGATCCAGAATACAATGTCAGAGAAGAGTCAGATCCAGAATACAATGTCAGAGAAGAGTCAGATCCAGAATACACTGTCAGAGAACAGACAGATCCAGAATACAATGTCAGGGAAGAGTCAGATCCAGAATACAATGTCAGAGAACAGTCAGATCCAGAATACAATGTCAGAGAACAGTCAGATCCAGAATACAATGTCAGGGAAGAGTCAGATCCAGAATACAATGTCAGGGAAGAGTCAGATCCAGAATACAATGTCAGGGAAGAGTCAGATCCAGAATACAATGTCAGAGAACAGTCAGATCCAGAATACAATGTCAGAGAACAGTCAGATCCAGAATACAATGTCAGAGAACAGTCAGATCCAGAATACAATGTCAGAGAACAGTCAGATCCAGAATACGATGTCAGAGAACAATCAGATCCAGAATACAATGTCAGGGAACAGTCAAATCCAGAATACAATGTCAGGGAACAGTCAGATCCAGAATACAATGTCAGAGAACAGTCAAATCCAGAATACAATGTCAGGGAACAGTCAAATCCAGAATACAATGTCAGGGAACAGTCAGATCCAGAATACAATGTCAGAGAACAGTCAGATCCAGAATACAATGTCAGAGAACAGTCAGATCCAGAATACAATGTCAGAGAACAGTCAGATCCAGAATACACTGTCAGAGAACAGTTAGATCCAGAATACAATGTCAGAGAACAGTCAGATCCAGAATACGATGTCAGGCAACAGTCAGATCCAAGATACGATGTCAGAGAACAGTCAGATCCAAAATACGATGTCAGAGAACAGTCAGATCCAGAATACAATGTCAGAGAAGAGTCAGATCCAGAATACAATGTCAGGGAATAGTCAGATCCGGAATACGATGTCAGAGAACAATCAAATCCAGAATACAATGTCAGGGAACAGTCAAATCCAGAATACGATGTCAGAGAACAATCAGATCCAGAATACAATGTCAGGGAACAGTCAAATCCAGAATACACTGTCAGAGAACAGTTAGATCCAGAATACAATGTCAGAGAACAGTCAGATCCAGAATACGATGTCAGACAACAGTCAGATCCAAGATACGATGTCAGAGAACAGTCAGATCCAGAATACAATGTCAGAGAACAGTCAGATCCAGAATACAATGTCAGTGAAGAGTCAGATCCAGAATACAATGTCAGAGAACAGTCAGATCCAGAATACAATGTCAGTGAACAGTCAGATCCAGAATACGATGTCAGACAACAGTCAGATCCAAGATACGATGTCAGAGAACAGTCAGATCCAGAATACAATGTCAGAGAACAGTCAGATCCAGAATACAATGTCAGTGAAGAGTCAGATCCAGAATACAATGTCAGAGAACAGTCAGATCCAGAATACAATGTCAGAGAACAGTCAGATCCAGAATACAATGTCAGAGAACAGTCAGATCCAGAATACAATGTCAGTGAAGAGTCAGATCCAGAATACAATGTCAGAGAACAGTCAGATCCAGAATACAATGTCAGAGAACAGTCAGATCCAGAATACAATGTCAGTGAAGAGTCAGATCCAGAATACAATGTCAGAGAACAGTCAGATCCAGAATACAATGTCAGAGAACAGTCAGATCCAGAATACAATGTCAGAGAACAGTCAGATCCAGAATACAATGTCAGAGAAGAGTCAGATCCAGAATACAATGTCAGAGAAGAGTCAGATCCAGAATACACTGTCAGAGAACAGACAGATCCAGAATACAATGTCAGAGAACAGTCAGATCGAGAATACGATGTCAGAGAACAGTCAGATCCAAAATACAATGTCAGAGAACAGTCAGATCCAGAATACAATGTCAGACAACAGTCAGATCCAGAATACAATGTCAGGGAACAGTCAGATCCAGAATACAATGTCAGGGAACAGTCAGATCCAGAATACGATGTCAGAGAACAGTCAGATCCAGAATACAATGTCAGGGAACAGTCAGATCCAGAATACGATGTCAGAGAACCGTCAGACCCAGAATACAATGTCAGGGAAGAGTCAGATCCAGAATACAATGTCAGGGAATAGTCAGATCCGGAATACGATGTCAGAGAACAGTCAAATCCAGAATACGATGTCAGAGAACAATCAGATCCAGAATACAATGTCAGGGAACAGTCAAATCCAGAATACACTGTCAGAGAACAGTTAGGTCCAGAATACAATGTCAGAGAACAGTCAGATCCAAAATACAATGTCAGGGAAGAGTCAGATCCAGAATACAATGTCAGAGAACAGTCAGATCCAGAATACAATGTCAGGGAAGAGTCAGATCCAGAATACAATGTCAGAGAACAGTCAGATCCAGAATACAATGTCAGAGAACAGTCAGATCCAGAATACGATGTCAGTTAACAGTCAGATCCAGAATACGATGTCAGAGAACAGTCAAATCCAGAATACAATGTCAGAGAACAGTCAGATCCAGAACACAATGTCAGTTAACAGTCAGATCCAGAATACGATGTCAGAGAATAGTCAGATCCAGAATACAATGTCAGAGAACAGTCAGATCCAGAATTGAATGTCAGAGAACAGTCAGATCCAGAATACAATGTCAGAGAAGAGTCAGATCCAGAATACAATGTTAGGGAACAGTCAAATGCAGAATACAATGTCAGGGAACAGTCAAATCCAGAATACAATGTCAGAGAACTGTCAGATCCAGAATACAATGTCAGTTAACAGTCAGATCCAGAATACAATGTCAGGGAGGAGACAGATCCAGTATACGATGTGAGAGAACAGTCAGATCCAGAATATGATGTCAGGGAACAGTCAGATCCAGAATACAATGTCAGGGAACAGTCAGATCCAGAATACAATGTCAGGGAACAGTCAGATCCAGAATACAATGTCAGGGAACAGTCAGATCCAGAATACAATGTCAGAGAACAGTCAGATCCAGAGTACAATGTCAGGGAACAGTCAGATCCAGAATACAATGTCAGAGAACAGACAGATCCAGAATACAATGTCAGAGAACAGTCAGATCCAGAATACAATGTCAGAGAACAGTCAGATCCAGAATATGATGTCAGGGAACAGTCAGATCCAGAATACAATGTCAGAGAACAGACAGATCCAGAATACAATGTCAGAGAACAGTCAGATCCAGAATACAATGTCAGAACAGTCAGATCCAGAATACGATGTCAGAGAACAGTCAGATCCAGAATACAATGTCAGAGAAAAGTTAGATCCAGAATACAATGTCAGAGAACAGTCAGATCCAGAATACGATGTCAGGGAACAGTCAGATCCAGAATACAATGTCAGGGAACAGACAGATCCAGAATACAATGTCAGAGAGGAGTCAGATCCAGAATACAATGTCAGACAACAGTCAGATCCAGAATACAATGTCAGAGAAGAGTCAGATCCAGAATACAATGTCAGAGAACAGTCAGATCCAGAATACGATGTCAGGGAACAGTCAGATCCAGAATACAATGTCAGAGAACAGTCAGATCCAGAATACAATGTCAGGGAACAGTCAGATCCAGAATACAAAGTCAGAGAACAGTCAGATCCAGAATACGATGTCAGGGAACAGTCAGATCCAGAATACAATGTCAGGGAACAGACAGATCCAGAATACAATGTCAGAGAGGAGTCAGATCCAGAATACAATGTCAGAGAACAGTCAGATCCAGAATACAATGTCAGGGAACAGTCAGATCCAGAATACAATGTCAGGGAACAGACAGATCCAGAATACAATGTCAGAGAACAGTCAGATCCAGAATACAATGTCAGAGAAGAGTCAGATCCAGAATACGATGTCAGGGAACAGTCAGATCCAGAATACAATGTCAGAGAACAGTCAGATCCAGAATACAATGTCAGGGAACAGTCAGATCCAGAATACAATGTCAGAGAAAAGTTAGATCCAGAATACAATGTCAGAGAACAGTCAGATCCAGAATACAATGTCAGGGAACAGTCAGATCCAGAATACAATGTCAGAGAAAAGTTAGATCCAGAATACAATGTCAGAGAACAGTCAGATCCAGAATACGATGTCAGGGAACAGTCAGATCCAGAATACAATGTCAGGGAACAGACAGATCCAGAATACAATGTCAGAGAGGAGTCAGATCCAGAATACAATGTCAGAGAACAGTCAGATCCAGAATACAATGTCAGGGAACAGTCAGATCCAGAATACAATGTCAGAGAACAGTCAGATCCAGAATACGATGTCAGGGAACAGTCAGATCCAGAATACAATGTCAGAGAACAGTCAGATCCAGAATACAATGTCAGGGAACAGTCAGATCCAGAATACAAAGTCAGAGAACAGTCAGATCCAGAATACGATGTCAGGGAACAGTCAGATCCAGAATACAATGTCAGGGAACAGACAGATCCAGAATACAATGTCAGAGAGGAGTCAGATCCAGAATACAATGTCAGAGAACAGTCAGATCCAGAATACAATGTCAGGGAACAGTCAGATCCAGAATACAATGTCAGGGAACAGACAGATCCAGAATACAATGTCAGAGAGGAGTCAGATCCAGAATACAATGTCAGAGAACAGTCAGATCCAGAATACAATGTCAGGGAACAGACAGATCCAGAATACAATGTCAGAGAGGAGTCAGATCCAGAATACAATGTCAGAGAACAGTCAGATCCAGAATACAATGTCAGAGAGGAGTCAGATCCAGAATACAATGTCAGAGAACAGTCAGATCCAGAATACAATGTCAGGGAACAGACAGATCCAGAATACAATGTCAGAGAGGAGTCAGATCCAGAATACAATGTCAGAGAACAGTCAGATCCAGAATACAATGTCAGGGAACAGACAGATCCAGAATACAATGTCAGAGAGGAGTCAGATCCAGAATACAATGTCAGAGAACAGTCAGATCCAGAATACAATGTCAGGGAACAGTCAGATCCAGAATACAATGTCAGGGAACAGACAGATCCAGAATACAATGTCAGAGAGGAGTCAGATCCAGAATACAATGTCAGAGAACAGTCAGATCCAGAATACGATGTCAGAGAACAGTCAGATCCAGAATACAATGTCAGAGAAGAGTTAGATCCAGAATACGATGTCAGAGAACAGTCAGATCCAGAATACGATGTCAGGGAACAGTCAGATCCAGAATACGATGTCAGAGAACAGTCAGATCCAGAATACAATGTCAGAGAACAGTCAGATCCAGAATACAATGTCAGAGAAGAGTCAGATCCAGAATACGATGTCAGGGAACAGTCAGATCCTGGATACAATGTAACTGACTGTTTCCTATCAGGTGTATTCAGCAGCTGGCTGTTTCCTGATATTTATCTATGTAGCACTAACTCTCGGTGGAGCTGCTGGTTATAGCAGGCTTGTTACCTTCACTCTCGATACCTCTGTTTCACGGGCACCGGGTCTAGCGTTCCGTTGAGTTTACCTCTGGACGATATAAGCACCAAACACTTGCGTAGGTTTTCCAATGCTTTAATAAAACGAACAAGGGAAGTAGTAGGAAAGAGGTAGTAGGAAAGCTGCAGGGAAGCTCAAATACCTTTCTGTTGTATTTCTTCAGAACATTCTTTGTAATTGAACGCTTGTAGTTGAATAGTCTCCCCTTTCGTAGGATTTAATCTTTGCCCGCCTGGATAGGCCTCTCTCACTTGTCTAGCAGCCAGTACGTAGCATGAACAAAAGTCTCTACCACAGACTTATCTGGAATAGAACCCGTACGATCCTCTGCCACAGGATGTATTGGTTTGATATGAATATCAGACACAGTACTTGAACCTTTCAGCCAACCCGGCAGTACTATGCAGTAAGATTACTTTGGAATGCGTCCTCCAACCGAGTCACCAGGCCCCTCTCCAGACCAGCACTCTGCATGATCCTTCCATGACGGTCCTCCCCAGGGATCTCCTCGGTTGTCCAGCTTCTTCACACAGGATAGACAGCTCAGGACCATTCCTCCGCTGCTGTGGTAGGCCCCAGACAGGCTTCTGGGCCCACCTACACGCCGCAGCGACGCGAGCCTCTGGAATGGAGGACCACGAGGTGGTATTCCTAGTGCTTACCTGTCAGCCAGGAGGGCCAGCAGGTGGCTGAAAACTACCCTAAAACATGGCATCTGTACAATAAATACCCTCTCCCAGAATGCAACTCGGAGGACCACCTCCACCGAGTTATCTCCGGGACAGAGGAGCACTCATACGCTTCAACACGTTGCTTTTCCAACACCAGCCCATGGTGACAACGACACCCACCGGCACAGTGTGGAACCACACGCAACGTCGGCCAAGCTGGAACAGAGGCAAATCTAACTTCCTATAACAAGTAACCCACAAGATTTACCTACCAGCGCTACATCTATTTAACTATTTTCTGACAAAATTAAGGGAAAGTCAGGCACAGAATACTGTGTCATAGAATTTCTGGAAAAAGAATGAAGATACAGGGAACAGATAAAAACACAATACAATGTTAAGGGGACATTCAGACACACATTCAGGTTGCTAAGGAACATTCAGAAACAGAGGACAGTGTCAGGGAAACAAGTGATGGATACAGAAAACTGTGTACAGGGGTCATTGGAGCCGGTTTTAGGAGTTCATCTTCTCATGAAGGCATCTCACCTGGTTCAGAAGGTAATCCATAGAAGGTGTCAGTAAGAGGGGTCCAGACACAAGCAGTAGAAGCCTGGGCACCAGGATCCAGAATACAATGTCAGAGAACAGTCAGATCCAAAATACAATGTCAGGGAACAGTCAGATCCAGAATACAATGTCAGAGAACAGTCAGATCCAGAATACAATGTCAGAGAACAGTCAGATCCAGAATACAATGTCAGAGACCAGTCAGATCCAGAATACAATGTCAGAGACCAGTCAGATCCAGAATACAATGTCAGAGAACAGTCAGATCCAGAATGCAATGTCAGAGAACAGTCAGATCCAGAATACAATGTCAGAGAACAGTCAGATCCAGAATACAATGTCAGAGAACTGTCAGATCCAGAATACAATGTCAGGGAACAGTCAGATCCAGAATACAATGTCAGAGAACAGTCAGATCCAGAATACAATGTCAGAGAACAGTCAGATCCAGAATACAATGTCAGAAAACAGTCAGATCCAGAATACAATGTCAGGGAAGAGTCAGATCCAGAATAAAATGTCAGGGAACAGTCGGATCCAGAATACAATGTCAGGGAACAGTCAGATCCAGAATACAATGTCAGAGAACAGTCAGATCCAGAATACAATGTCAGGGAACAGTCAGATCCAGAATACAATGTCAGAGAACAGTCAGACCCAGAATACACTGTCAGGGAAGAGTCAGATCCAGAATACAATGTCAGGGAAGAGTCAGATCCAGAATACAATGTCAGGGAAGAGTCAGATCCAGAATACAATGTCAGTTAACAGTCAGATCCAGAATACAATGTCAGAGAACAGTCAGATCCAGAATACAATGTCAGAGAACAGTCAGATCCAGAATACAATGTCAGTTAACAGTCAGATCCCGAATACGATGTCAGAGAACAGTCAGATCCAGAATACAATGTCAGAGAACAGTCAGATCCCGAATACAATGTCAGAGAACAGTCAGGCCCAGAATTTAATGTCAGAGAACAGTCAGATCCAGAATACAATGTCAGAGAACAGTCAGATCCCGAATACAATGTCAGAGAACAGTCAGGTCCAGAATTTAATGTCAGAGAACAGTCAGATCCAAAATACAATGTCAGAGAACAGTCAGATCCAGAATACAATGTCAGAGAACAGTCAGATCCAGAATACAATGTCAGAGAACAGTCAGATCCAGAATACAATGTCAGAGAACAGTCAGATCCAGAATACAATGTCAGGGAAGAGTCAGATCCAGAATACAATGTCAGAGAACAGTCAGATCCAGAATACAATGTCAGAGAACAGACAGATCCAGAATACAATGTCAGAGAACAGTTAGATCCAGAATACAATGTCAGAGAACAGTCAGATCCAGAATACAATGTCAGACAACAGTCAGATTCAGAATACGATGTCAGAGAACAGTCAGATCCGGAATACAATATCAGGGAAGAGTCAGATCCAGAATACAATGTCAGAGAACAGTCAGATCCAGAATACGATGTCAGAGAACAGTCAGATCCAGAATACAATGTCAGGGAAGAGTCAGATCCAGAATACAATGTCAGAGAACAGTCAGATCCAGAATACAATGTCAGAGAACAGTCAGATCCAGAATACGATGTCAGAGAACAGTCAGATCCAGAATACAATGTCAGAGAAGAGTCAGATCCAGAATACAATGTCAGAGAAGAGTAAGATCCAGAATACACTGTCAGAGAACAGACAGATCCAGAATACAATATCAGAGAACAGTTAGATCCAGAATACAATGTCAGAGAACAGTCAGATCCAGAATACGATGTCAGACAACAGTCAGATCCAGAATACAATGTCAGGGAAGAGTCAGATCCAGAATACAATGTCAGGGAATAGTCAGATCCGGAATACGATGTCAGAGAACAATCAAATCCAGAATACAATGTCAGGGAACAGTCAAATCCAGAATACGATGTCAGAGAACAATCAGATCCAGAATACAATGTCAGGGAACAGTCAAATCCAGAATACACTGTCAGAGAACAGTTAGATCCAGAATACAATGTCAGAGAACAGTCAGATCCAGAATACGATGTCAGACAACAGTCAGATCCAGAATACAATGTCAGAGAACAGTCAGACCCAGAATACAAGTTCAGAGAACAATCAGATCCAGAATACAATGTCAGAGAACAGTCAGATCCAGAATACAATGTCAGAGAACAGTCAGATCCAGAATACAATGTCAGTGAAGAGTCAGATCCAGAATACAATGTCAGAGAACAGTCAGATCCAGAATACAATGTCAGTGAAGAGTCAGATCCAGAATACAATGTCAGAGAAGAGTCAGATCCAGAATACACTGTCAGAGAACAGACAGATCCAGAATACAATGTCAGGGAAGAGTCAGATCCAGAATACAATGTCAGAGAACAGTCAGATCCAGAATACAATGTCAGAGAACAGTCAGATCCAGAATACAATGTCAGGGAAGAGTCAGATCCAGAATACAATGTCAGGGAATAGTCAGATCCGGAATACGACGTCAGAGAACAATCAGATCCAGAATACAATGTCAGGGAACAGTCAAATCCAGAATACACTGTCAGAGAACAGTTAGATCCAGAATACAATGTCAGAGAACAGTCAGATGTAGAATACGATGTCAGACAACAGTCAGATCCAAGATACGATGTCAGAGAACAGTCAGATCCAAAATACGATGTCAGAGAACAGTCAGATCCAGAATACAATGTCAGAGAAGAGTCAGATCCAGAATACAATGTCAGGGAATAGTCAGATCCGGAATACGACGTCAGAGAACAATCAGATCCAGAATACAATGTCAGGGAACAGTCAAATCCAGAATACACTGTCAGAGAACAGTTAGATCCAGAATACAATGTCAGAGAACAGTCAGATCCAGAATACGATGTCAGACAACAGTCAGATCCAAGATACAATGTCAGAGAACAGTCAGATCCAGAATACAATGTCAGAGAACAGTCAGATCCAGAATACAATGTCAGTTAACAGTCAGATCCAGAATACAATGTCAGAGAACAGTCAGATCCAGAATACAATGTCAGTGAAGAGTCACATCCAGAATACAATGTCAGAGAAGAGTCAGATCCAGAATACAATGTCAGAGAAGAGTCAGATCCAGAATACAATGTCAGAGAACAGTGAGATCCAGAATACAATGTCAGAGAAGAGTCAGATCCAGAATACAATGTCAGGGAAGAGTCAGATCCAGAATACAATGTCAGAGAACAGTCAGATCCAGAATACAATGTCAGAGAACAGTCAGATCCAGAATACAATGTCAGGGAAGAGTCAGATCCAGAATACAATGTCAGGGAAGAGTCAGATCCAGAATACAATGTCAGGGAAGAGTCAGATCCAGAATACAATGTCAGAGAACAGTCAGATCCAGAATACAATGTCAGAGAACAGTCAGACCCAGAATACAATGTCAGAGAACAGTCAGATCCAGAATACAATGTCAGAGAACAGTCAGATCCAGAATACGATGTCAGAGAACAATCAGATCCAGAATACAATGTCAGGGAACAGTCAAATCCAGAATACACTGTCAGAGAACAGTCAGATCCAGAATACGATGTCAGACAACAGTCAGATCCAAGATACGATGTCAGAGAACAGTCAGATCCAAAATACGATGTCAGAGAACAGTCAGATCCAGAATACAATGTCAGAGAACAGTCAGATCCAGAATACAATGTCAGAGAAGAGTCAGATCCAGAATACAATGTCAGGGAATAGTCAGATCCGGAATACGATGTCAGAGAACAATCAAATCCAGAATACAATGTCAGGGAACAGTCAAATCCAGAATACGATGTCAGAGAACAATCAGATCCAGAATACAATGTCAGGGAACAGTCAAATCCAGAATACACTGTCAGAGAACAGTTAGATCCAGAATACAATGTCAGAGAACAGTCAGATCCAGAATACGATGTCAGACAACAGTCAGATCCAGAATACAATGTCAGAGAACAGTCAGATCCAGAATACAATGTCAGTGAAGAGTCAGATCCAGAATACAATGTCAGAGAACAGTCAGATCCAGAATACAATGTCAGTGAACAGTCAGATCCAGAATACGATGTCAGACAACAGTCAGGTCCAAGATACGATGTCAGAGAACAGTCAGATCCAGAATACAATGTCAGTGAAGAGTCAGATCCAGAATACAATGTCAGAGAACAGTCAGATCCAGAATACAATGTCAGAGAACAGTCAGATCCAGAATACAATGTCAGTGAAGAGTCAGATCCAGAATACAATGTCAGAGAACAGTCAGATCCAGAATACAATGTCAGAGAACAGTCAGATCCAGAATACAATGTCAGAGAACAGTCAGATCCAGAATACAATGTCAGAGAAGAGTCAGATCCAGAATACAATGTCAGAGAAGAGTCAGATCCAGAATACACTGTCAGAGAACAGACAGATCCAGAATACAATGTCAGAGAACAGTTAGATCCAGAATACAATGTCAGAGAACAGTCAGATCCAAAATACAATGTCAGAGAACAGTCAGATCCAGAATACAATGTCAGACAACAGTCAGATCCAGAATACAATGTCAGGGAACAGTCAGATCCAGAATACAATGTCAGGGAACAGTCAGATCCAGAATACGATGTCAGAGAACAGTCAGATCCAGAATACAATGTCAGGGAACAGTCAGATCCAGAATACGATGTCAGAGAACCGTCAGACCCAGAATACAATGTCAGGGAAGAGTCAGATCCAGAATACAATGTCAGGGAATAGTCAGATCCGGAATACGATGTCAGAGAACAGTCAAATCCAGAATACGATGTCAGAGAACAATCAGATCCAGAATACAATGTCAGGGAACAGTCAAATCCAGAATACACTGTCAGAGAACAGTTAGGTCCAGAATACGATGTCAGAGAACAGTCAGATCAAGAATACAATGTCAGGGAAGAGTCAGATCCAGAATACAATGTCAGAGAACAGTCAAATCCAGAATACACTGTCAGAGAACAGTTAGGTCCAGAATACAATGTCAGAGAACAGTCAGATCCAAAATACAATGTCAGGGAAGAGTCAGATCCAGAATACAATGTCAGAGAACAGTCAGATCCAGAATACAATGTCAGAGAACAGTCAGATCCAGAATACGATGTCAGTTAACAGTCAGATCCAGAATATGATGTCAGAGAACAGTCAAATCCAGAATACAATGTCAGAGAACAGTCAGATCCAGAACACAATGTCAGTTAACAGTCAGATCCAGAATACAATGTCAGAGAACAGTCAGATCCAAAATACAATGTCAGGGAACAGTCAGATCCAGAATACAATGTCAGAGAACAGTCAGATCCAGAATACAATGTCAGAGAACAGTCAGATCCAGAATACAATGTCAGAGACCAGTCAGATCCAGAATACAATGTCAGAGACCAGTCAGATCCAGAATACAATGTCAGAGAACAGTCAGATCCAGAATGCAATGTCAGAGAACAGTCAGATCCAGAATACAATGTCAGAGAACAGTCAGATCCAGAATACAATGTCAGAGAACTGTCAGATCCAGAATACAATGTCAGGGAACAGTCAGATCCAGAATACAATGTCAGAGAACAGTCAGATTCAGAATACAATGTCAGAGAACAGTCAGATCCAGAATACAATGTCAGAAAACAGTCAGATCCAGAATACAATGTCAGGGAAGAGTCAGATCCAGAATAAAATGTCAGGGAACAGTCGGATCCAGAATACAATGTCAGGGAACAGTCAGATCCAGAATACAATGTCAGAGAACAGTCAGATCCAGAATACAATGTCAGAGAACAGTCAGATCCAGAATACAATGTCAGGGAACAGTCAGATCCAGAATACAATGTCAGAGAACAGTCAGACCCAGAATACACTGTCAGGGAAGAGTCAGATCCAGAATACAATGTCAGGGAAGAGTCAGATCCAGAATACAATGTCAGGGAAGAGTCAGATCCAGAATACAATGTCAGTTAACAGTCAGATCCAGAATACAATGTCAGAGAACAGTCAGATCCAGAATACAATGTCAGAGAACAGTCAGATCCAGAATACAATGTCAGTTAACAGTCAGATCCCGAATACGATGTCAGAGAACAGTCAGATCCAGAATACAATGTCAGAGAACAGTCAGATCCCGAATACAATGTCAGAGAACAGTCAGATCCAGAATACAATGTCAGAGAACAGTCAGATCCAGAATACAATGTCAGAGAACAGTCAGATCCCGAATACAATGTCAGAGAACAGTCAGGTCCAGAATTTAATGTCAGAGAACAGTCAGATCCAAAATACAATGTCAGAGAACAGTCAGATCCAGAATACAATGTCAGAGAACAGTCAGATCCAGAATACAATGTCAGAGAACAGTCAGATCCAGAATACAATGTCAGAGAACAGTCAGATCCAGAATACAATGTCAGGGAAGAGTCAGATCCAGAATACAATGTCAGAGAACAGTCAGATCCAGAATACAATGTCAGAGAACAGAAAGATCCAGAATACAATGTCAGAGAACAGTTAGATCCAGAATACAATGTCAGAGAACAGTCAGATCCAGAATACAATGTCAGACAACAGTCAGATTCAGAATACGATGTCAGAGAACAGTCAGATCCGGAATACAATATCAGGGAAGAGTCAGATCCAGAATACAATGTCAGAGAACAGTCAGATCCAGAATACGATGTCAGAGAACAGTCAGATCCAGAATACAATGTCAGGGAAGAGTCAGATCCAGAATACAATGTCAGAGAACAGTCAGATCCAGAATACAATGTCAGAGAACAGTCAGATCCAGAATACGATGTCAGAGAACAGTCAGATCCAGAATACAATGTCAGAGAAGAGTCAGATCCAGAATACAATGTCAGAGAAGAGTCAGATCCAGAATACACTGTCAGAGAACAGACAGATCCAGAATACAATATCAGAGAACAGTTAGATCCAGTATACAATGTCAGAGAACAGTCAGATCCAGAATACGATGTCAGACAACAGTCAGATCCAGAATACAATGTCAGGGAAGAGTCAGATCCAGAATACAATGTCAGGGAATAGTCAGATCCGGAATACGATGTCAGAGAACAATCAAATCCAGAATACAATGTCAGGGAACAGTCAAATCCAGAATACGATGTCAGAGAACAATCAGATCCAGAATACAATGTCAGGGAACAGTCAAATCCAGAATACACTGTCAGAGAACAGTTAGATCCAGAATACAATGTCAGAGAACAGTCAGATCCAGAATACGATGTCAGACAACAGTCAGATCCAGAATACAATGTCAGAGAACAGTCAGACCCAGAATACAATTTCAGAGAACAATCAGATCCAGAATACAATGTCAGAGAACAGTCAGATCCAGAATACAATGTCAGAGAACAGTCAGATCCAGAATACAATGTCAGTGAAGAGTCAGATCCAGAATACAATGTCAGAGAACAGTCAGATCCAGAATACAATGTCAGTGAAGAGTCAGATCCAGAATACAATGTCAGAGAAGAGTCAGATCCAGAATACACTGTCAGAGAACAGACAGATCCAGAATACAATGTCAGGGAAGAGTCAGATCCAGAATACAATGTCAGAGAACAGTCAGATCCAGAATACAATGTCAGAGAACAGTCAGATCCAGAATACAATGTCAGGGAAGAGTCAGATCCAGAATACAATGTCAGGGAATAGTCAGATCCGGAATACGACGTCAGAGAACAATCAGATCCAGAATACAATGTCAGGGAACAGTCAAATCCAGAATACACTGTCAGAGAACAGTTAGATCCAGAATACAATGTCAGAGAACAGTCAGATCCAGAATACGATGTCAGACAACAGTCAGATCCAAGATACGATGTCAGAGAACAGTCAGATCCAAAATACGATGTCAGAGAACAGTCAGATCCAGAATACAATGTCAGAGAAGAGTCAGATCCAGAATACAATGTCAGGGAATAGTCAGATCCGGAATACGACGTCAGAGAACAATCAGATCCAGAATACAATGTCAGGGAACAGTCAAATCCAGAATACACTGTCAGAGAACAGTTAGATCCAGAATACAATGTCAGAGAACAGTCAGATCCAGAATACGATGTCAGACAACAGTCAGATCCAAGATACGATGTCAGAGAACAGTCAGATCCAGAATACAATGTCAGAGAACAGTCAGATCCAGAATACAATGTCAGTTAACAGTCAGATCCAGAATACAATGTCAGAGAACAGTCAGATCCAGAATACAATGTCAGTGAAGAGTCACATCCAGAATACAATGTCAGAGAAGAGTCAGATCCAGAATACAATGTCAGAGAAGAGTCAGATCCAGAATACAATGTCAGAGAACAGTCAGATCCAGAATACAATGTCAGAGAAGAGTCAGATCCAGAATACAATGTCAGGGAAGAGTCAGATCCAGAATACAATGTCAGAGAACAGTCAGATCCAGAATACAATGTCAGAGAACAGTCAGATCCAGAATACAATGTCAGGGAAGAGTCAGATCCAGAATACAATGTCAGGGAAGAGTCAGATCCAGAATACAATGTCAGGGAAGAGTCAGATCCAGAATACAATGTCAGAGAACAGTCAGATCCAGAATACAATGTCAGAGAACAGTCAGACCCAGAATACAATGTCAGAGAACAGTCAGATCCAGAATACAATGTCAGAGAACAGTCAGATCCAGAATACGATGTCAGAGAACAATCAGATCCAGAATACAATGTCAGGGAACAGTCAAATCCAGAATACACTGTCAGAGAACAGTCAGATCCAGAATACGATGTCAGACAACAGTCAGATCCAAGATACGATGTCAGAGAACAGTCAGATCCAAAATACGATGTCAGAGAACAGTCAGATCCAGAATACAATGTCAGAGAACAGTCAGATCCAGAATACAATGTCAGAGAAGAGTCAGATCCAGAATACAATGTCAGGGAATAGTCAGATCCGGAATACGATGTCAGAGAACAATCAAATCCAGAATACAATGTCAGGGAACAGTCAAATCCAGAATACGATGTCAGAGAACAATCAGATCCAGAATACAATGTCAGGGAACAGTCAAATCCAGAATACACTGTCAGAGAACAGTTAGATCCAGAATACAATGTCAGAGAACAGTCAGATCCAGAATACGATGTCAGACAACAGTCAGATCCAGAATACAATGTCAGAGAACAGTCAGATCCAGAATACAATGTCAGTGAAGAGTCAGATCCAGAATACAATGTCAGAGAACAGTCAGATCCAGAATACAATGTCAGTGAACAGTCAGATCCAGAATACGATGTCAGACAACAGTCAGGTCCAAGATACGATGTCAGAGAACAGTCAGATCCAGAATACAATGTCAGTGAAGAGTCAGATCCAGAATACAATGTCAGAGAACAGTCAGATCCAGAATACAATGTCAGAGAACAGTCAGATCCAGAATACAATGTCAGTGAAGAGTCAGATCCAGAATACAATGTCAGAGAACAGTCAGATCCAGAATACAATGTCAGAGAACAGTCAGATCCAGAATACAATGTCAGAGAACAGTCAGATCCAGAATACAATGTCAGAGAAGAGTCAGATCCAGAATACAATGTCAGAGAAGAGTCAGATCCAGAATACACTGTCAGAGAACAGACAGATCCAGAATACAATGTCAGAGAACAGTTAGATCCAGAATACAATGTCAGAGAACAGTCAGATCCAAAATACAATGTCAGAGAACAGTCAGATCCAGAATACAATGTCAGACAACAGTCAGATCCAGAATACAATGTCAGGGAACAGTCAGATCCAGAATACAATGTCAGGGAACAGTCAGATCCAGAATACGATGTCAGAGAACAGTCAGATCCAGAATACAATGTCAGGGAACAGTCAGATCCAGAATACGATGTCAGAGAACCGTCAGACCCAGAATACAATGTCAGGGAAGAGTCAGATCCAGAATACAATGTCAGGGAATAGTCAGATCCGGAATACGATGTCAGAGAACAGTCAAATCCAGAATACGATGTCAGAGAACAATCAGATCCAGAATACAATGTCAGGGAACAGTCAAATCCAGAATACACTGTCAGAGAACAGTTAGGTCCAGAATACGATGTCAGAGAACAGTCAGATCAAGAATACAATGTCAGGGAAGAGTCAGATCCAGAATACAATGTCAGAGAACAGTCAAATCCAGAATACACTGTCAGAGAACAGTTAGGTCCAGAATACAATGTCAGAGAACAGTCAGATCCAAAATACAATGTCAGGGAAGAGTCAGATCCAGAATACAATGTCAGAGAACAGTCAGATCCAGAATACAATGTCAGAGAACAGTCAGATCCAGAATACGATGTCAGTTAACAGTCAGATCCAGAATATGATGTCAGAGAACAGTCAAATCCAGAATACAATGTCAGAGAACAGTCAGATCCAGAACACAATGTCAGTTAACAGTCAGATCCAGAATACAATGTCAGAGAACAGTCAGATCCAGAATTGAATGTCAGAGAACAGTCAGATCCAGAATACAATGTCAGAGAAGAGTCAGATCCAGAATACAATGTTAGGGAACAGTCAAATGCAGAATACAATGTCAGGGAACAGTCAAATCCAGAATACAATGTCAGAGAACTGTCAGATCCAGAATACAATGTCAGTTAACAGTCAGATCCAGAATACAATGTCAGGGAGGAGACAGATCCAGTATACGATGTGAGAGAACAGTCAGATCCAGAATATGATGTCAGGGAACAGTCAGATCCAGAATACAATGTCAGGGAACAGTCAGATCCAGAATATGATGTCAGGGAACAGTCAGATCCAGAATACAATGTCAGAGAACAGTCAGATCCAGAATACAATGTCAGAGAACAGTCAGATCCAGAATACGATGTCAGGGAACAGTCAGATCCAGAATACAATGTCAGAGAACAGACAGATCCAGAATACGATGTCAGGGAACAGTCAGATCCAGAATACAATGTCAGTGAAGAGTCAGATCCAGAATACAATGTCAGAGAATAGTCAGATCCAGAATACAATGTCAGAGAACAGTCAGATCCAGAATACAATGTCAGAGAACAGACAGATCCAGAATACAATGTCAGAGAACAGTCAGATCCAGAATACAATGTCAGAACAGTCAGATCCAGAATACGATGTCAGAGAACAGTCAGATCCAGAATACAATGTCAGAGAAAAGTTAGATCCAGAATACAATGTCAGAGAACAGTCAGATCCAGAATACGATGTCAGGGAACAGTCAGATCCAGAATACAATGTCAGGGAACAGACAGATCCAGAATACAATGTCAGAGAGGAGTCAGATCCAGAATACAATGTCAGAGAACAGTCAGATCCAGAATACAATGTCAGGGAACAGTCAGATCCAGAATACAATGTCAGAGAACAGTCAGATCCAGAATACGATGTCAGGGAACAGTCAGATCCAGAATACAATGTCAGAGAACAGTCAGATCCAGAATACAATGTCAGGGAACAGTCAGATCCAGAATACAAAGTCAGAGAACAGTCAGATCCAGAATACGATGTCAGGGAACAGTCAGATCCAGAATACAATGTCAGGGAACAGACAGATCCAGAATACAATGTCAGAGAGGAGTCAGATCCAGAATACAATGTCAGAGAACAGTCAGATCCAGAATACAATGTCAGGGAACAGTCAGATCCAGAATACAATGTCAGGGAACAGACAGATCCAGAATACAATGTCAGAGAGGAGTCAGATCCAGAATACAATGTCAGAGAACAGTCAGATCCAGAATACAATGTCAGGGAACAGACAGATCCAGAATACAATGTCAGAGAGGAGTCAGATCCAGAATACAATGTCAGAGAACAGTCAGATCCAGAATACAATGTCAGAGAGGAGTCAGATCCAGAATACAATGTCAGAGAACAGTCAGATCCAGAATACAATGTCAGGGAACAGACAGATCCAGAATACAATGTCAGAGAGGAGTCAGATCCAGAATACAATGTCAGAGAACAGTCAGATCCAGAATACAATGTCAGGGAACAGACAGATCCAGAATACAATGTCAGAGAGGAGTCAGATCCAGAATACAATGTCAGAGAACAGTCAGATCCAGAATACAATGTCAGGGAACAGTCAGATCCAGAATACAATGTCAGGGAACAGACAGATCCAGAATACAATGTCAGAGAGGAGTCAGATCCAGAATACAATGTCAGAGAACAGTCAGATCCAGAATACGATGTCAGAGAACAGTCAGATCCAGAATACAATGTCAGAGAAGAGTTAGATCCAGAATACGATGTCAGAGAACAGTCAGATCCAGAATACGATGTCAGGGAACAGTCAGATCCAGAATACGATGTCAGAGAACAGTCAGATCCAGAATACAATGTCAGAGAACAGTCAGATCCAGAATACAATGTCAGAGAAGAGTCAGATCCAGAATACGATGTCAGGGAACAGTCAGATCCTGGATACAATGTAACTGACTGTTTCCTATCAGGTGTATTCAGCAGCTGGCTGTTTCCTGATATTTATCTATGTAGCACTAACTCTCGGTGGAGCTGCTGGTTATAGCAGGCTTGTTACCTTCACTCTCGATACCTCTGTTTCACGGGCACCGGGTCTAGCGTTCCGTTGAGTTTACCTCTGGACGATATAAGCACCAAACACTTGCGTAGGTTTTCCAATGCTTTAATAAAACGAACAAGGGAAGTAGTAGGAAAGAGGTAGTAGGAAAGCTGCAGGGAAGCTCAAATACCTTTCTGTTGTATTTCTTCAGAACATTCTTTGTAATTGAACGCTTGTAGTTGAATAGTCTCCCCTTTCGTAGGATTTAATCTTTGCCCGCCTGGATAGGCCTCTCTCACTTGTCTAGCAGCCAGTACGTAGCATGAACAAAAGTCTCTACCACAGACTTATCTGGAATAGAACCCGTACGATCCTCTGCCACAGGATGTATTGGTTTGATATGAATATCAGACACAGTACTTGAACCTTTCAGCCAACCCGGCAGTACTATGCAGTAAGATTACTTTGGAATGCGTCCTCCAACCGAGTCACCAGGCCCCTCTCCAGACCAGCACTCTGCATGATCCTTCCATGACGGTCCTCCCCTGGGATCTCCTCGGTTGTCCAGTTTCTTCCCTCAGGATAGACAGCTCAGGACCGTTCCTCCGCTGCTGTGGTAGGCCCCAGACAGGCTTCTGGGCCCACCTACACGCCGCAGCGACGCGAGCCTCTGGAATGGAGGACCACGAGGTGGTATTCCTAGTGCTTACCTGTCAGCCAGGAGGGCCAGCAGGTGGCTGAAAACTACCCTAAAACATGGCATCTGTACAATAAATACCCTCTCCCAGAATGCAACTCGGAGGACCACCTCCACCGAGTTATCTCCGGGACAGAGGAGCATCCATACGCTTCAACACGTTGCTTTTCCAACACCAGCCCATGGTGACAACGACACCCACCGGCACAGTGTGGAACCACACGCAACGTCGGCCAAGCTGGAACAGAGGCAAATCTAACTTCCTATAACAAGTAACCCACAAGATTTACCTACCAGCGCTACATCTATTTAACTATTTTCTGACAAAATTAAGGGAAAGTCAGGCACAGAATACTGTGTCATAGAATTTCTGGAAAAAGAATGTAGATACAGGGAACAGATAAAAACACAATACAATGTTAAGGGGACATTCAGACACACATTCAGGTTGCTAAGGAACATTCAGAAACAGAGGACAGTGTCAGGGAAACAAGTGATGGATACAGAAAACTGTGTACAGGGGTCATTGGAGCCGGTTTTAGGAGTTCATCTTCTCATGAAGGCATCTCACCTGGTTCAGAAGGTAATCCATAGAAGGTGTCAGTCAGAGGGGTCCAGACAGAAGCAGTAGAAGCCTGGGCACCAGGATCCAGAATACAATGTCAGAGAACAGTCAGATCCAGAATACAATGTCAGGGAACAGTCAGATCCAAAATACAATGTCAGAGAACAGTCAGATCCAGAATACAATGTCAGAGACCAGTCAGATCCAGAATACAATGTCAGAGAACAGTCAGATCCAGAATGCAATGTCAGAGAACAGTCAGATCCAGAATACAATGTCAGAGAACAGTCAGATCCAGAATACAATGTCAGAAAACAGTCAGATCCAGAATACAATGTCAGAGAACAGTCAGATCCAGAATACAATGTCAGAAAACAGTCAGATCCAGAATACAATGTCAGGGAAGAGTCAGATCCAGAATAAAATGTCAGGGAACAGTCGGATCCAGAATACAATGTCAGGGAACAGTCAGATCCAGAATACAATGTCAGAGAACAGTCAGATCCAGAATACAATGTCAGGGAACAGTCAGATCCAGAATACAATGTCAGAGAACAGTCAGATCCAGAATACAATGTCAGAGAACAGTCAGATCCAGAATACAATGTCAGAGAACAGTCAGATCCAGAATACAATGTCAGAAAACAAACAGATCCAGAATACAATGTCAGAGAACAGTCAGATCCAGAATACAATGTCAGAGAACAGTCAGATCCAGAATACAATGTCAGAGAACAGTCAGATCCAGAATACAATGTCAGGGAACAGTCAGATCCAGAATACAATGTCAGGGAAGAGTCAGATCCAGAATACAATGTCAGAGAACAGTCAGATCCAGAATACTATGTCAGAGAACAGTCAGATCCAGAATACAATGTCAGGGAAGAGTCAGATCCAGAATAAAATGTCAGGGAACAGTCGGATCCAGAATACAATGTCAGGGAACAGTCAGATCCAGAATACAATGTCAGGGAAGAGTCAGATCCAGAATAAAATGTCAGGGAACAGTCGGATCCAGAATACAATGTCAGGGAACAGTCAGATCCAGAATACAATGTCAGAGAACAGTCAGATCCAGAATACAATGTCAGGGAACAGTCAGATCCAGAATACAATGTCAGAGAACAGTCAGATCCAGAATACAATGTCAGAGAACAGTCAGATCCAGAATACAATGTCAGAGAACAGTCAGATCCAGAATACAATGTCAGAAAACAAACAGATCCAGAATACAATGTCAGAGAACAGTCAGATCCAGAATACAATGTCAGAGAACAGTCAGATCCAGAATACAATGTCAGAGAACAGTCAGATCCAGAATACAATGTCAGAGAACAGTCAGATCCAGAATACAATGTCAGAGAACAGTCAGATCCAGAATACAATGTCAGAGAACAGTCAGATCCAGAATACAATGTCAGAGAACAGTCAGATCCAGAATACAATGTCAGAGAACAGTCAGATCCAGAATACAATATCAGAGAACAGTCAGATCCAGAATACAATGTCAGAGAACAGTCAGATCCAGAATACAATGTCAGAGAACAGTCAGATCCAGAATACAATGTCAGGGAACAGTCAGATCCAGAATACAATGTCAGAGAACAATCAGATCCAGAATACAATGTCAGAGAACAGTCAGATCCAGAATACACTGTCAGGGAACAGTCAGATCCAGAATACAATGTCAGAGAACAGTCAGATCCAGAATACAATGTCAGAGAACAGTCAGATCCAGAATACAATGTCAGGGAACAGTCAGATCCAGAATACAATGTCAGAGAACAATCAGATCCAGAATACAATGTCAGAGAACAGTCAGATCCAGAATACACTGTCAGGGAACAGTCAGATCCAGAATACAATGTCAGAGAACAGTCAGATCCAGAATACAATATCAGGGAACAGTCAAGATCCAGAATACAATGTCAGGGAACAGTCAGATCCAGAATACAATGTCAGAGAACAGTCAGATCCAGAATACAATATCAGGGAACAGTCAAGATCCAGAATACAATGTCAGGGAACAGTCAGATCCAGAATACAATGTCAGAGAACAGTCAGATCCAGAATACAATATCAGGGAACAGTCAGATCCAGAATACAATGTCAGAGAACAGTCAGATCCAGAATACAATGTCAGAGAACAGTCAGATCCAGAATACAATGTCAGAGAACAGTCAGATCCAGAATACAATGTCAGGGAACAGTCAGATCCAGAATAGAATGTCAGGGAACAGTCAGATCCAGAATACAATGTCAGAGACCAGTCAGATCCAGAATACAATGTCAGAGAACAGTCAGATCCAGAATGCAATGTCAGAGAACAGTCAGATCCAGAATACAATGTCAGGGAAGAGTCAGATCCAGAATACAATGTCAGAGAACAGTCAGATCCAGAATACAATGTCAGAGAACAGTCAGATCCAGAATACAATGTCAGAGAACAGTCAGATCCAGAATACAATGTCAGAACAGTCAGATCCAGAATACAATGTCAGAGAACAGTCAGATCCAGAATACAATGTCAGAGAACAGTCAGATCCAGAATACAATGTCAGAGAACAATCAGATCCAGAATACAATGTCAGAGAACAGTCAGATCCAGAATACAATGTCAGAGAACAGTCAGATCCAGAATACAATGTCAGAGAACAGTCAGATCCAGAATACAATGTCAGAGAACAGTCAGATCCAGAATGCAATGTCAGGGAACAGTCAGATCCAGAATACAATGTCAGAGAACAGTCAGATCCAGAATACAATGTCAGACAACAGTCAGATCCAGAATACAATGTCAGAGAACAATCAGATCCAGAATACAATGTCAGAGAACAGTCAGATCCAGAATACAATGTCAGGGAACAGTCAGATCCAGAATACAATGTCAGGGAACAGTCAGATCCAGAATACAATGTCAGGGAACAGTCAGATCCAGAATACAATGTCAGAGAACAGTCAGATCCAGAATACAATGTCAGGGAACAGTCAGACCCAGAATACAATGTCAGAGAACAGTCAGATCCAGAATACACTGTCAGGGAAGAGTCAGATCCAGAATACAATGTCAGGGAACAGTCAGATCCAGAATACAATGTCAGAGAACAGTCAGATCCAGAATACAATGTCAGGGAGGAGTCAGACCCAGAATACAATGTCAGAGAACAGTCAGATCCAGAATACAATGTCAGAGAACAGTCAGATCCAGAATACAATGTCAGAGAACAGTCAGATCCAGAATACAATGTCAGGGAACAGTCAGATCCAGAATACAATGTCAGAGAACAGTCAGATCCAGAATACAATGTCAGACAACAGTCAGATCCAGAATACAGGGTCAGAGAACAATCAGATCCAGAATACAATGTCAGAGAACAGTCAGATCCAGAATACAATGTCAGGGAACAGTCAGATCCAGAATACAATGTCAGGGAACAGTCAGATCCAGAATACAATGTCAGGGAACAGTCAGATCCAGAATACAATGTCAGAGAACAGTCAGATCCAGAATACAATGTCAGGGAACAGTCAGATCCAGAATACAATGTCAGAGAACAGTCAGATCCAGAATACAATGTCAGAGAACAGTCAGATCCAGAATACACTGTCAGGGAAGAGTCAGATCCAGAATACAATGTCAGGGAACAGTCAGATCCAGAATACAATGTCAGAGAACAGTCAGATCCAGAATACAATGTCAGGGAGGAGTCAGACCCAGAATACAATGTCAGAGAACAGTCAGATCCAGAATACAATGTCAGAGAACAGTCAGATCCAGAATACAATGTCAGAGAACAGTCAGATCCAGAATACAATGTCAGAGAACAGTCAGAACCAGAATACAATGTCAGAGAACAGTCAGATCCAAAATACAATGTCAGAGAACAGTCAGAACCAGAATACAATGTCAGGGAACAGTCAGATCCAGAATACAATGTAACTGTGACTGTTTCCTATCAATTTTATTCAGCAGCTGGCTGTTTCCTGATATTTATCTATTTTCTGACAGTATTAAGGAACAGTCAGGCACAGAATACTGTGTCATAGAATTTCTGGATAAAGAATGAAGATACAGGGAACAGATAAAAACACAATACAATGTTAAAGGGACATTCAGACACACATTCAGGTTGCTAAGGAACATTCAGAAACAGAGGACAGTGTCAGGGAAACAAGTGATGGATACAGAAAACTGTGTACAGGGGTCATTGGAGCCGGTTTTAGGAGTTCATCTTCTCATGATGGCATCTCACCTGGTTCAGAAGGAAGTCCATAGAAGGTTTCAGTCAGAGGGGTCCAGACACAAGCAGTAGAGGTCTGAGTACCGGTTGTAAGGTACGGGTCCAGACGCAAGCAGTGAAGGCCTGGGCCCTGGTTGTAAGGTAGGGGTCCAGACCCTGACACAAGCAGTAGAGGCCTGGGCACCAGTTTTAAGATAGGGGTTCAGACTTCACACAAGCACTAGAGGCCTGGGCACCAGTATTAGAGTAGGGGTTCAGACACCCTGACACAAGCAGTGGAGGCCTGAGCACTGTCACGTGTAGGTCTGGAGGACACAGGACCCCATTTAACCCTTCAGATGTCAGGGTGACCCTTTCCCTACTATTACACCCCTCAGACCGGGCCCTGTTGAGGATGCGGAATCCCTCAGAGACCCTCAGAGTTAGAATTAACCAACTCCCATCCGGAGATCTGATGTGTGCAGGTGAGGCATCGGTTACTGATTAACTGCAGAGTAAACACATGCAATCAGACAGACAGAGATTGGCTTCTGTGTCAGGCAGGAAACAACTAATAAAACATGAGAACCTGCCGGTCCTATAGGTGATGGTCCACTGAGTTACCCTAACAGACATGTGACTGTGTCTGTGTGCGGTTCTCCTCCACCGCCTCCCCCTTCTGAACGCAGAAGACAATTCACAATACAATGACAATCTGACTCAAAATACTAGTTTTGACTTTTTGTTGATCTGACCATACAGGTAAGTGTCCTGACTTCACTGGCTACATGCTTACCTTAGGTCAGTAACTCATATTGGCAGTTAGTATATTGAGAAGGTGGTGAGCCTTGGTGGCCTCCATGTCTCTCCGACAGACATATCTTACCTTGTGTGGTCTACAATGAATAGGAATAGAAGTGTCCATTCAGGTCCCCCCCCCCCCCGAAGGTGCACAAACTCCAATCTCTGTTCATGGAGTGCATTATTACCATCACCCAAATGTTCTACATACCAGGACTAAACCTGATCTGCACCAGCCACAGACATGAATTGGCAGGAGATCTGAATCTGAATGTGTAGGGTGGATCTGGTTGTGTATAGGGGGTTCTGGTTGTGCATAGGGGATTCCATTAGTGTAGGGTGGATCTGGTCCTGTATAGGGGGTTCCGGTTGTATATGATGGGTTCGGGTTGTGTATGATGGGTCCTGGCTGTGTATAGCAGTTCTGGTTGTGTATAGCGGGTTCTGGTTGTGTATAGGGGAATGTGGTTGTGTATAGGGGGATCTGGTCATGTATAGGGGGATCTGGTCGTGTATAGGGAGTACTGGTTGTGTATAGGGAGTACTGGTCGTGTATAGGGAGTACTGGTCATGTATAGGAAGTACTGGTCGTGTATAGTGGGATCTGTTTGTGTATAGGGGATTCTGGTTGTGAAGTGTGGATCTGATTGTGTATATGGGGTTCTGGTCGTGTATAGGGAGTTCCGGTCGTGTATAGGGGGTTCTGGTTGTATATGATGGGTTCTGGTTGTGTATGATGGGTTCTGGCTGTGTATAGCAGTTCTGGTCGTGTATAGGGAGTTCTGGTTGTGTATAGGAGGTTCTGGTTGTGTATATGGGGTTCTGGTTGTGTAGTGTGGATCTGGTTGTGTATAGGGGGTCCTGGTTGTGTATAGAGGATTCCATTAGTGTAGGGTGGATCTGGTCGTTTATAGGAGTTTCTGGTCGTGTATGATGGGTTCTGGTTGTGTATAGCGAATTCTGGTTGTGTATAGGGGGTTCTGGTTGTGTATAGGGGATTCCATTAGTGTAGGGTGGATCTGGTCATGTATAGGAGGTTCTGGTTGCGTATGATGGGTTCTGGCTGTGTATAGCAGGTTCTGGTTGTGTAATGCAGGTTCTGGTTGTGTATAGGGGGATCTGGTTGTGTAGAGAGTACTGGTTGTGTATAGGGAGTACTGGTCATGTGTAGGGGGTTCTGGTTGTGTAGTGTGGGTCTGGTTGTGTATATTGGGTTCTGGTTGTGTATAGGGAGTTCTGGTTGTGTATAGGGAGTTCTGGTTGTGAAGTGTGGATCTGGTTGTGTATAGGGAGTTTTGGTTGTGTATAGGGGTTTCTGGTCATGTATAGGGAGTTCTGGTTGTGTATAGGGAGTTCTGGTCATGTATAGGGGGTTCTGGCTGTGTATAGGGGGTTCTGGCTGTGTATAGGGGGTTCTGGCTGTGTATAGGGAGGCATGGTTGTGTATAGGGGGTTCTGGTTGTGTATAGGGAGTTCCGGTCGTGTATAGGGGGTTCTCTCTGTGTATAGACAGTTCTGGTTGTGTATAGGGAGTTCTGGTTGTGTATAGGCAGTTCTGGTCGTGTATAGTGGGTTCTGGCTGTGTATATGGGGTTCTGGCTGTGTATAGGGAGTTCTGGTCATGTATAGTGGGTTCTGGCTGTGTATATGGGGTTCTGGTTGTGTATAGGGGTTTCTGGTCATGTATAGGGAGTTCTGGTCGTGTATAGGGGGTTCTGGCTGTGTATAGGGAGTTCTGGTTGTGTAGTGTGGATCTGGTTGTGTACAGGGGTTCTGGTTGTGTATAGGGGATTCTGGTTGTGTATAGGGGATTCTGGTCGTGTATAGGGAGTTCTGGTTGTGTATAGGGAGTTCTGGTTGTGAAGTGTGGATCTGGTTGTGTATAGGGGTTTCTGGTCATGTATAGGGAGTTCTGGTTGTGTATAGGGGGTTCTGGCTGTGTATAGGGGGTTCTGGTTGTGTATAGGGAGTTCTGGTTGTGAAGTGTGGATCTGGTTGTGTATTTGGGGTTCTGGTCGTGTATAGAGAGTTCAGGTTGTGTATAGGGGGTTCTGGTTGTGGCGGTATTCACGCTGTAAGTAGGAGTGACCCTGGAAGAGGCGGTACTTACATTATGTACATAGCAGTGACCTTGGAAGGGGTGGTACTCACACACTGTACACATAAGTGACCCTGGAAGGGGTGGTACTTACATTTCTTAGGTCTGAGTGACCCCTAAAGGGGCATTATTTACAGTATCTCACAAAAGTAAGTACACCCCTCAGTGACATTTGTGTAAATCTTTTCTTCTATCTTTTCATGTGACAACACTGAAGAAATGACACTTGTCTACAATGTAAAGTAGTGAGTGTACAGCTTGTATAACAGTGTAAATTTGCTGTTCCCTCAAAATAACTCAACACACAGCCATTAATGTCTAAACCGCTGGCAACAAAAGTCAGTACACCCCTAAGTGAAAATCTCCAAATTGGGCCCAAAGTGTCAATATTTTGTGTGGCCACCATTATTTCCCAGCACTGCCTTAACCCTCTTGGACATGGAGGTCACCAGAGCTTCACAGGTTGTCACTGGAGTCCTCTTCCCCTCCCCCATGATGACATCACGGAGCTGGTGGATGTTAGAGACCTTGCGCTCCTCCACCTTCTGTTTGAGGATGTCCCACAGATGATCAATAGGGTTTAGGTCTGGAGACATGCTTGGCCAGTCCATCACCTTTACCCTCAGCTTCTTTAGCAAGGCAGTGGTGGTCTTGGAGGTGTGTTTGGGGTGGTTATCATGTTGGAATACTGCCCTGCGGCCCAGTCTCTGAAGGGAGGGGATCATGCTCTGCTTCAGTATGTCACAGTACATGTTGGCATTCATGGTCCCCTCAATGATCTGTAGCCCCCCAGTGCCGGCAGCACTCATGCAGCCCCAGACCATGACACTCCCACCACCATGCTTGACTGTAGACAAGACACACTTGTCTTTGTCCTCCTCACCTGGTTGCCCCCACACACGCTTGTCACCATCTGAACCAAATAAGTTTATCTTGGTCTCATCAGACCACAGGACATGGTTCCAGTAATCCATCTCCTTAGTCTGCTTGTCTTCAGCAAACTGTTTGTGGACTTTCTTGTCCATCATCTTTAGAAGAGGCTTCCTTCTGGGATGACAGCCATGCAGACCAATTTGATGCAGTGTGCAGCGTATGGTCTGAGCACTGACAGGCTGACCCCCCCACCCCTACAACCTCTGCAGCAATGCTGGCAGCACTCATACGTCTATTTCCCAAAGACAACCTCTGGATATGACGCTGATCACGTGACCTCAGCTTCTTTGGTGGACCATGGCGAGGCCTGTTCTGAGGGGAACCTGTCCTGTTATACCGCTGTATGGTCTTGGCCACCGTGCTGCAGCTCAGTTTCAGGGTCTTGGCAATCTTCTTATAGCCTAGGCCATCTTTATGTAGAGCAACAATTCTTTTTTTCAGATCCTCAGAGAGTTCTTTGCCATGAGGTGCCATGTTGTACTTCCAGTGACCAGTATGAGAGAGTGAGAGCGATAACACCAAATTTACCACACCTGCTCCCCATTCACACCTGAGACCTTGTAACACTAACGAGGCCCAATGTGGACAGTTTCACTTAGGGCTGTACTCACTTTTGTCAGATACTGTACATTTTACAGGTCTAAGTGACCCCTACAGGGGTGTATAGTGGGTTCTGGTTGAGGCGGTACTCACACTCTGCCCCTTTAGGGGTCACTCAGACCTACAAAATGTAAGTACCACCCCTTCCAGGGTCACTCATGTGTACAGTGTGTAAGTACCGCCCCTTCCACAGTCACCGCTAGGTACATAATGTAAGTACCGCCTCTTCCAGGGTCACTTATGTGAAAAGCATGTAAGTACTTCCAGGTTCACTCCTATGTACAGAGTGTGTACATTTCGTAGATCTGAGTGACCCTGGAAGGGGCGATACTTACATTTCGTAGATCTGAGTGACCCTGGAAGGGGTGGTACCTATATTCTGCACATAGGAGTGACCCTGAAAGGGGCAGTACTTACATTCTGTAGGTCTGAGTGGACCTGGAAGGGGTGGTAGTTATTTTCTGCACTTAGGATTGACCCCAGAGGGGGCTGTACTTACATTGCGGATGACAGATGAGACGATCTCATGAATCTCAGAGGAGACCTGGTTGCTGCTCATGGCAGAGGTGAAGGACGGGATGACGGTTGGTTGGTGGGTGGATACCTCAGGATGACTATGGGGGGCCCTCTGTCAGCCCTTCTCCTTATCGCACAGACGCTGCGGGGGGCTTCCGGGCATCATAACCTGCCAGAGAGAGAGATAGAGTGACATCACCTGTCTGATAGTGACATCATAGAGGAGGAGAAAGTGACATCACCTGTCTGATAGTGGCATCATAGAGGAGGAGAAAGTGACATCACCTGTCTGATAGTGACATCATAGGGGAGGAGAAAGTGACATCACCTGTCTGATAGTGACATCATAGAGGAGGAGAAAGTGACATCACCTGTCTGATAGTGGCATCATAGAGGAGGAGAAAGTGACATCACCTGTCTGATAGTGACATCATAGGGGAGGAGAAAGTGACATCACCTGTCTGATAGTGACATCATAGAGGAGGAGAAAGTGACATCACCTGTCTGATAGTGACATCTATTATTATTATTATTATTATTATTATACGAGATTTATATAGCGCCAACAGTTTACGCAGCGCTTTACAATGTATAAGGGGGACAACACAATTACATCTAGGGATGAGCTTTCTGTTCGACTCGAACATTGGCTGTTCGCCCATTCATCGAAAACCAAACATTATGGGCCATTCACGCCAATATCGAGCGGCGTGTAACGCCCCATAATGCACTGCGGGAGCTCAGTGTATTGCTGTATGATGATTGGCCAGAGCATGCACCATGACCTGCATGCTTTGGTCAATCCCAGCGCCCTCAGCTAAGAGAGCCATAATTGGCTAAAGGCAGGGTGCCTTTCTCCAATCATGGCTCAGGGGGACTAAGTTCACGCCCCACACTATATAAGGCTGCCTGCACGTTGGCCCCCGTGTAGTGTGTAGTTGGTGTGGACGGAGCAAGAGTGTCATTTAGATTGAGCAGGCAGGCAGATTATTCAGTTAGCTGCAGTGTATTTAATATATATATATATACAGACAGTCTCCTATATATATATATATATATCCACTGCATACAGTTTAGCTACATCTGACTGCAGGCTGTTCCTGGTGTACTGTTTCTAATAAACTTCAGGCGGTGTACACAGTACACTGTACCGTGCACCCCTAGTGCAGTTGCTACTACTTTTCTGATGGTGTACACAGTACACAATACAGTGTAGTCTACAGTCCACAGTGCTGATCATGGACATGGTGCATCTTCTGCAGGTGGCAGTGGGGCATGCTTGTCCTTTTTTTCTGCTGCTGGGACAGGGGCAGAAAAATTAGGCCTTGGGTGGTGGTGGTGCCACAATACTGTAACCCCTCACAGATACTCTTGTTGGGAACGGGCCCTGCTGTGAAATATTAGATCAGAACTTGTAATTACACGCCCCTGTTAAATGGGGACAGAAAAATTGGGCCTTAGGCAGTGGTGGTGGTGCCCTAAACCAAAAATATTGTTGGAAGCTAGCATCATCAAGATTGAAGAGGAATAGGATAGTCACTCAGCATAGTCTTCAAGGCATCCCACATCTATAGAAAAATCAATCAGTTACATCAGCATCAGGTGCTTGATAGCTGCTGCTGATCCAAGACTGATTCATTTTTATGAATGTGAGCCTATCAACGGAGTCTGTGGAGAGGCGCACTCTATGATCTGTTACAAACCCTCCAGCAGCACTAAATGTACGTTCAGAAAGAACGCTGGATACAGGACAGGTTAGTAGATCAATTGCATATTGAGCTAGCTCTGGCCAGTGGTCCATCCTCAAAACCCAGTAACCCAGTGGATGGTCTGTTGGAAAGGTCTCCAAGTCTGCTCTTGCCCCTAGATATTCCTGCACCATGTAATGCAGATTCTGGCGAAGGTTGCTTGAAACGATCAGAACTTGGCGCTGAGGACTGAAAAATTGTCTAAAGGCATCGGTCAGCCGGCCACCTTCTCCACTGCTCTTCCTCTGACTGAACGAAGCTGTCATGGTTATGCAGTAATCTTTGTCTGTCAGCTTACCTCTCTTCCATGTGTTCACCTTTAGAGGCCAGCCACTCTCACCTGGCTACTTAAATAATCTCTCCCCAAAGCATGGATTCACCCCAGCCCCTATCAGGGAACTCTATATTAACCTGTTCCCTGCAAGCCTGCCTTGCTGATCAACCGTTGTGTGTTTAGCTTCCGTGTGCATCTTGCTGCCTCTTCTACGTCTGATTCCAGTTACCGATCTTGGCTCGTTCTCGACTATCCCTGCCTGCTTATGACCCTGACCTTTGGTGTGTTCTATGTTTATCCTTGTCTGCTAGCGCCCCGACCTTTGGCTTATTCCCTTACTATCTCTGTCCTCCTGTAGCCTACTGTGTGCATGAGCTGGGAGACCCAGGGGGTCGCGACCTGGAGCCAGTTACAGCCCAATCCATCGTCACCTTTAGAGGCTTTGGTGAACACCTGCTGGCTCTTAGACTCCGCGCCCTGGGGAATCTTACGCTCTAGCCCCTGGGGGATCCGAGTTGGTGTTTCAGCGGACCTGCCTTCCTTAACCACCTAGACTCCCATCCGCAGCAGTCAGCCGTAGGGTCCACTACCTTAGTGGTGCACTCCTGACCCCAATGGTGTGCACCTGTCACCTGGCCTCAGGTGACCTGATAGAAACCTCAGCAACACGTTGTCCAGCACCAGGAAATTGTAACCTCACAGGGTCTGGAAATGCATTGCACAAACCTTTCTTCAAGGCCTCCTGAAGATGTTTCATCCTCTGCTCCTCTGCGAAAGCAGGATGAGTTCTGCAACCTTACCCTTGTAACATGGATCAAGAAGGGTTGCCAGCCAGTAATGATTCCTTCTCTTTGATACCACGAATCCTAGGGTCCTTACGCTGCATGGCCTCCCTGATTCTGCAAAGCCTGTAAAAGTTTGAAGAGGCATTCGATTCTGAGTCCTCTGGGTCACTAAGGATCACATGATCCGTAACAACCTCCTCCCAGCCACGTACAACTCCTTGGGTTTCTGGGGACTGAAAACCATCCCTTGAAGACTGCTGCTGAGTGTTATCCTCCACATCCATGCTGACACAATCCTCCTCCTCCTCCTCTTCTTCCTGTGTGTTTGGTGGGCCTGCGGGAATGATATCTGAGTAAAGGAGCCTTGAGCGGTAAGGAAATCCTCCTCTTCCTTACACTGTTCTTCCTCAAGTGCCCTGTCCATTATTCCATGAACATAGGTACACAGGTACTCATTGATGGCCCTCTGCTGCATGTGCACCCCCTGCAGCATTGATAACATTAACTTCCACCTGGTGGACATGTCACAAATGAGGCGGTTGGTGGGGAGGTTGTATCCCCTTTGAATGTCAGCCAGCCGAGCACTGGCATTGTATGATCGTTGGAAATTACCACAGACTTTTCTGGCCTGCAGTGGTTTAACCTTAAACTACGTAGAGGGTTCTTCACTGTAAGAGCGGCAAGGATGAGGAATTCCCTTCCACAGGCGGTGGTCTCAGCGGGGAGCATCGATAGTTTCAAGAAACTATTAGAAAAGCACCTGAACTACCGCAACATACAGGGATATACAATGTAATACTGACATATAATCACACACATAGGTTGGACTTGTGTCTTTTTTCAACCTCACCTACTATGTAACTATGTAACTATATATGTAACTGTGACAGACCTAGCCGGAAAAGAGGCTTTTTGCCTCCTGCAAACCAATGTTCTATTATGTTTGTCTGCCTTGGATCACAGGATGTGTATTGCATTGGAGGGTTTGTGTTTGTCTGCCTTGGATCACAGGATGTGTATTGCATTGGAGGGAGGGGGGATTCTTCCAACAGCTCTCCCTGCTAATACTGTGTACTGATGAGATGTTAAACACACCTGACCTGTGTGTCCATTGTCATTGGACAGTTTAACCCGCCCTCTTTTCCAAGGGTGGGGGGGAAAGAGTCTCTGAGTTATTTTATCTGTTGTGTCCATGTGTTATAATAAAGGAGTTGATTCCTGCTTGAAACCTGAAGACAGAGCCGTGTCTCGTTTTTGGGGTGGATTATTTGTATGGGTTCCTTGTTCGGCTGATTGGAGTGTTCGGTAGCTGCCTTTGTGTTTGGGTATGAAATGTCCTAAATGACTTTAACCCCTTTCATACTCGGGGTGTCGTTACAGTAACTATGTAACTCAAGCACCGCATGGCATCTTTTTGCCTGAGTGCTTGCGTAGTCCCTTGATCACTTACGGAGCACCCCTGGTTCAGAGAACAAATCTGAAGAAGAGGCCATAGAGGAAGAAGAAGAAGAGAAGGGAGTGGATTAGAGAGCTGTGGCAGAATCACCACTAGCATTTTGGAGGCGTGGTGGCGGAACAACCTCCAATACTGAACCCTGTTCTGCATCCTTCCCAGCTGCCAGCAGAGCTACCCAGTGCGCCGTGAAAGAAAGGTATCATCCATGCCCATGCCTGCTAGACCACGAGTCTGCGGTAATATGAACCTTACTGCTGACCGCCCTGTCCAACAAGACAAAAACATTGCCTTCCACATGCCGGTAGAGAGCCGGAATGGACTTCCATGAAAAAGAAATGGCATTTTGGAAACTGCAACTGAGGTACAGCACATTCCACAAATTCATGAAAGGGGACAGAGTCTACCAGCTGAAAAGGCAGTAGTTGCAGTGCTAGCAATTTGGGCAAGCTGGCATTCAAGCTAACATTCAGACGCTGAGCATGTGGATGGCTGGGACCGAATTTCTTTTTACGGTTTAGCAACAGGGGTAGGGAAATTTGCCTGCTAAAATCAGATGGTGGTGTACCGCTAGCAGATTGGCTGCAAGTACTTGGGACACCTATTGCTATATCTTCATTCCTGTGCAGGTTTTTGAGAGGACTGGAGTAGGGTTGGAGATCCCAGATGAGGAGCAAACAAAAGTCCGCCTTTTTCTTTGATGTGGGTCTTTCAAGTGCTGTTACCAATGGATATTGTAATTATGAATTTATTTTATTTAATTTATATTTAATGTATTTATATTTAATGAATATATTTAAGTTAGCTTTTATCTATGTAGGTCGGAACATATTATCTTCACAGAAATCTCTGGTAGACCAGACAAGTCAGTGCCTTGTGTATACAAACAATGGGATCCAATCCTCATTGTTTTACACATACTCACTGCAAAGGATCGCATGCTGGGATATGCAATGCAGGGAGGCCAACCTGTAATCAATACTTAACTTCCTGGGAAATTCAAGTTAAGCTCCTGCTCAGAAGAGTCACAAGGATTTGCATTAAAGGGGGCTGACTTATGCAAAGTATAGGGATTGGAGATGTAGCCAGTCCTTAACCAGGAATAGGGAAGCTCACCAATCAGAGCCATGCTATGCCAACCAATGAGACATCAGCATGTAATGATATACACAGCCTAGATGGGTGGGAAACACACACTTTTATGGGACAGTAACCATCAGAATGGAACCTTGGTGCAAAGGGTAATTATGGGAAAGGTCTGCATTTTACTTGTAACTAAATATGTTTGCAGATGAATGTTTTCTGGAATATACTTTGTATTCCTTCATGTAATTCTCTTATTTTGACCTAATATTTTTTTCCTTGGTGTAGACTCTAGATAGATGGTTGTGTATTCGATAGACTTTCAACTACTCACCAATAAATGTTGTTATTGTGTTAAAGATTTCAATGGTCAAAGAACTCTCATTTAACCCAAATCATATCTGAGAGATATTAAATCTCAAATATAGTATACGGGAAAGAGACTGCATGGGGGGTCGTCATATGTCTGGTCAAGCAGGTGGTGCCCACCCAAGCGGCTGCTGTTCTGGCCACGCTTGATCTGCTTCAGACATAAGTTGTAAAAAGCAACGGCGTGATCTGCTGCTCACGTGTCCAAAAAGGCCCACACCAAAGAACTTTTCTAAATCAGCGGGGAGTCAGCAGCACCCTCCACCTGCGGAGCTCTGCGGTGTGATGCAGAAGGGTGGCTGCCCCCTAGAGGACATCCTGCCTTATTGGAGTTGTGCCTCCTCCTCCTCCTCCTCCTCTCTTCTATCAGGCACCCAAGTAGAGTCAGTGACCTCATCATTCCCTCCCTCCTCATCACCGGAGCAAACCTGGCAGTATGCTGCAGCTGGGGGAACATGACTGCCAGTTTCTTGTCCTTCTTGGGCACCCCCTCTCTCTAGGCTCACGTTACTCCCTTCATCCTCAACCTGTGAAACAACATCGGTGCCTTCAAATCCCTGCGCATCCTCCTGCAGCATATAACTGACACTGTGGTCGAATAGTTCGGGGGACTCCTCCGTGCATGATAGTGAGGCTACGGAAGGAGTGACTGTGGACAAGGAGACGGTGGAATAGACCGCTTTGGCAGCTGCATAGGGAGGAAAACTACTCTGAGCCTGGGTGACAGAGGATGAGGAGGATGGGGAGGATGAGGAGGATGGGGAGGATGGGGAGGATGAGGAGGATGGGGAGGATGGGGAGGATGAGGAGGATGGGGAGGATGGGGAGGATGGGGAGGATGAGGAGGATGGGGAGGATGGGGAGGATGGGGAGGATGAGGAGGATGAGGAGGATGAGGAGGATGGGGAGGATGGGGAGGATGGGGAGGATGAGGAGTATGATGAGGAGAATGATGAGGAGGATGATGAGGATGATGAGGAGGATGAGGAGTATGATGAGGAGAATGATGAGGAGGATGAGGAGGAGGATGAGGACGGCTTTGTTGTCCACTCCACCAACATGTTGTGGCTCAATAACACGGCCAGCAGCAAAAAAAAGGACAAGTGTGCCCCATGGCCACCGGCAGAGGATGCACCATGTCCACGACCAGCTCTATTCACTGTAGACACAGAGCCTGCTTGTCCTCTTTTAGTGGCCTGTGAGCGGTGCTGACCCTGACCTCCCCGGGGCCTCTACCTGACCCTTCAGAGCTCCCAATACAATCCCCCCCCTATAAACACAACAATAGAGAACACAATGAGGTTCAAACAAACCATATTTATTGAATACATCAGAGTCCACACAGAGCCCCCTCCTTACATCAGAGTCCACACAGAATGCTACCTCACTGTGCCAATCCACACATTATACTCACCATTGCCTGGGCTGGTACACACACAGAGAGTGACATCCCCCGCATTGAATCATTGAGCTCTGTCTGTGTTCGGCGGGCGCGCTGTAACAAGGTCCCGCCCCCCTAGAGCGGTCTGTGTGATAGGCGGAACACTGATTCAATCCACAACCACATGAGCCGGTCTAGGGGGGCGGGACCTTGTTACAGCGCGCCCCCCAAACACAGACAGAGAGAGGGGCCCCGCCCTCCTCCATCAGGGGCCCGCCTGGGGGAGGGGAGGAGGAGGACGGAGAGGCCATCCGGGCTGCTGGGGATCTTCTGAGCAGAGCTGATCCGCCCTTGGGGGCCCTCCCACAGTGGCGGGGCCCTATGCAGCTTGCATAGTGAGCGTATAGGGCTGATCGGCTCTGCCTATGAGTGTCTGCCTCTCCTTGGTGGCCTTCCGGACATGCTGTATATTTTGTTTTGCAACACTGCACTGTATTAGATACTGTACACCACACTACACTGTATTAGATACTGTACACCACACTACACTGTATTATATACTGTACACCACACTACACTGTATTATATACTGTACACCACACTACACTGTATTAGATACTGTACACCACACTACACTGTATTATATACTGTACACCACACTACACTGTATTATATATACTGTACACTACACTGTATTAGATACTGTACACCACACTACACTGTATTATATACTGTACACCACACTACACTGTATTATATATACTGTACACCGCACTGCACTGTATTAGATACTGTACACCACACTACACTGTATTAGATACTGTACACCACACTACACTGTATTAGATACTGTACACCACACTACACTGTATTAGATACTGTACACCACACTGCACTGTATCAGATACTGTACACCACACTACACTGTATTATATATACTGTACACCACACTACACTGTATTATATATACTGTACACCACACTACACTGTATTAGATACTGTACACCGCACTACACTGTATTATATATACTGTACACCACACTACACTGTATTATATACTGTACACCACACTACACTGTATTAGATACTGTACACCACACTACACTGTATTATATATACTGTACACCACACTACACTGTATTAGATACTGTACACCGCACTACACTGTATTATATATACTGTACGCCACACTACACTGTATTAGATACTGTACACCACACTACACTGTATTATATACTGTACACCACACTACACTGTATTAGATACTGTACACCACACTGCACTGTATTAGATACTGTACACCACACTGCACTGTATTATATATACTGTACACCACACTACACTGTATTAGATACTGTACACCACACTGCACTGTATTATATATACTGTACACCACACTACACTGTATTAGATACTGTACACCACACTACACTGTATTATATACTGTACACTACACTACACTGTATTAGATACTGTACACCACACTACACTGTATTATATACTGTACACCGCACTACACTGTATTAGATACTGTACACCACACTACACTGTATTATATATACTGTACACCACACCACACTGAATTATATATACTGTACACCAAACTGTATTAGATACTGTACACCACACTACACTGTATTAGATACTGTACACCACACTGTATTAGATACTGTACACCACACTACACTGTATTAGATACTGTACACCGCACTACACTGTATTAGATACTGTACACCACACTGCACTGTATTAGATACTGTACACCACACTACACTGTATTATATACTGTACACCACACTACACTGTATTATATATACTGTACACCACACTACACTGTATTATATACTGTACACCACACTACACTGTATTAGATACGGTACACCACACTACACTGTATTATATACTGTACACCACACTACACTGTATTAGATACGGTACACCACACTACACTGTATTAGATACTGTACACCACACTACACTGTATTATATACTGTACACCACACTACACTGTATTATATATACTGTACACCACACTACACTGTATTATATACTGTACACCACACTACACTGTATTAGATACGGTACACCACACTGCACTGTATTAGATACTGTACACCACACTACACTGTATTAGATACTGTACACCACACTACACTGTATTATATACTGTACACCACACTGCACTGTATTAGATACTGTACACCACACTGCACTGTGTTAGATACTGTACACCACACTACACTGTATTAGATACTGTACACCACACTACACTGTATTAGATACTGTACACCACACTGCACCCTTAATATCCATACAAGACCCAAAGAGCCTGGTCTCACTGATTTTCATCCATATTGCTGGGACCCGACATTACATTAAACCCGCAAGCAGTTTTAAATGAGATTTTTTCCTTTAGAAATGACATTTGGTGCAGGGACTGTTCTAAACACAGGAAACACGCGCCCCTTTACAGGCATACTATAGACACCCCCCAGGTACCATATTTAAAGGAATATTTCACTTTTTTTTTACTTTAAGCATCATTAAAATCACTGCTCCCGAAAAAACGGCCGTTTTTAAAAGTTTTTTTTGCATTGATCCATGTCCCCTGGGGTAGGACCCGGGTCCCCACACCCTTTTTAGGACAATACCGTGCAAATTAGTCTTTAAAATCAGCACTTTTGATTATTCATATTCGTGTCCCATAGACTTTAACGTGTTCGCACAAATTTTTTGCCTGTTCGCATGTTCTGCTGTGAACCGAACCGGGGGGGGTGTTCAGCTCATCCCTAGTGACATCATAGAGGAGGAGAAATTGACATCACCTGTCTGATGGTGGCGCTCAGAGCAGTGATGTCATAGTGAACCTGTGCATTTTGAAGGTATTTTTGGGCAGGAAATCACAGGGAGTCGCTGGCACTGACCTTCCCCGATGGGACGCTCTGGAGTCACCAGACTTATGTTGGTGTCAGCGGGACGCCGTGCACATGGTGCGAATAACAGGTGTACAGAGACACCCCGGGGGCAGAACTAATAATGTGTCCAGTACAGAAACATCTCTGCATGGCCTGACACCTGCTGGTGGAGACCGGTACTGCACTGACAGAAATCCCAGCACTAGAATCACACTTCACAAGACAACCAAAGAAGATCAGCACTCTCTGTTCTCCTCTCCCCTCCTCTGTTCTCCTCTCCCCTCCCCTCCCTCCCCTCTCCTCTCCTCTCCTCTCCTCTCCTCTCCTCTCCCCTCCTCTGTTCTCCTCTCCCCTCCTCTGTTCTCCCCTCCCCTCCCCTCTCCTCTCCTCCCCCTCCCCTCCCCTCTCCTCTCGCCTCCTCTCCCCTCCTCTGATCTCCTCTCCCCTCCTCTGTTTTCCTCTCCCCTCCTCTGTTCTCCCCTCCCCTCCCCTCTCCTCTCCTCCCCCTCCCCTCCCCTCTCCTCTCGCCTCCTCTCCCCTCCTCTGATCTCCTCTCCCCTCCTCTGTTCTCCTCTCCCCTCCTCTGTTCTCCTCTCCCCTCCCCTCTCCTCTCCTCTCCTCCCCTCCTGTGCCCTCCTCTCCTCTCCTCTCCCCTCCTGGGCCCTCCCCTCCTCTCCTCTTTCCCCCTCCTGGGCCCTCCCCTCCTCTCCCCTCCTGTGCCCTCCTCTCCTCTCCCCTCCCCTCCTCACCCCTCTTCTGTTCTCCTCTCCCCTCCTCTGTTCTCTCCTCCTCTCCTCTCCTCTCCTCTCCTCTCCTCCCCCTCCTCCTCTCCTCTCCTCGGCTCTCCTCTCCTCTCTTCTCCTGGGCCCTCCCCTCCCCTCCTCCCTCCTCTCCCCTCCTGTGCCCTCCTCTCCTCTCCTCCCCTCCCCCTCTCTTCTCCTCTCCTCTCCTTTCGCCTCCTCTCCCCTCCTCTCCTCGCCTTTCGCCTCCTCTCCCCTCCTGGGCCCTCCTCTCCTCTCCCCTCCTCTGTTCTCCTCTCCCCTCCCCTCTCCTCTCCCCTCCCCTCTCCTCTCCTCTTCTCTCCCCTCCCCTCCTCTCCTCTCCACTCCTGTGCCCTCCTCTCCTCTCCCCTCCCCTCCTCTCCCCTCCCCTCCCCTCCCCTCCCCTCCCCTCTCCTCTCCTCTCCTCTCCTCTCCTCTCCTCTCCTCTCCCCTCCCCTCCCCTCCTCTCCTCTCCCTTCTTCTGTCCTCCCCTCCCCTCCCCCCCTCCTCCCACCCCTCTCCTCTCCTCTCCTCTCCTCTCCTCTCCTCTCCTCTCCTCTCCTCTCCTCTCCTCTCCCCTCCTGTGCCCTCCCCTCCTCTCCCCTCCTGGGCCCTCCCCTCCCCTCCCCTCCTGTGTCACTGCAGGGAGGGGGAGCAGGAAGAGGTGTGTCACTGCAGGGAGGGGGAGCAGGAAGAGATGTGTCACTGTTGGGAGGGGGAGCAGAGTGAGTTGAGTCATAGTATCATATAATGCAGCACAGATTTCATGGATATGATTGGAAGGTGGAAGCGGCTCACACACACAATTTGTTTTATTAGTGATTGCACAAGAATTTTCTTCATGGTATATAGGGTGAGTTTAGTCACTGCTGGGAGGGGGAACAGGAGAAGCTGAATCTCTACCAGGAGAAGAGGGAATGATGAGCCGAGTCACTGCTGGGAGGGGGATCTAAAAACTGACACTTCATCTCAGAATATTGAGGATAGATTACACCTCAGTGCCTGAACTTCCAGAGATCAATAATTTGTTTAAAAGAATATAAACATTTTTGAATGTCCACAACACAGCAGAGGAGGGGTTAATGATTGGAGGACCCCCCGGAGGAGGAGGGGTTAATGATTGGAGGACCCCGGCAGAGGAGGGGTTAATGATTGGAGGACCCCAGCGGAGGAGGGGTTAATGATTGGAGGACCCCGGCAGAGGAAGGGTTAATGATTGGAGGACCCCGGCAGAGGAGGGGTTAATGATTGGAGGACCCCGGCAGAGGAAGGGTTAATGATTGGAGGACCCCGGCAGAGGAGGGGTTAATGAATGGATCCCCGGCAGAGGAGGGGTTAATGAATGGAGGACCCCAGCAGAGGAGGGGTTAATGATTGGAGGACCTCAGCAGAGGAGGGGTTAATGATTGGAGGACCCCGGCAGAGGAGGGGTTAATGATTGGAGGACCCCGGCAGAGGAAGGGTTAATGATTGGAGGACCCCGGCAGAGGAAGGGTTAATGAATGGAGGACCCCGGCAGAGGAGGGGTTAATGAATGGAGGACCCCGGCAGAGGAGGGGTTAATGAATGGATCCCCGGCAGAGGAGGGTTAATGAATGGAGGACCCCGGCAGAGGAGGGGTTAATGAATGGAGGACCCCAGCAGAGGAGGGGTTAATGAATGGAGGACCCCAGCAGAGGAGGGGTTAATGATTGGAGGACCCCAGCAGAGGAGGGGTTAATGATTGGAGGACCCCGGCAGAGGAGGGGTTAATGAATGGATCCCCGGCAGAGGAGGGGTTAATGATTGGAGGACCTCAGCAGAGGAGGGGTTAATGAATGGAGGACCCCGGCAGAGGAGGGGTTAATGAATGGAGGACCCCGGCAGAGGAGGGGTTAATGAATGGAGGACCCCGGCAGAGG